>SEMN01001501.1:0-49270 GCA_005408345.1 Macquaria australasica
TATCACTAGTATTGTAGTATTTCTGTGACATGTTTCTCCTTCAGGGGGGGACCAAAGTGCCTGAGGTGACAGACGGCTCCTGTCTGTCTCAGCAGCCAATCAGAGACAGCGTACGATCCCAGGGGGCGGATCCTAACAGGAACAGACCACCAACTCCCGTCAGCCAACCAGCCGCCACACTGGCTGGAGTACACAGTGAGTACACACACACACACACACACACACACACACACACACACACACGTACACGTACCATAATCTGTATGTGTGTTTGTTTTGTGTGTGTGCAGCTCAGAGGGTGGAGGGTCTGAGGCGGGTGGTGATTCCCAGAGATCTGACGTATCGTTTCCTCCTGCTGGCCGACTCCAACACCGCCAGAGGAATAGAAACCTGTGGAGTCCTCTGTGGACGACTGGTGAGGCTGTTTACAGACTGTTTACTGTTCACAGTTGTTGCCTGCTGACCTTTTTCGATATTTATCTCAGTTCATTTCTCATTTCAACACCTCAGTTCACATCAGTCCACTTCAAACCTCCTTGTTTCTCATTTGTTGGGTCTTTTGTTTGTTCTGCCATTCACTCTCATCCTGTCTGTTTTTAAGTTATATGTGAACCTTTCGACTCACAGGCGATTAAGTAATCAGCCGCTCAGTCACACATCACCTGAGTTGCTCACTAACTATCCCACTGACAGCCTCCCTCTCTCTTTTCCTCTCCTGTCTGTGTGAATGTCTCTCGCCCTCAGACGCACAATGAGTTCATGCTGACTCACGTCGTGATCCCAAAACAGTCGGCTGGTCCAGATTTCTGTGACATGGAGAATGTGGAGGAACTGTTCAGTTTCCAGGACCAACAGAACCTGCTGACGCTTGGCTGGATCCATGTACGACTACATGCTAAACACACACGCTAAACACAAGCTAAACACACACTAATCACATGCTTAATACATCCTAAACACATGCTCGAGGCAGATGACCGCCCACCCAGAGCCTGGTTCTGCTCGAGGTTTCTACCTGTTAAAGGGAGTTTTTCCTTGCCACTGTTGCATAGTGCTGCTCATGGTGGGAACTGTTGGGTCTCTGTAAATATAAAGAGTCGGTCTAGACCTGCTCTATTCGAAAAAGTGCCCTGAGATAACTTTGTTATGATATGGCGCTATATAAATAAAACTGAATTGAATTGAATGCTAAACACACAACTTAAATAAATGCTAAAGATGTGCTAAAAACATGCTAAACAGATGCTAAACACAACAATGTAAAGGTTGAACATCTGCAGTTCCATGACAACTCAGCAAACTGATTATGTGATACGATCAAAAGCTCCAGAACATGTGATTAAGTGGACCTTGAGTTGAGACTGTTTTGTCAACAGTACACTTGCTTTCCTTGTGAGGACTTTCCATACATTCATTTCCTTGGCTGTAATTCTGATCTAAAACTAATTATAACTGTAAAGGGTCAGTTGACTCAATTTAGACAGGCAGACGTTTCAGAGACGTAGATTTCTTATTTTGGAGGAAGTGACCTCTAAATTGAGATGAAAATCAGGGTTCAGCCCCAAAATAAACAGCTAACCTGTGTAGAGCTGCAACTAACAGTTATTTTCATTATCAATTCATCTTCCAATTTTTCTCCATTAATGGTTTTGTCAGAAAATGGTTTTGTCAGAAAATAGTGAAAAATTCCTGTTATAGTTTCCCAAAGCCAAATCACTTATTCAGTGTGATATTATAAATGACATAGAAAAGCAAAGAATCATCAAGTTTAACTAGGAAATGTTTAGCATTTTTTCTTGAAAAATGACTAACCCTAACCCACAATTATTCGACTATAAAATTAGTTGCTGAAACATTTTTTGTCGATTCATTGATTAATCAACTAATTGTTGCAGCTCTAAACCTGTGGAGTTACCTCAGTGTGAGTGGTCTGTCAGGTTTGAGTTCTCACAATGTGATAAAAATCAGGGACACATAACATATCTAAATAAACAGTTACACCTGTGAGGTCCCCACAGCGTGATAAAACACAGCGCTACACAAACACACCCACTAATCACACACACAGAAAAATGACCTCCGTTGTACTTTTTCTTCCCTTCATTTGCATGATCAAATATCACCATGGCAACAGTGCCTGTGGTCGAGCAGCGGATGAGAAGAGAGGGAGGAACCGAGATAGGAACAGATGGACAGAGGTCTCACTCTGCAGCACTGTGCTGTAACCTTACTGTTTTAATATCAGTTCAACTTCATATTTTACTTTTATTTTATTTTTCTTCCTTTGCTGTCCAGTGAAAACCACGTATCGACATGTTTCCACGTTTCTCTACAGGACTCTTTATAAGATGAGACGTTTCTGTTACAACTAGAAGATTATAAAATATTATGTCATTAAACAACGCTGGATTTCTTCCTGAAAATGTAACATTTTGGAGATACAAGTGAGTTTAATTTCTACAGCCCAGAGTAACAGTTTGGTCTCAGAGTTCTTTACAGTCTGCACAGAATTAAAATTTTAAATCAGTCAGATTTAGTATTTACACTCATAACGCTCTCCTTCAAACTGTGATGCTAAACAGACCTCAACACAGACATCAGCCTGGAAAAGATCCACTGATTAATAGATAATGATAATGATGATTTAACTCACTGCCACTCCAAACTCCTGAACCTGTTGACTCATTTTTAAACCAGGTGTTGTAAATCTAATAAGAAGCAGGACTCATAAAGAATGGTTTTGGTGGAAAATTGAGGAGAAATAAGACATAAATAAATTTTCCAAGCAGCCACCATGTTTTCCCTGTTTAAAAATCAGACACATACCCAGCGAGCTGTTTGTTCAGTCATGTTTTTAAAGGTTCGTGCAGATTACAGCCTCGCTGACACTAAATCTTTAAGGCAAATGTCGATATTTCAGAATTTAAAAACCCATAATAAATCAAGCAACATTATTTTTTTCAAATAAAGATGGACATTTCTGAGTAGGAGCCTTAAATTTAGTTCTTAAATTGTCAATTTATGTACAGTCAGAGCTCTGGGGTCCTCACAACATCAGTGGGCAGTCAGGTCTGTGTCCTTACAAAGTCAAACAAACCAGGGACAATCCAAATAAACAGTTAAATCTGTAGGATCCCCACAACATGAGCAGGCTGTCATGACTGAGTTCTCCCGATGTGATATAAACCATGGACACACAACATATCTAAACAAAGAGTTAAAGTTGTTTGTGTTTTAATAAAGAGAATCACAGCCTGTTGTTCAGTCTTTGACCTTTGACCTCTCTGTGTTTGTGTTCAGACTCATCCCACTCAGACAGCCTTCCTCTCCAGTGTCGACCTCCATACTCACTGCTCTTATCAGCTGATGCTGCCGGAGGCCATCGCCATCGTCTGCGCTCCCAAACACAACGAGTAGGTCCAACACACACACACACACACACACATAGACACACTGAGTACATCACTGATTAACACAGGACTGTCCCTTCAATGCAGGTGACCCAGGTGTGCTGCACCTCTGATTAATGGCCCTCTCCTCTCTCTCAGCACCGGTGTGTTCAGGTTGACCAGTCCGGGGATGTTGGAGGTTTCTGGCTGCAGACTGAAAGGTTTCCATCCTCACTCCAAGGAGCCTCCTCTCTTCAGCGTGAGAAGCTTTCTCTGTTACTCTTGTTCTCTGCCAGGATCAGACTGCAGGATGTGTGAGTCCGTGATTGGCTCAGAGACATGTTGGACTCTGACCAATCAGATCCCTCGTTTGCTAAGCTAAGCTAACCGTGTTCTGGACATGTAGAGATGAAACTGAGATGGAGACGGTTTACTAAATGTTGAACTGTTCCTTTAAAGATTTAAAGTGAGTTGAAGTGTCACGTGTGAGTCAACCTCTCTCTCTCTCTGTCTCTCTCTCTGTCTGTCTCTGTCTCTCTCTCTCTGTCTCTCTCTCTCTCTCTGTCTCTCTCTCTGTCTGTCTCTGTCTCTCTCTCTCTGCCTCTCTCTCTCTCTCCCTCTCTCTCTCTCTGTCTGTCTGCATGTCTCTCACCCTCTCAGGTGTGCAAACATGTGGTGGTGAGGGACTCAAAGATCAGCCTGCTGGACCTCAGGTGACAGACAGGAGGCGCTGTCTGTCTGTTTACTGCCGGGCTGTTTGTCCTGTTTTTATTTCTGAAGAGGAAACTGTGAACTGTGTGTGTGTGTGTGTGTGTGAGTGTGTGTGTGTGAGTCATTGTGAAGTTTTTGAACTTTTTGAGGGAAGCGTATTAAAACATTCAGTGTTCACTTTTTCGGAAGTTTCTTGAAGTTTTTGTGAAATGTCTGTTTTGCTGCTGGGATCAGCTGCTGGCTGTACAAAGATATAAATCTCTATTTTCTGCTTTTTCTTTGTGGATCAGCATTTCTCCTGCAGTGTAAGATGTGATGTGTTTTACTGAAGAACAAATATGAAGTTTGTGTGACAAGTGACAGTGAGTGCCTTCTTATGAACAACATGTGAATGTCAGTCACCTGTCCTGAACCAGAAACTAAATGTATATTTTAGATGTTTTGGTTTCATGATGGTGCCCCCTAGTTTTGCATTAATTGGAGAGAATAGATTAGATGGAGATGAATCAGATCCTGCATAAAGCAGTGATGTCAGCGGTGTATCATAGCAGAGCAGACAGCTGAGCCAATCAGCAGCCACAGACTGTGAACACTGCATGCTAACGTCTCCTTCTTATCTTCTTATCTATTTGTTGTTGGGATGCAGAATGGTGCAGTTTTCAGTTTGTGCACCAGCAGATGTTTTCATGTTCAGGTGTGTGTGTGTGTGTGTGTGTGCTAAAGCAGAGTTTTCTGGTCGTCTGTTTTTAAAGCCGACTGCCACGTTTTTGGTAATAAAACACCAACTTCTGCTCCGACCTGTCACAGAGTTTTCATTCTGTCTCACTGCAACATTCACACTAAATAAGAAGTTTTAAAGTGTAAGTCTGGTCTGTCTCGCAGGGAAGCGGGGGGAAGTCTAGTGTTATTCTATCTTTATGTTATATATCTGCAAGTTGTTTTTAAAAAAAATTTCTTCAAAAAAAACTCAATTTCCTGAAACAGCTGGTCATTTCAAACAAACAGGAGGAATCTTTGGATTAATATCATCTGGACTGAAACAATCCGTTTTAGGTCAATTTGAGTCTATAAATTATAGGTAATTATTTAAGTAAGATTGTTTTATTCAATTTGAAGTTGAATCTCTTTTATTGGCAGGTAAATACAGGTGTGACGATGTGTTTAAGGTGTCTGAAAGGTGTAAATTAACTGCTGTGTGTCAGCCAATCACAAGTCCAATTATAGCTCCACTCAGCCAATCAGGTAACAGCTGATCATGATTTCTACCCTCAAGTTCAAAATAAGAGCACTCAACTTCATCTAATCAAACCTTAAAAAGTTAAATTGTCTGAAAATATGAATTGTTTGTTTTGACTGAAGTGTCTCAAGAACTGAAAGCAGCTGAAACCAGTTTAATCATTTAAAATGTAGCTTCCAGTTTAAAGTTTGTATCCACACTGAAAGTAACTGAAGAGTTACTGTCATTTCATGATGAAACACTTCGATGTGAGTTAAACCGTAAACGATGAAAGCAGCTGAAGTTAAAGCACCAGAGACAGTCGAAGTGTCAGATGAACGGAGCGCTGGTCTGAAGAAGTTCTGGGTTTTATCAGAAAACTGATCTGAAGAAATTGAACGACAATGAAGTGATGAAATAAACAGCAGACAGTTGTCTTGTATGAGAGCTCTTTATTGTCTCTGGGGCAATCGTCTGTCACGTAACACACCATCTTTCTCTTCTTTACATGTTTCTAACGCAGACAGCACCATGAGGCCACGCCTCCTGCTCACCAACCCAGAGTTAACAGCTGTGACATCATCATACACTGTGTGACATCATCATACACTGTGAATGTGCTCTGCATCCCAACGATGGAAGATAACACCAGCGGGCAACATTCAAGCTTTATTCATCAAAAATAAAAACACACTTTCTGATAAGAAACAGTACCAACATGGAGGCTGTTGGGGGGCGGGGCCACAGGTGGAGCAAGGGGAGGTGGAGGTGGGGGTGGGGGGTTAAAGATGGAGGACAACTACCACATTCACAGTTTTAAGGTGAGCAGAGAGGGCGGATGTTTGAGCTGAAAATCTGAAGATTTTCTGATGAAGTTCTGAATAGTTAGAGGCTCAGTTCACCAAAAACATTAGAATTTACAGAAGACGACATCACTTCCCTTTTACCAGCTGTCAAAATAAAATATTGAACTAGGAAGAGATTTTTAGCATCTTCCTAAATACCAAAAAACATCCTGACTTCCTGCTGCTGTCGTCCCTGTTGGGATGTTTTTGTGGAGCTGATCTAGAGCGGTTCGCACGTGCTCAGTGAGGGCTAAAAGAAGACAGTGCTGGGCGGGGGGGGCGGGGGGGTGGGGATAGAGACCCGGACGGATCCTTCTAGAAGCACTTGCGGTGGACGATGGAGGGTCCAGCCTCGTCGTACTCCTGCTTGCTGATCCACATCTGCTGGAAGGTGGAGAGGGAGGCCAGGATGGAGCCGCCAATCCACACCGAGTACTTCCTCTCTGGGGGGGCGATGATCTGCAGGACGAAGGAGGATACAGTTTAACTTGGGGGGGGGGGGTTTACTTTATGTTAAACCTGGATTTTGGGTTCCACTTAAAACACCTGAACACAACACACCTGTGTTATTTATGATAAAAAGATTTATTTTATTTTGAAAACTGCTCTGTTTTTTATTTTTTGGATTTTTCCAGGGTGGTACGGTGGTGCAGTGGTTAGCACTGTCGCCTCACAGCAGCAGGGTTCTGGGTTTGAACCCACCGGCCGGCTGGGGCCCTTCTGTGTGCATGTTCTCTCTGTGTCCGCGTGGGTTCTCTCAAGGTACTCTGGCTTCCTCCCACCATCCAAAGACATGCAGGTTCATTGATGATTCTAAATTGAAACTAAACTGTGAGTGTTTGTCTGTCAGCCCTGTGATTGACTGGAGACCAGTCCATCCCAGCCTCCCAATGTCAGCTGGGATTGGCTCCAGCCCCCCTGCAACCCTCTGATGATAAGCGGTATAGAAAATGGACCTCGCTGCACCAAATCCCTTCATTTTTTACCTTAAAATAACATTAATTTAACAATGTTGGAATTAAGCGCACGTTGTTTCATTTCTACCTTAATTTAAATCGAGGTGATTGTTTAGAGGTAAGTAAAGAATTCATTAAGGAGGAGCTGAGAATTAACAGGACGTCATTTTCCTTTTAAAATCTACTAAATTATTAAGTAAGGGTTTTAAAATTAAGTTATTTTTAGTGGGATTTGTTTGCACCTTTATAAACACCTTGTCCTTGTATAAATATTTCAAATTAATGCGTAAATTCAGGGGGAAGTCATGAACCACTTTAAAGTCTTAATTTGTTAATAACTGTATTTTAGCATGTTTATGTCACCATGTTAGCATGTTGTGTTAGCATTCATGCTAAAGTACAATATAGGAGATGTTGGACTTGTTGGTGGCGCTACAGGAAAGTGTAGATATCAGTGCAGTCGATCTGGAGAACTTCTGCACCAAAGTTCATGGAAAACCTCCAATAAATGATAATTGATAAGCTGTCTGAGCCGCAGACGTTTCCATCTTTAATCAACAACTCAAGAGAAAGATGTTCGTTACAAAGTCTTTACCTCAAATAAGAAGCTGGCTTTGATCTAAAGGTTTGGATTTGATTAGGATCATTAATCCATAAATATTAGCAGTATTTACTCATGTACAGTACTGAAGTACAAATTTGAGGTACTTGTACTTTACTTGAGTCTTTCTACTTATACTCTGCTACATCTCAGAGGGAAATACTGCACTTTTTACTTCTCTGCATTTATCTGACAGCTGCAGAGGTGAAGTCAGGTGTGTGTGTGTGTGTGTGTGTGTGTGTGTGTTGGTCCTGACCTTGATCTTCATGGTGCTCGGGGCCAGAGCCGTGATCTCCTTCTGCATGCGGTCTGCGATCCCTGGGTACATGGTGGTTCCTCCGGACAGCACGTTGTTGGCGTACAGGTCTTTACGGATGTCGATGTCACACTTCATGATGCTGTTGTAGGTCGTCTCGTGGATACCTGCAGACTCCATACCTGCAGCAGAGGAGCAGGTGAGACAGGTACACACAGACAGACAGACAGGTGGTCAGACAGGTGGACAGACAGACAGACAGACAGATGTCTGACCAATGAAGGAAGGCTGGAACAGCGTCTCGGGGCAGCGGAATCTCTCGTTGCCAATGGTGATGACCTGTCCGTCAGGAAGCTCGTAGCTCTTCTCCAGAGAGGACGAGGTCGCCGCCGTCCCCATCTCGTTCTCGAAGTCCAGAGCCACGTAGCACAACTTCTCCTTGATGTCTCGCACAATCTCTCTCTCCGCTGCAGAGACACCACAGACATTTCAGACGCACTTCGTGTTACCATGAGACGCAAACCTGCGCAGGTGTGACGGTGTCCTACCGGTGGTGACGAAGCTGTAGCCGCGCTCGGTCAGGATCTTCATGAGGTAGTCGGTGAGGTCACGACCCGCCAGGTCCAACCTCATGATGGCGTGAGGCAGAGCGTAACCCTCGTAGATTGGCACGTTGTGGGTGACGCCGTCCCCAGAGTCCAGGACAATACCTGGACAGGCAGACAGACAGACAGACAGTCGAACTGTTCAAATACTTGATAGTGTGCAGAATAAGAACTGTAGAAAAAATAAATATACACGGCGGACTGAGTCCACTTGAACAAACATGAATCTTCACAACTTTTAAACTTTAAGTATGAAGGAGGAGGAGGAGGAGCAGGAGGAGAAGGAGGAGCAGGAGGAGGAGGAGGTGGTCCAACCTGTGGTGCGTCCGGAGGCATACAGTGACAGCACGGCCTGGATGGCCACGTACATGGCAGGAACATTAAAGGTCTCGAACATGATCTGAATCACACACACATTCTGATCAGTTTGATATCAATAAATATAACTCATCAATAACTAATGAACTGATCAACTCATCAATAACTAATGAACTGCAGTACTGCAGGAGTACCTGTGTCATCTTCTCCCGGTTGGCTTTGGGGTTGAGGGGGGCTTCGGTCAACAGGGTGGGGTGTTCCTCTGGAGCCACTCGCAGCTCGTTGTAGAATGAGTGGTGCCAGATCTGACCAATCACAGAGCAGGTAATGATCAGAGTTATTGATCAGAGTTATTGATCAGGATGAATAATGATCAGTTCAGAGGATAACGAGGTGTTTTGAGTCGGGGGGGGGACCTTCTCCATGTCGTCCCAGTTGGTGATGATTCCGTGTTCGATGGGATATTTCAGGGTCAGGATTCCTCTTTTACTCTGAGCCTCGTCCCCGACGTAGCTGTCCTTCTGCCCCATACCCACCATCACTCCCTGAGACAGACAGACAGGCAGAGAGACAGACAGGCAGACAGGCAGAGAGACAGACAAGTCAGTGTTTGTCATGACGAGCGAGTCAAAACTAAGTTGATTTAGGACCTCTGTCCCCTCCAACACCTTCTGGACCTTCTGGACTACAGGTCTTTACAGGTCCACATTGTTCCTACCAACTGAGACCCGACACAACCTGAGCCGGGCCGAGTCCAAATGGTCTCCTGGACCTGAACCTCACTGCTGCAGCTATCTCATGAAGTCTGAAGACACTTCAGAACCTCAAACATTTGAATTCAGAAGAGTCGAGTCGTAGGAAACATATTTCTCATAATGAAATATATTGATTATATTCATCAGCCTGTTGTTGATGATGTGTTTTGTTGACGTGTCGAACAGGTCGACTCAGCAGTTTGTGTTGTTTATCATGTCGTCTGTCGTCACAGGAAACAGGAAACATGACAGGAACTGCAGAGCTGAAACAATCAGTCCATTAACTGATCAATTAACTGACTGACAATTGGTAACTACTTTGATAATCTGTTAATTGTCATAAAAGTCAAACACTGGTATTTCTGAAGAGGTTAACTATTGATCTGCAGATTCATTGATAATGAAAGTGATCATCAGTGGCTGCTCTCTTCCATGTTAACTGTTTTTGTTAGTTGCTCGTTAATTGATAGTTTAGCTTGTTAGTGTTTTGATTGGTTCTGATTATTTACAGTGCTCTTTCTCTTGGACCCATGAAGACCTGTATTCTGAACAGCTGCAGTCCTCAATCAGGTCCTCATCCACCAGGGGGTGTGGCCTGTCCATACAGACTGTATGAACCAATCACGGCTTCCTCTCCAGCAGCTGTGCATTAGCAGCAGCACCATCAGCACTTATAGCAGCAGTGTTAGCGTTAGCATTAGCCGGTCCCTGTGTGCAGACCAATCAGCTGTCACCTGGTGCCTGGGCCGGCCCACGATGGAGGGGAAGACGGCTCTGGGTGCGTCGTCTCCGGCGAACCCGGCCTTACACAGACCAGATCCATTATCACAGACCAGAGCGGTGCTCTCCTCATCATCACACATGACTGCAGGGGGCGCTGTGGACGAGCAACAACACTATGACACCGAGTCACACTGTCAGAGAGAGAGGGGGGGTGATTATTGGTTATTGATAAGACAAACACACTGCAGGAAAATAACGAGACGTTCTCCGGTTGTTTTAGAGGTTTAACTGGTTTAACTGGTCAACCTGCAGCCTGTGTTCAGGGACCATAAGAACACAGTTTACACACTGCACTGAAGGGGTGTCCACATACTTCTGGCCATATAGTATAAATGACTGCACGATGTAAAAAACTGATTAATCAGAAGGATTTATAAACACCATCAAATATCAGCGGAGTTATGAGGTTTTATTAGACGATGAAAACACAGTTTGAATGAAGAAAAGATGAAGGTGTGTTAAAAGCAGGTAAGTCATGCTGACAGTGTGAACAGCTGACGTCCATCTAAACCTCCGACTGAAAACATGGAGTTATGAGGTTTTTCCAGCAGCTCGACAAACAGAAAAAGACTGAAAAACAGAAAGATGAAAACACGTAACAGATCCTCAGACTGCAGCATCCAAATCACCAAACATGGAGTTGTGAGGTTTTCACGTGACAGCAGTGACATCACCCCCCCCCCCCCCCACAATGCACCACTGCTGTCCTTTACTGAATGAACAACAAAGCACTCTGGGAAAACTTCCTAATTAGGGCATAAAGCAGAGTCCTGACTGTGTTTGGTATGCCCTCTCTCTCCCTGTCTCACCCTACCTCACTCGCCCTCTCTCTCCCTGTCTCTCTCTCTCCCTGTCTCTCTCTCCCTGCCTGTCTCTTTCCCTCACAGTGAGACAGAGATGAGTTTCGACCATATTTAGTCATTGAATTTGGGAATCAAATATTTATATGATTTTTCTGACAGGAGCCGGCGGGTTCACTTTGCCCTTAGTTTTGTCTGCTTCTTTCTCTAACATTGCAGGACGAGTCTGGTGTTATTCTAAATGTTTAATCTTATTGCTTCCTACTGAAGATGTAAATCTTTATAAATCTATATTTTCATGGTTAAACTGTCATGTGGGCCACGGTCCGAACTGGTTCAGGACCTCAGAGAATTTGTTGTTTTGGACATTTTATATAAAGACGTTCTGCTGGTTTAAATAATGATTGTGTACAACGTTTAGTTTGGAGCAGATTTCAGAGAGTAAGTACATATTTTGGTTATCATCACTAAACCTCATGTTCAGCCTCAAACCAACAACATGTCTGTCTGTGGCTCTCAGTCCTGTCTGACTTCCTGTCTGTGGCTCTCAGCCCATTGGTTCCTGCTGAAGACGTAAATCTTTAAAAACACAAATCTATAGTCTGATGTTTCAAACAGCTGCTCACTGTAGTTTTTATCAAATTAACAGGAGGAAACAGTGACTTTGTTGGGGACTATTTTCAGCAGTGGATGAATCCACATGTGGGTCTCTAGTGAGTGTTTGGGGCAGCAGGACGTTGTGAATAAACTCCAGTGTGTGTGTTGGTGGTGATGAAGGCTCACTGATGTGTTCAATAGTTTCTGGATTTAAAGATTTAAAGATTTAAAGTTTAAAGTCTTCATCAGTGGCAGAAAACATCGCCTCTAAATGTTTAAATGTGTCTTTAATTTTAAAAATGAATTTGAAATCAGATGCAGAATAAATGTTTATTTCTACCAAGAAAATAATTATTAAGAGTTCAGAACGACAGAAAATATGTTTCAGTGAGTGAAATTATTAAATAGAAAATAATGATTGTGACTTTTTATTTTCTTATTAACTGAAGTTTTGATTTATTACAAACTTTCTATCTATTTAATGTTTTCCTGCAGAAATAAAGCTCAGACAAATAATCAATCATGTTGATTAATTTCAGATCATTTGTGTATTTTACTGGTTTGACTGGTGTGCTGCCTGCACTGCCCCCTACTGACTAAATATTTAACAGCAGACTGAATCTGATTGGCTGTTGATCATCAAAAGATGAACCGAATCTTCTGTAGATTCATGTTTTTAATCCTCTAGTATCAGGAGCTATTGATCAGGTTGATCGATTCCGTGTTGATCAGGTGTGACCTTCTGTACTCGTCATTACATCATGAAGTCTCAAACCAAGGCTCTTATCAATAACAGACAAAGATCAATAAGTCCCGATCACCAGACCGTAACTGACTGATGACATGTTGACAAATAACATGTTAACTTTTCCCAGAGCTTTTAATCATCGTCTTCATCAGTGAATCAGTGCTCTCACAACCAGTGATGAAGACCATGAGATGTGGTTGAAAGCTTCTGAAAAAGCCGATCTTGCATTAATGAAACCAAATCATGATAATATATAATAATAATAATAATAATAATAATAATAATAAATAAATGTGTTCAGGCAGCAGAGCCTGCCAGTCATGACTCGGGGCACACGTTTAGAAAAAGGCAATGAAAGCTTCAACAGAGCACCAACAGAGTGACATCAAACGCACCTCAACACCTGCCAGATCCAACCAAACTTCACTAAGAAAATTCAAACTTTTAACATTGACTCATCAGACTGAAAACAGACTCTAAAACATCAGCAGCTAGTGTAGAGACGACATGACTCAGCAAATCTCAGCTTCTTTCTACAGAGTCTGAAGCAGAAACCAACTGTAGCTCTGCAGAGTGGGGAGAAAACTTCAACACTAAAAACACCAAAAACACAAGTGGAGTCTGGTGTGGTTCTGTTCTGTTAGGTTCACCAGGTTCAACATGAGGAGAAGACAAGTGGAGAGAACAAAAGACTTGAAGAAGGAGCAGAGGAGATGATGGAGAAGGAGACGTGAAGAGAAGAGGGAGGGAGGTGAAGGAGGAGGTGAGACAGGAGAGAAGATGGAGGAGGAGATGAAGGAGAAAACTTTTCTACTGTTAAACTGAGGAGCAAAGAGGAGGAAAAAACAGCTCTGTGTTTAGTTAAACTGAGAGGAGAGGAGTTGAAAGAGGAGAGGAGGTGATGATGGAGGAGATAAAAGGAGAATTTTTACCAAGGAGAGGACCAGAGAGGAAAGGAGGTGCAGGAGAAGAGAGGAGGCGAAATGAGGTAGGAGAGGAGGTGACAGAGCTGTGAGGAGTAGGGAACAGGGAGATGAAAGAGAGAATTTTACCACAGTTAGAAGAGAAGACGATCAAAGAGGAGACAGAAGAAGACATTTAAGTCACATTTACACCGAGAGGTGAAGCAGGAAGAGATGGAGGAGGTGAAGCAGGAGGAGATGGAGGAGGTGATGGAGGAGGTCTTACCGCGGCAGTGCAGGGCCTGCTGGGACGTGAGGGGGGGGCAGGACAGAAGTGAGAGCCTGAACTGCAGGAAGAGATGGAGGAGGTGAAGCAGGAGGAGATGGAGGAGGTGATGGAGGAGGTCTTACCGCGGCAGTGCAGGGCCTGCTGGGACGTGAGGGGGGGGCAGGACAGAAGTGAGAGCCTGAACTGCTGCGACTGAGTTTATCAACCCTCCACCTCCTCCATCCATCCCTCCATCCATCCCTCCATCCCAAACATGGCCCGGGCCTCCTCCCTCTCTCCCTCCACCTCCTTCCATACCTCCTCCCTCTCTCCCTTGCTTGATTCCTTATAGGGCAGGCCCTGAGGGAAACAGCCAATCAGATGACCTGCAGCGCCACTGGACTTTCTCCCATCATTCACTGCATTCCTCAGAGAGAGAGACAGACATAGACAGACAGGCAGACAGAGAGAGACAGAGAGAGAGACAGAGAGAGAGAGAGACAGACAGAGAGACAGACAGGCAGACAGAGAGAGAGAGAGAGAGAGACAGAGAGACAGACAGGCAGACAGAGAGAGACAGAGAGAGAGAGACAGAGAGACAGACAGGCAGACAGAGAGAGAGACAGAGAGAGAGAGACAGACAGGCAGACAGAGAGAGACAGAGAGAGAGACAGAGAGAGACAGAGAGAGAGACAGACTGCAGCCCAGTCCAGAACATCTGATCACTTCAGATATCTGATGGAGGAACATGAGTCTCTACATGCACAACTCTGCAGAGACCCACTGATCAATAACATCTACCTTCAATCAATCAGAGCCCTACACCCCCTCCATCCCAAAAACCCCTGTGTCAGGGCAGACAGACAGGCAGACAGACAGACTGTTAAAGGTCAGACAGTGTTTTGTGACACAGTCTCACACCTCAGCCATCCCTGACATCCTGTCTTCATGTTTCTGTCTCACACACCTGCTGTTAGCCATCAGCTAACTAGGTTAGCTGTTAGCAAAGCAGCTACTCAGCTGGTTTAGCGTTATTCACCTGCAGAGGCAGGACAGTTTCAGTTGTTGTGATGCTGAAATGTAACTGTTGTTTAGTGGTGTTGTTGGTGTTGTTTAGTGGTTTTGTTGGTGTTTAGTGGTTTTGTTGGTGTTGTTTAGTGTTGTTGTTTGTGTTGTTGGTTTTGTTGGTGTTGTTGGTGTTGTTTAGTGGTGTTGTTGGTGTTGTTGGTTTTGTTGGTGTTGTTGGTGTTGTTTAGTGGTTTTGTTGGTGTTTAGTGGTTTTGTTGGTGTTGTTTAGTGTTGTTGTTTGTGTTGTTGGTTTTGTTGGTGTTGTTGGTGTTGTTTTGTTGGTGTTGTTGGTGTTGTTTAGTGGTTTTGTTGGTGTTTAGTGGTCTGTTGGTGTTGTTGGTGTTGTTTAGTGGTTTTGTTGGTGTTGTTTAGTGGTGTTGTTGGTGTTGTTTGTTTTGTTGGTGTTGTTGGTGTTGTTTAGTGGTTTTGTTGGTGTTTAGTGGGTTGTTGGTGTTGTTGGAGTTGTTGGTGTTGTTTAGTGGTTTTGTTGGTGTTGTTGGTGTTGTTTAGTGGTTTTGTTGGTGTTGTTGGTGTTGTTTAGTGGTTTGTTGGTGTTGTTGGTGTTTAGTGGTTTGTTGGTGTTGTTTAGTGGTGTTGGTGTTGGTGTTGTTTAGTGGTTTTGTTGGTGTTGTTTAGTGGTGTTGTTGGTGTTGTTGGTTTTGTTGGTGTTGTTGGTGTTGTTTAGTGGTTTTGTTGGTGTTGTTTAGTGGTTTTGTTGGAGTTGTTGGTGTTGTTTAGTGGTTTTGTTGGTGTTGTTGGTGTTGTTTAGTGGTTTTGTTGGTGTTTAGTGGTTTGTTGGTGTTGTTGGAGTTGTTGGTGTTGTTTAGTGGTGTTGGTGTTGTTTAGTGGTTTTGTTGGAGTTGTTGGTGTTGTTTAGTGGTTTTGTTGGTGTTGTTGGTGTTGTTTAGTGGTGGTTGGTGTTGTTTAGTGGTTTAGTGGTTGCTGTTGGTTTAGTGGTTTTTGTTGGAGTTTGTTGGTGTTGTTTATTGTGGTGGTTGTGTGTTGTGTTGTTTAGTGGTTTTGTTGGAGTTGTTGGTGTTGTTTAGTGGTTTTGTTGGTGTTGTTGGTGTTGTTTAGTGGTTTTGTTGGTGTTTAGTGGTTTGTTGGTGTTGTTGGAGTTGTTGGTGTTGTTTAGTGGTTTTGTTGGAGTTGTTGGTGTTGTTTAGTGGTTTTGTTGGTGTTGTTGGTGTTGTTTAGTGGTTTTGTTGGTGTTTAGTGGTTTGTTGGTGTTGTTGGAGTTGTTGGTGTTGTTTAGTGGTGTTGGTGTTGTTTAGTGGTTTTGTTGGAGTTGTTGGTGTTGTTTAGTGGTTTTGTTGGTGTTGTTGGTGTTGTTTAGTGGTGTTGTTGGTGTTGGTGTTGTTTAGTGGTTTTGTTGGTGTTTAGTGGTTTGTTGGAGTTGTTGGTGTTGTTTAGTGGTTTTGTTGGTGTTGTTTAGTGGTTTTGTTGGTGTTGTTGGTGTTGTTGCACAGAAAACATTGTGGAAGTCAATAAACTAGCTAGCTAGCACAACATTAAACATGTGACAGGACGCTGCTATGCTAGCTGTTGGCTACACGGCTTGTAGCTTCTAGTCTTCGTGCTAACGGAGGTAACTGTGGTCTGGTTACTTACTACAATAAAAAGAGAACACAGATTAAACTGCTGAAAGGTGGAAGGTGGAGGTTACTCCACCTACTGACCCACTTCAGTTTAAAAACAGTTTGTTGTCATTAGGGGTTTGGCAGGAAGTGGAACCCATTATTATAGATCAGGTTCTTTCTGCTGAATCATATTGTTTCCTCGTGGTTTGGTAGCTAATGTTCCATCAGGTCCAGTCCTGATCCAGGTTTTGGGATCCACTGCTGTGAGTGACTGATGAAGTCCAGCTGTGTTGACTGTCAGCAGAGTCTGACCTCCACTTCAACTCTACATGAACCAGGGTCCTGCCATGAAACTGCTAACTTTGTCTCCAACATTTAAAGGGAAAACTGTCTCTGTGGTTTCCAGCGGCTGGAGACACTAAAGTGTTTTTATTAGCATGAAGTAAAATAAAAAATAAAAAACGTTTTCTGTTAAACGTTCATGTGAGGTAACACTCAATAAATGTTGTAGAAATGTGTGAGGTCCGGCCACACAGTGAAATGTCTTGGTGACGTACTGGCGACACCTGCAGGACTAGCTGGTGAACTTCTGTAGCTCCGAAGTTCATGCTAACACACTAGCAAGGCAGCAACATGCTAACGCTAGTGAGTCACAAAATCGGTGCTTTTTCTCCCCACCGGACATTTCGTTTTCAGGACTGTTCATCATCCAGAGTTACTGAAGAGTCATTAATACTAATAAAACTAATGTGATACTAATACTAACAGTACTTTTTTAAAATGCTAACGTTGTTTTTTTTCTATATCCTGAGAATGTCCATAATTTCATTCTCATTACTTTGTGCCAACATGTTTTCGACCCCCCCTCTGCGTGGACCTCCAGGACTGTTTGTAAAGGGGGACCGGTCTCTCTCCTCAGACCGCAGGATCATGTGGTGTGTTCAGACTCTGGTTGTGCTGCTGGACGTGAAGGTCAGACACACGTTTGAATCCTCTCGTGTCGACTGGGTTTCCATTCTCAGCTGTGCCCCCCCCCACATGTCCACCACCCTGTTACTGATCAACACTCATCACCAACACACTGCAAAACATATCTGTTACGAAGCGCTCTGATCTGTCTTCAGCTGGTTAAAGTGATCCAGAGGCCTGGAGCTGACCAGGACAGGTTAGTGACTGACGTTCTGCTGCGCTGAAAGGTTAACACCCACTGGGGACGTAGCGTAGCGTAGCATAGTACAGCTGGGCGATTAGCCTTAATGTGCAACTTAACATCCCACTTCTTCACTTCTTCTTCTTCACACAGGGCAACCAGCTGTAGAACAGGACGTGAACTGTGTCAGATTTTATAGCGGTTTCTATCTAAAATCTCCAGCTGTCAAACACGTATTTCCCTCTGAAATGTAGTGAAGTAAAAGTATAAAATGATTTGACTTGATGGGATGGACGTACGTTTCAGTTCGCACATTCGTTATCTTCAGCTTAACGACAGTCTGACGAGTTTCAGCTCGTTAAGAATTCGTCCTGATAAACATGTTCATATGTTCTCTGGATGTTATTTACCAGGTTTAACATCTGCCCTTCCTCTCTGTCTCCATCACCTCCTCATATGGCAGTGTAGCATGTTCATTCACACACACACACCTAAGCAGCGAGCCAAAACAGTGACATCATCAGTTTACATGATGTACACCACAATCCCCTTCTGAGGAGAGATCCCAGTCCATCACACACACAGTGCTCCC
This sequence comes from Macquaria australasica, assembly GCA_005408345.1. Lineage (NCBI taxonomy): Eukaryota > Metazoa > Chordata > Actinopteri > Centrarchiformes > Percichthyidae > Macquaria > Macquaria australasica. The sequence continues at coordinate 18,141 of SEMN01001501.1, forward strand.
AGTCATCCCCATGTTAGGACGGCAGGAGATCCTGAAGCTGAGTCTGGAGGTTAGAGGACTCTTCTGCTCCAGAGTCCAATAATTAGCAGTAAACAGAGTCCAGCTGAGGCTGATGGGAGTGTCTGACAGACAGACAGACAGACAGATGGACAGACAGTCATTAACATACGTGCCTCTCAAATGGCTAAAAATATGTTATTTAAATAATTAAAATGTAAAAAGAAATAAAGAGTTTTATTGTAATTAAATGTTAATATTTTAATATTTAGTTGAAGTGCAGTTTATTGTTGAATGCTGATATTGTAATTGTACAGTTTGCTGTTCAGAGTGTACATGGTGATTATATTCCTCATATAATAAACAATTTTTTCATTTATATTATGTTTCCATTGATTATCTGACAGGCTGGTTTTCTTTTCCCTCCATGTTGCTATCCTGCCTCCTGGCACACACTGATCTATCGTCCAGGTGCAACATTGGACTCTTTAACTGAGACAAGGAAGATGAGACCTTTCAGATGTTTTCACTGTAAAACATGTTGGTGCTTTATATTCAGTGGTATTTAAATGTCATTACATGTTCAGTAATGACTGAACTTCACATCTACATTTAAATGATTACAGTTAATCTTTGCTTCGTCCTCTGCTGGATGCAGCTACGAACAACGTCTGACTGTTTCCTGTGTGTGTGTGTGTGTGTGTGAGGAGGGGGCAGCAGTCTATCTCCTTAAAAAGACAAACACAGCAGGGTGGAGGAGGGTGGAGGGTGGAGGTCGCTTTAAATGAGGCCGTGAAGAAGAAGAATGTTTGCTGTTTCTGAGCGTCTTGTCTTGACGTCGGGACGTTTGTCTCTTCATGTGAAAGACGACCGATTCTTCAGTGAGTTTCAGTCGATCTGGAAACTGAAGCAGAAAGACAGGAGAAATCCACACCTCTGGACTGCTTCTGGATGTAGGGCAGCATCAGCACCTGGCTCAGCAGGAAACCACCACTGAAGCGGGTACCACAGTGGTACCAGTGGTACATGTCATGTCCCATGGTATCTCTTGAACACACAGTTTATTGTAAGTTGTTACAATAACTTTTTATTTATGACCCGCCAGAAATCCATCCAATGATCTGACAGCCCGCTCATCAATGGGTCATGAATCAGGTGTTGTCAGCCGGTCTGACTGTGAGATGAGTAGAGGGCGATGGGTGTGTGTGTGTGGGGGGGGGGGGGTTCAAGTCTGACATCAGAACAAAGTTAGAAAAGATCTGTCCCTGATAAAAAGTTAAAACTACAAGAAGCCAATTACGACTCCCAGGGTGCATTTCACCAACAAACAGCCAATCACAGAGTTTGAAATTAACAGTGAGCTGAAGCTAAAGATTAAACATAGAAACCTGATAAATCATTCAGTAGTCTTGTTCTCCACAGGGACGTTACTGAGGCTCATGGGTATCGTAGTGTTTAGAGCTCTCTGCACTGGACTGAGGGAGGAATGTGTGAGGATGCAGATCTCCACGTGATGACTACAACATTTCTCTGCTGTATGTTTCAGTTATCCAGCACAGTCACTCTGGTTCTCCATAAAAGGAAACTTTACTACGAGGAAAACCAAACTTCCTGCGCAGACACCGCCCACGCTACTACTCGTCTGGGACAGAAGCTTTTAGAGAAACTCCAGGAAGAAAAGGAACAAGGTGTGGCAGCACGATAGAGCAGGAACAGATTAAATAGAACATAAAACATAAAACAACAGGCAGCAGGGAGATCCGTCTGTGTCTGTATCTTTAACTCCTAAAAAGGAAGCTGGTCGGTAAATAAGAGGAGACGCTGCCTCCTCCTCCTCCTCTTCGTCTCATGTAAGGAGAGGAAACATGGTGGGTGTGGTCAGGTTGTGTTTCTGTAGAAAGTGTGTGACTCCTCGACAGCCTGTGTACTGTAGTATTCCTCTGTCCTTCAGTATGTCCTTGTTTAGTTGTACTGTGTTCATCTCCTGCTCCACCCCTCCTACACCCTTCATAACTTCATACCACACTCACTTATTTCAGCTCACTTTCACAGAGTACACCGCTACAAACACACCAGCTGTCCGCCTGTTAGCTTCTGCTGAATGTTTGATTCATTTCATATGAAACTGCCAGTAAACCACATATTTTACTATATTTTGTTTGCGTGTCGTTGGTTAAATTACATCCAAAATACCTAATAAAAGAATAACTGTCTGGAGCTGCTGTAACATGGTAAAGGCAGCTACCGATAGCTATCATTACGCTTCATAGGCTAGCCGTTTGTTGCTAAGATTGGTTAGACAGATATGCTAACTGTCTGTAGCTATTGTAAGATTAGTTAGCTAAAAACAGGCCCAGTTACACCAGATTGGGACGAAAAGAAAGTTAATTTGCACGTTAGCTCGTTAGCTCAGCTGCTAACAGCGAGTGTATCAGCATGATGTCCAGCTGACGGTGAACCAGTTCACACAGGAGCTGCAGAACATCTGGATGTTAGCAACACAGATAATAAGCTACGATAGCTTCCTCCATGTTGGACTCTCTGGCTCGCCGTCCAATCAGAGCTCAGCTCTGTCAGGACGCCTTCTTATTGGTCAACTCACAGGTCAAAGTTCACCAAAGCTGAACTCGACACAGTTACAGTTAGACAGTACGCAGGTTTACGTGACCTTACTGATCACAGTGATGCTAACATTGGTTAGCCACACACAGCTATCATTAATGCTAAGCTAGGCTAAACACTCGATGTCAGTAAATGTTGGACTGTTCCGTTAAATACATTTTCCGTCCTCACCCATTTCCTGTGTTTTCTTTAACATTTTTACACTTTACTTATATTATAAAATTAGATTATTATTATAATGTTTCCCAGTCACAGCAGCAGGTTTCCTTCAGTGTGTGGGTGGAGTGGGCCGACTCCACCTGCTTCACCTCCATTCACACACACCCTGCTGCCTGGACTTTGACCGAAAATGGGAAAACAGCTGGACTCCTTACAGGGACGTCTGAAACTGTTTCTGATTGGCTGACTAACATCAACACACAGCGAGCCAGCTCAGGAATGTGTGTGTGTGTGTGTGTGTGTGTGTTCTGCCTTCTTTCTGTTTATGGCAGCAGCAGACCAGCTGTGGAACAAGTACTCAGATCTTTTACTTCAGTAACAGTATTAATACAACAGTGTAGAAATACTCCTGCATGCAAAACTTTACTTAAGTAAAAGTACAAATGTATTAGCAACAAAAAATACTTAAAGTACCAAAAGTAAAAGTACTGACTATGCAGAATAATATGTATTATATTACTGGATTAATTATTGATAAATGTAAAGCTGGAGCTACTTTTAAATGACTTTATATTCTGCTGGGTACTTTGTGAATTTCCCACCTGGGGATCAATAAAGTTTGATCTTATTTTAACCTTTAGTAATATATCATAATGTATTGATTCTGTTTTGTATTATTAATCAGAATCTGCAGATAAATGTAGTGCAGTAAAAAGTACTGATGTAGTAAAGTATAAAGTAGCAGAAAATGGAAATACTCAAGAAAAGTACAAGTACCTTACTACTACTACTACTTGAGTAAATGTACTTAGTTACATTCCACCTCTGCAGGAGCCAATCACAGCCTGTCGGGTTACAGGTGCAGCAGAGGGCCGTCCACACTCATCATTCATTCATGTGTTAGCTTGTTAACTAAAGCTAGCTGAACTGCTAAAGGTCTGAAGATCTTCTTCTGGTGTTTTTGTCAGTTAGCAAGCAGCTTCAGGTGCATCAGCACCTCCTTCTGGACTGGAGGAGGACCGACCTGGTCTACATGCAGTCCAGAACACAAAGACATTTTACCTGATACCAGACTCTTGAAATCAGAAGGAAATGAGTCCTCTGACGTCCGTCACTCGTCTCTCAGAACAGATTCTGTCTGACCAAACAGTCGCTGCACAGCCTGTTTCTGTCCACATGCAGCTGTTGGACACAGAGCTGAACTGAAGACTGTGGACACTCAGCTGATAAACCAATCAATAACACGGAGCAGATCAGACCGTTTGTGTGCTTCTATGATGATTGTTTTGTCTCTACCAGCTTTCTGTCTGTTCTACAGTTTGTTGTCCGGCTGCTTCTGTAGTTCCTGCTCTCTGCCTGCAGGGGGCAGCGTAATATAACTTACATCATGTAGCACACAGGATGAGGAAGCAACAGTGAATGTGTTTTTACTGTAAGACATGTTTTCATTGGTCGATGATGTTTTCAGAAAGCTGCAGTTTAACATTAAACAGTATCAGTTTGAAAGACATGAAGACAGAAGACATGTTGTTGTTGTTGTTGTTGTTAATGTTGTTGTTGTTGTTAATGTTGTTGTTGTTAATGTTGTTGTTGTTAATGTTGTTGTTGTTGTTAATGTTGTTGTTGTTGTTGTTAATGTTATTGTTGTTGTTGTTAATGTTGTTGTTGTTGTTGTTAATGTTGTTGTTGTTGTTGTTGTTAATGTTGTTGTTTGTCTTCAGCAGCTCGATGGATGAAAGTCAGTTAATAAACTGAATCAATCTGAACATGAGGAGTCTCTGTTCAGCTTACAGCATCTCACCAGGACATGCCTGTCTGTCTGCCTGTCTGTCTGCCTGTCTGTCTGCCTGTCTGTTGTGGTGGAAATTGTGTATTTCCTTTGGAGAAGTGAGCAAATAAAATGAAGATCCAACAAGCCGTTGTCTTTTGTATATTTAATTAAGAAAAGAATGAAACAATCAGATGAAATGGTAAATAAGGATAAAAAAAGGTAAATCAAAGGGAGTGCAGGCGAGCACACAGAGTCAATCCGATTTCAGCTGAAGGTCAGAGATCATACACCAAAATGCATATGAAGAGTCTGACCAAGAAGGGAAGATGCTGTCACATACTTATAACCTCACAATACACAGACAGACATATCAGAGTACAGAATCACCTCTAACAAAGAGTCTGTCTCCAGCTAAGTTTCCCTGCCCAAGGCTGGAAACCCAGGGCAGACTGTTCCCAAGACTGCAGCTGTCCTTTCCCCTGATTACAAACAATTTGTCCTCCAGCCACAACACCCAACCAAGATATCAATGTACCTTACGGCAGAGATGACCCGAGACAGAAATTATCTAAGTATGTAGAATTAAGACTGATTGACTAGAAAAACAAGTTATCATACTAAACATATCTAGTAGACAGAAAGAGAGAAATTTTGCCCTCACATCTGTCTGTCTGTCTGTCTTCAGTGAGACACTTTCTGACAGAAAGACAGACAGACAGAACCTGCAGACTCCTGCTGCCAACTGTTGTATTTCTACACTCAGTCATTTAACTTTGTAGTATTTATTACCACATGTACCTCCTCCTCCTCTCCTCCTCTCCTCCTCTCCTCCTCCTCTTCTCCTCATCCTCCTCCTCCTCTCCTCTTCTCTCCTCCTCCACCTACTCCTCCTCCTCCTCCTCTTCTCCTCTCCTCTGCAGGAGGAGCTGTCGGTGTAGTAACAGTGTAGTAACAGTCAGCAGCCTGCAGGTGACGCTGTCTGCTGCTGGTTAACACACACATATATATATATATATATATATATATATATATATATTATATTCAAACATGTGACAAATGAGAAATGAGTCTGAACTTTTCAGTCAGGGATTTCCCAGAAAACATCCCAACTGTCCGGTCAACAGACCCCACAGGAAGTGAGACAAAGACCTTACAGTGGACGTTACATCATCACTTTCTCCACACACGCACACACATATTTGTACTGTCAGTGACACAACCCATTCTCTAAAACGTCTTCACTTTCTAAATCATTCTCACTTATATTGTCCAACACTGAAGCTGGTCCTCACAAAGATATACATACTATAAGAGCACACATACACTGGACTTTCCCACTCTGATTTCCCAGAAGACATCACTTCACTGCTTTATATCAGACAGACAAACAGACAGACAGACAGACAGACATTTGTATTTTCACAATGACTACAGCCATGAAGTCCTTCACTCTCTCTATGTGGAACAAACAGGGAATCAACTCTTCTCTATTTGGACAGAAAAACAAAACCCATGAATTCAAAGAACACACAAGATTTAGACTTTCTTATCCTCCAAGAGACCTGAGGCCTGTACTACGAAGCAGGATTTGCGGTTAGCGAGATAACTTCAGGTTCAACTCTGGGTTTTCAGTACTACGACGGTGGTTCACTTCTTACCGGGGTAAATCGCCATGGTAACTGATGCTGCACGCCTAACCTGCTCCGGAGCAGGTTGTGTTCGAGATAACCGATCAGCGCGTACAAAAGCACCGCCTACTGACCAATCAATTCTCTTGGAAAATGACATCACCAATAGAAAAGAAGTGAAGCTCGGTACGTGGATCGTGAGAGGAACTCTGTTTATATGAGAGATAGTTTCTCGTCGAATTGACCAATTTATCTGTGTCAACAGAGACTGACTGAAGCACTAAAGCTTTGTACTTATAAGAGATGATTGTCAGCCTATTTACCGCTAAATTATGTTTTTATATTTATTTATTTATTGCTCCCAAGTCCGTTTGACATCGCCGTGGTTGCAGCTGAAAAAATCAGACTAAAATTGTCATACACTCCATAAGAACATCTAAGCAACACATTAACTTAATGGAATACTACTGACGGGGCAGTGATATTATAAGCCTGTTAATTTACGCATTCACACAGTTTTTTTTGCCAGCTGTCTTTCCTACATTCAGCAGCTGCAGCTGTGTTGCATTTAGCCTGGATGATGTTTAAATTCTTCGTATTTCTCTAATATTACAGTTTGCTCTTCGTTGGTAAAGTATGCCGCTCTGCTGCCAGCACACCTGTCATGTTTGTGATTGGTCACATGCTGCAAACCCCGCCCCCTTCATGCGAACGCGCTCATGGCTTGATTGGGAAACCCTGGGTTGACTTATCGAGTTGATAACCAGCGTCATGTGACCGCTTAGCGGGATCGCGATTGTTAGGCTCAGTGAAGCCAGATAACGAAAAGAGATCCTGGGTCTGTTGAACTGGCTTCGTAGTACAGGCCTCTGGAGGCAGATCTGAATCCAACATCCACTGCCCCCCAAAATACAAAGAAATCTTTGTGTCCTCAATTAAAAACCCAGCAATTAAAAGAGGGAGAGATTCAGGAGGCATTATAATTTGGTACAAATCTGAACTGTCAAAATATATAACAGTAATAAAATCTGAACCTTCACACATTTGGATCAAAATAACAAAAAGCATCACATATACAGAAAAAGAATTGTTTCTTTGTACAATATAAGTTCCTCCAAGTGACTCTCCCTACTACAACAAGGAAATCTTCCCACAGCTCCACACCCATATCTGCAGGTTTCAGGCCCAGGGAAACGTTCTGATCTGTGGGGACCTCAGTGCACGTACTGGCTCCCGTCCAGACTCAGTCTCAGAGAATGGTAACAAACACATATTACACAAACAACATGTGCAGCATCAAGACTGGACACAAGAGAACAACATTTATTTCTCAAGAACGTGGGCTGAGACAAAGCTGCTGTTCGACATCTACATTAATGAACTGGCCACCATCTTGGAACAGTCCACCCTTCACACCCTTTAATCCTGTTCAGTCCGACAAAAGATGGACTTCAACAGAGTCTGAACATCCTTGAATGTTACTTTCAGACCTGGGCCCTGGCAATAAACATAAAAAAGACCAAAACAATCGCTCTGTTTTCATGTTGTTCATCAAACTTTTTTTTGTTGTGCTGTTGAAGTTTGGTACACTGTTCAAAATGTATATATACATACAGCCAATGAAAATGTATAGATGTCTTTATATTGTTATTGTAGAAATTCAGTAGAACTTTGACAATACTGTATTCTGTTATATGGTCATTTGACAGACAGACAGAGAGAGAGACAGACAGAGAGAGAGACAGACAGACAGATAGACAGAGAGAGAGACAGACAGAGAGAGAGACAGACAGACAGAGAGACAGAGAGAGAAACAGACAGAGAGAGACACAGAGAGACAGAGAGAGAGACAGACAGACAGAGAGAGAGACAGGAGTCTCCTCAGGTGTGAGGGCCGTCAGCAGGTGGGGGACAGTGTGTGTGTGGACATGGCTGCATTCAGGGACACATTTCAGACTAACGACCATTTAAAATATATAATGTGTATATATATATATATATATATATATATATATAGAGAGAGAGAGAGAGAGACACTACTCTTTGCAGTAGCTAAATACTTATTTACATACATGTTCCTACTTGCACATGAACATGTGGTAAATGTCCACATCATGTATATGCCTATATATCTAGATCAGAAGTGGGCTGCAGGCTCACTGGGTCCTGGTCTGGTTAGTGAACCAGTCTTGGTTCAACAGAGTTCTGAAGTGACCAGATGATGAACTTCAGGTGGTGGTTTGTGGTGTAAATACCAGCTCAGGTAAAGTTTCATCATCATCATCATCATCCTCCTCATCATCGTGGTCCTGCCTCGACATGTAATCCTCGTCAGACCGACTGTGTGGGGGGAGCGTTCCGTATCTCAGAGTGTGTGTGGGTGGAGGCGTGTTTCTACAGGTCCAGGATCAGGTCCAAGACTGTGAAGAGTTAAAACATGTTCCTCAGTGTGGAGCTGAGCAGCAGCACAGTAACTCACCTGGACCTCTACAGCCAGGTGATCCGCCACAAAAACATCAAAATAAAAACTTTGGTTGGAGTTCATCTTTTTTCACTTCTCTTCAAAGTGACCCGATCAATAGATCTCAGGTCCCTTCAGACTCCTGACATCTGACTGATTGTTGGAGCTGGACTATAATCATCCTGTTGGATTATAATCCTACTGCAGGAGGAGGGAAAGACAAGAACATCTGAGCTGAACTTTACAGGATCTGGGTTTTCACTGGACTTCATCTGAAACTAGTTCAGATAATAGAACTGTGATTAGTTAATAAACAGACCTGATGAGCAGATCAGTGAACTTGCTCTCTGAGAGGATTTTATCTGGTTTCTGTATACTCCCATGTTGTTCTGGGTTTCGGTCTGAGCGTTTTCGAGGCAGGGTCTCAGCTCCTTCCTGAGGATTTCTCTCTGAGCTTGTTAACTGTTTCATGGCTTCGTTCCAGTCGATTGTTGTGTGCTTTTCTTTTGGGAGGTGAATTCCCTTTTCTCCTTGTTAAATTCTGAGTGTGTGTGACCTTTGCCCCCACCAGGATGAGTCATCTGGAGTTGCAGCAGAGGCTGCTGGGAGTGAAATGCTTCTCCTGTGACTCACCTGTCTCTGAGTGAGAGCTTTGGAAATGTCCTGATCCCAGAAGTTCCCAAACGTGACTCAGAGTTCTTGTGAAGTAGATTTACTGTAACATCCTGCTGCTTCTCACCTGACAGGTGATCGCACCTCATACAGTCAGAGTTCGTCCTGCAGGAGCTCACCTGCAGTGTTACACACCAGGGGGAGTAACTAAGTACTGTGCTTGAGTACTTGTACTTTACTTGAGTATTTTCATGTTTTCCTACTTTCTACTTCTACTGCACCACATCTCAGAGGCAAATATTGTACTTTTCACTTCACTGCATTTATTTATTAACTTTAGTTACTTTGCAGATTCACATTTGAATAAACTCAGAAATAAAACACATGTTCACTAAACAACAACGTTCATTTGTTTAACACTAAATCACCAAAGTGAATGAGGAAGCTGCAGAGTCAGAAGGGAACAACAGAGGTGTGTGGGGAGAGGAGGTCTGGCTGCTGCTTGGGCATGAGACACACCTGGGCAGGTGTGTCTCATGCCACTGATTAACCTGCCAGCTGGTCTGCAGCCAGAGAGGAAGAGTGACAGCAGAGTGAACCAATCAGAAGAGCCGTCACACTGTTCACAGCTGATGATACCCGTGTACTTTTACTGCGGGTACTTTAATGAAGCTGTTGAAGCCAGTTTTGACGTGTTGTGTCAGGTGTGATAAGCTGTGTATACGTCACTTACTCACCTGAGGGCACAGGCAGGTAATCTGGATAGGGGAGTCACAGGTGAACAGCAGGAGGGAATTAGGGACAGAGAAAGGCCACAGTTTTTCAACCGTGTGTCTGGGCTGGTTTTTTGGGTTTTAGAGTTTTTTGTTTGTCTTTTATGTACGAGCTCAGTTTTTGTAGGAGTTTTTCGAGATCATGTAAATAAAAGATCAAACGCACCTCAGGTTTTGCACCACACGTTGGAAAGGACTTCAAGTTCCCTCAAGTGGCATTTTTTTGTTGTTGGATTGCCACTACAGAAGCTGATGATTACTGTTCTGACCCCCCCCCCCCCCCCCAAACATGTTGGGGGGGTTGAAACATTTATATATCCTTACCTGTAATCGTAAATATGACAATATATTTCCCAAATTCATGCCTGGAAGAATCTCGTAATATGATTTCAGACACCCCTAAAGTGGGCCGTACCATTTGCCTCGCCCCCCCACCACGTGCATAGGTGCGTAGGTTCATGTAAGCAGCTCTCAATCCACTTTAACAGACTTTACTTTCTTACCTTCAGAGTTTCTGTCAGGTGTGTGTGGATGAATGCTAACATTAGCTAGTTTCTGATTTGATGGGATCTTTTGCATTAGCCTAGCTACCACTTAAAGGCACAGACCCCCCAAAACTCAAACTGACCTGAGAGTCTGTAATATTGTAATATTGTAATATTGTCCAAGAAATACAATTTATTCAGCCAACAGTGAGAGTTTACTGAAGTTGAGGCCCTCCTCGTGTTGGGGCCCTCCTCGTGTTGAGGCCCTCCTCGTGTTGAGGCCCTCCTCGTGTTGGGGCCCTCTTCGTGTTGGGGCCCTCCTCGTGTTGAGGCCCTCCTCGTGTTGAGGCCCTCCTCGTGTTGGGGCCCTCCTCGTGTTGAGGCCCTCCTCGTGTTGGGGCCCTCGTCGTGTTGGGGCCCTCCTCGTGTTGAAGCCCTCCTCGTGTTGGGCCCTTTGAGTGATTTGAAAGCGGAGCTGCTGATGGAGATTCTGTATTTAACACCAGCAGACGGTGAGGAAGAGGAGGGTTGTAGAAGCTACTGTATGATGAAGCACAGCGTGTCAACATGAGAAGACTTCCTGCTCTGCTGTTTCACTGCACTTTGCTGCGTGCAGGTCAGTGTGTGAACAGACCTCTCATACACACAGAATAAACAGGCACTTATCAGAAAACACACCTGAACTCTCACCTGAGGTCGCACAAGTCTAACACGTTTTCAGGATTATGCAACACTTAAACTATTAAATATGAATATTACAAAACATGAAATATGTTTTTAGATGTTTTTAAAAGAAATCTTTTTCTCTCTCGAGCAACAGATGATTCATAAACCTCCTTATTAGTTCAGAAACGACATCCTGAACCATTCAGAAACCTTTGATGAGTTCAAGAACCTTTCCAGAAGCTCATCAATCAGTCCAGGAATGCTGAGTTTAGAAACCTTGATCAGAATCCAGATCTGTAGATGAGATCATTCATTTCAAGTCTCCATCAGTTCAGAAACTTCTCCATCAGGACGGAGGAACTCCTTCAGAAGAGAACTTGATCAGTCAGGAGACATTTTAATAGTTCAGAAACATGTCAGTCAGTTTCCTCTCATCAGCTCATCTGATCTCATCGCAGGAGGAAACAGGAGAAAAAAGGAGAAAAAACTAAACTCTCCTGCAGTTTTTTATTTGATATATTTCAAATGACATGAATTAATCCTAACCCCCCCGTAGAAGAGTGTTGGTGTAGGAGGCTTCATAAATCAGGGTGGGAGCGGTTTTAGTTTAACTTTAACATTCAGGGCAGCAGGAGGAGCAATGAAAGTGAGATTACAGAACAATAACTGTGTGTTTGTGCAGCAGAATGAGTCATTCGTCTGTTTGGCCTCTCTGAGTTGTTAGAAACACACACACACACACGCTATCAGCACTGTATCAGAGGCTGTTTATTATATTCAACAGAGGAAACTCTGATCACTACGTTTTGGAGAAATTCTTTAGCTGATTCTGAAAACTTCACAGGCGTCATCTGTCTGAGGGAAGTCGGTTTATCTTCATCTGGTTTCCATAAACAAGTTCAGCCAGAGACTTTCATCAAGGAATAAACTATTTATAGCAAATTCCGTCCCGGCACGATGAAGACCTTCTATCGATAAAATCACAACAACACAAACTGATCATCACCAGAAGCTCCAGAGAACAACTGATTTAACTCAAACTAATGAAATATGTTGACTGAAAGGTCACAGTTATTTATTCCACCTGAGGAATCCTGACAAGACCTGACACAACCTGAGACACCCTAAAACCACCTGAAACATGTCTGCAGCTAGCTAAAGACATTAGATTTCAGTCTGTCAGAAGATTATGTTAGCACTCTGTGTCCACCAGAGAGGACAAACTCAGTACTGTGGGTCTGTCTCAGTGTCCCTTCTCAAGCTAAGTTACTGTAGTTAGCTAAGGCACTCAAACATAATCCTGCAGAGCTTTCTGATTTAGCCACATTCCACTACACACGTTGCTTTAGCTGAACTTACAGCTGTATAGTTAGCCTGAAAGTGACATCTGAATATTTGACTGAGCAGTGACATAGTGGGACCCACTGAGTGTCAGGATCCCACAGAGTTCCCGTTCTTCCTGCTGATGCCTCACATCTGAATCCACTTTGGTCTTAAAGGTTCAGTTTTTGGGTTCAGCAGCTTATAAAAACTTAGTTGTGGGTTCTTCACCCTGTTGGTGGTGCATCCCACCACACAGCAGCTTTTAGCCATGTTTCTGTTGTTTGTTAGCAGACCGAAGTGACGAGGAGGAACCTTCACACAATACAAAGTCAATGGAGAGCGATGGATTGTTTTCACCTGTGGTGTGGGCGGGGCTTAAAGGCGCTCTGTCTCTATACTCTGAATGAACCTGAAACAACCATCTCAGCCTGTATGACAGTTACATCACGTGTCCATGGACACTGGACGAACAGTGTGTTTCTGTTCATGGTGGGAAAGCTGGAACAAAATGAGAAACAAGAAACTATTTTTCTTTTGTTCATAAAGTTTATTCTCAGAATCACAGTGATATGACTCGTACAGACACTTTCACAAAAATACTGTTTTCACATTTCATTGTTTACATGTTCAGTCACATTTACCTCCAAAAACTTTCTGTGCATGTTTCATTCCAACAGAAACTAATCCGTTTACTAATGTGCACTCTTCATCTTCTCCAGCTTCAGTTCAACACTTCCACAGTTCAGTCATTTCACTTTCGTCACTTTCAACCTCAAACATCACTGTCTTTTCATCATCAACATAAATCTTTATGTAACTGAAGCTTATCCACGAGTTAGTTGCCGTATGTGGCTATTAAAGGATATTTGAATAAAAATCATGGTGGTCAACATTATGCAGAACTGTTCAATATGAACATCTCTTACTTTAAAGATACTCTTTAATCCTTAATGCAACATAGCTGCACATGAACAGAACAACACTAAGTTAAAAGATTACACTGCAAGAAATATCCTTCAACAGGTCGCTCTGTCGCTCGGTATCTGTCTCCTTCTGTCCCATTAAATCATCTCCACCTTCATGTCTCAAGAAAATAAGGACTTTAGGACAAAATTACAAAAGAGTTTTTGCAGTGAACAGATTCATACGGGCCTCATAAATCAGTTGGTCCTGGTTACAGTTAATAAATAAATCCATGAAGAGTTAATAAATATAGAGTGTTTATATATAGTGTGTGACACTTTTGTACCTCAGTCTTTTAATGTAAAAGATACAGAAATCTGTTAATCTGGACTGTAGATCAGTTCAGAAACTTCTGGACCAGGTCCAGGCCCTTTCTGGACCAGTTCAGGATCCTTCAGGTGACTTCATTAACTTTAATTTCAGAAACATCTCGATCGATTTAAAAACTTCTCGTTCAGTTTAGAAACCTTTGGATGAGTTCACAATCTCGTCCATCAGTTCAGAAACTGATCAGTTCAGAAACCTCTTGTTCAGGTCAGAAACTTATTGATCAGTCTTGCTGTGTGCACAGCGTCCCTGCCAGCTGGTCCCAGTGGGTGAAGTAGGGGGCAAAGTTGTACTTGGACTTGAGGTGGTGGAGGTCGTGGTGGCGGGCCCCGCCAAACAGCCCCAGCGGCACCAGGCGGTGGGTGGCCCAGGGCAGGTCGTAGCCGCAGTGGTCCTCCACCGACAGCCAGATGTTCACCAGGAAGAAGGCCAGCTCGGTGAGCGGGTGGCAGCCCAGCAGGAGTGGGTTGGCAGCGGCGAAGAAGCCCAGGCTGAGAGTCTCCCAGGCTCCGGAGTACTCAGCGGTGAGGGCGGAGGTGGAGGTGTAGGTGTGGTGCACCTGGAGGAGAAGAAGAAGAAGGAAAGTTAGGATGGAGGAACGACCCAACTTTGTTTTAGGATTTTTCCTAAAATAAGTGTCAGAAAAACAAGACAGAAAAAAATAGAAACAAGAATTAAAATGACTGGACGAATCAGTTACTTTATTATATTTTAATTTTTATTCTTATCGATGATGAATATGTAAGAGTTTTCTTTTTTTTTCTTTTTTAAATTATTGTTAGTTTTGTTCTTTTCTACTAAATGATGATGGTGAGAATTTCATTAAACAAATCTCAATAAAACATTTCCATCATCATTTCTTCAAACCCCATATTGAAAACTTGCTTAAACGGTTAATCAATATAAAAGCTCCAGATACAGGGTTTCCATCTGTCACAGGTGATCTATAAAGTCTCCAGGTACGAACCTTGTGGAAGTTGCGGTAGAGCCAGGGCACTTTGTGGTGCAGCAGGTGCCAGATGAAGCTTTGGAAGTCGAAGAGCAGCAGGCAGACCAGCACCTGGGCCAGCAGGTGAGGCAGGGACGGGGCCTTCTCGGGCAGGTGGACGGGCCTCAGGTACCAGTGCATCACGGTCAGCGGGAAGATGAAGACCACGTGGTTGTAGAGCGTCAGAGCCAGGCAGCTCTGCATTGAGGCCCAGCTGACGGAGCTCTGAGGCTGCAGCTTGTACCTGTGCACCAGGGCCCACCTGGAGGACAGCACGTCCAGCAGCAGGAAGGGCAGGCAGAAGGACAGGTAGACGGACAAGGAGAAGACAACGGGGAAGAAAGGTGAGTGAAGGAGGGACGATTGTCCCACAAGGAAGGTCCAGAGAGGCTGCAGCAACATCCTGCCATTAGATGAATGAAGTCATTATCAGTTCAGTCCTCTGAGTCTGAGATCAACGCTTTCTCCTCACAGCTGGATTTATATCAGCTCACCCCACCACCTCAGTCCTGACTCCTCCCACGTGCCCTTATAAGGACTCTTCCTGCTCTTTAGACGATGAAATGGAAACTCAGCAGCGAGTTCAGACAGGGTTTTCAGAGCAGACAGGATTCAGGTTTCACTGCTGCTCAGATTATAAACTTACAGAGAAATGAACACCAAACCCCCTTCATTTAAGACCAGGTCCCAGGGTCTGTCTCAGAGCAGAAGATCAGTCCTAACTGCTCTTAAAATAAAATCACTTCATCAACTTCTGTAATGACTCCACAAAACAACATCGTCTGATCATCCGGCCGCAGACTGTTTGGAAAATAAAATATAATAATGTGCAGTTTGTTGTTGCAGAGCGTCGGAGCTTTAAACTTCAGTCTGAACACATTTCTACTCATTTTATAAAAAGTTTGCCCCCCCCTTCCCCATGTTTCCTGCAGTTGGAGATGTTTCATGGGATGAAAGCTTCTTCTGTGGTGAAGTGCTGCCCCCTATTAGATGCTACAGGCCTCACAGGCTGACCTCTATCTAAGATATTTATATACAATAATGTATTATTGTATTTCATTTAGGTGTATAAGTGTATAATGTTATGACTGCACTCCAGATACTTTGGATAAAATAAGAAAGTTTTGTCCTCCAGCTGTTTCACTTCCTGACCACACGTCCTGAGACTCTGTCATTGTTTGTTTACTGAAAAGGTTTATTTTACCTTTATTTTGAAAGTTTTCCTCCATATTAAATATCTGTAGTCTGGCCTAACGCTCTTCTTTACATGATATCTGAAGGGACAGTGAAGGCATCACCAGACTCTTTCAGTTTCGTTTCTCTGAGTTTCTGATCACTATCTGATCTGAAGGAGCAGCGAGATCAATAACACAGTAACTCTTCATCACCATCGTTTTCTCAGATCAGTGAGTGGAGGGTTTTTCACTATGAGGTAAGTTTGCTTCAGTTTAACAGCTGATTTAAAGAAAATCTTTTAGAAATGGTAACTTTTTATTTCATCGCATCTTATTTTGCATTAATGAGTTTATAAACACTTAATAAAGGGTTTATAACACAATATAATGCGGTTGTGAGCAGATATTAGGACATTGTTAAGTGTTAATGTCTTTAACTCCTTGAACCATTTATAACTGCTGCATGAAGGGTTAATGGAACACAGTGTTTTTTGTAGTCTTTTTGCGTCTCTTTGTAGTTGTTTTGTGTCTCTTTGTAGTCGTGTCTTCACTGGTGCACGGCCAATAAACAGCCTTTCCTGTGTGACTTTCCCAGTATTTCTAGCAGCACTCTTCACTCCAGACTGCTGCAGCTGCAGAGTCGCTTCACCTGGGATCTGAAGAAGGAAGACATCGACCTGGAAAACCTCAGCACTCGACTACAGGACCATATTGACCTTCAGCTTGGACAGTGGGGTGCAGTGGCTTTCACCTACAGCTTCCTGGCTTATGTCAGGTACAGTAAGGTGTCCACCACTCACCTGGCTGAAAGGCTCACTGTGAAAGATTACGCATTTGTTGTACAGTATATCTTTTAGAGCAAGCGTGTGTAGAGATTAGTTTGTGCTTGAAAAACATCAGAAGCACAGGTTGTCGGTAGCAGCCATCGATTGGTTTATTGCCTGTAAGACGTGGCCCAGGGAGGCAGTGCCCAGAGACTGTGGTTTGTGTGTCACAACAGAGGGCTTGAAACATTGCCTGAAAACCAGATTAAAGCCCCATTCAGAGAGCATGAACATCACAGGGGGAGGTGGGGATCTGATGTCCATCCAGAACAAACGTCCAGAGAACAAAGAGGCTGCAGAAGTTGCCTGAGAATCCTCCTGTTTTTCAGTTTTCTTCAGTGTCACAGTAATCCAGTGATGGTTGTCGGCCCAGTCAGTCCAGTTCGACAACCATGCTGGACTCAGAGACCCAACCAGCTGCGACTGTGGCAGCTCACCAGAGGGTGCAAATACATTAGTTAGATAGTTCTGTGAGACGTATCAGTATACAGTAGATACACTGAAAAGCTTACACCATATCCATAATGACGGATCTGCTCAGAGTATCATAAACCTCCGTGCAGTGTTTTGGTGTCTGATAAACCATCAAACTCATGGATCTGTTACTCAAACTGGACTTCATAGATTGTATTTCATTGTCTCACCTTAGTACCTGAAGCAACACTCCCCCCACTGACGCAGCCCCTTGAGTTGCTGTAACACAGTGCTGTTTGCTAATGTTGTACCTGCAGCTATTGCAGAAACACAATAAAATATAATTTTGTATAAAAAAGAGCGCAAACAAAGTTGATTTAAATATCTCACAACAATCTGTCTCTCCTCAGGTATCTTCAGGGTCAACCAGAGGAGGCAGTGTCACTTCTCAACCAATCAGAGGAGAAGACCAGAGAGTGTTATGGTGAGGACAGCGAGCGGCGGCTCATCGTGACGTACGGAGACCTGGCCTGGCTGAAATACCACACCGGAGACTACACACAGTCACATACGTACTGCCAGAGGATCGACGAAATACTGGTACATCTACACACTGCTTTATGACAGAGTTAAAAATGTTTTAATGCTCTGTGAGGAACTTGTATTAGCAGTTGTGAACTCACACATGATCAGCTTCACTAATGAAGTTAAACCAGTTTTTCAGCGTAGGTGCTGTCTTTGTTTCATTTCTTTCTCCTTCCTTCTCCTTACAGTTGAAGTATCCTACTGATTCCTCCACAGTTCTCCACCCAGAGGTATATGGAGAAAAAGCTTGGACCTACCTTAAGTTTTTGAAATCTTACTACACCAAAGCCATCGACTGTTTCCGTAAAGCGTTAGAGCAGCAGCCTGATGACAGCGAGTGGGCCGCCGGCTGCGCTATTGCCCTCTACCGCACAGAACCGGTCAGTTTTCTAATAAACATGACTAAGTGAACGAAATTAAATCCATTTTCTTTGACGCTGAGAGAAGATTTCTAACCCAGGAATTTAAAACAGTAAACTAACTGGAGTCTTATTTGCAGAGGGTTTTAGAAACATCCCAGGAAGATGAGGAGTCACCTGCCATCAAACAGCTTCGCCGAGCCCTGGAGATCAACCCTGATGATGGCGTTCTGCTGTCGATGCTGGCTCTGAAGCTGACTGCCTACAATAAACACCAAGAGGCTGAAGGCCTGGTAGAGAGAGCACTGAAGATCGGTCCAGACAATCCTCATGTCATGCGTTACATAGCCAAATATCTTCGCATTCAGGTAGGTCAGAATTATTGTCTGTTTAGCTGAAGAAAATGCTTGCTCTGATCCATTTATCAATCAGTCCATTTAATCTGGGTCTAAAAAGAGTAGTCAAGAAGTCCTTCTCTCCAGACACCTCCTCCAGCACTTCCTGGGTGATACCAAAACATTTCCAGGCCAGATGGGATATATAATCCCTCCAGGGTCCAGAAGCATCCTGATCAGATGCTGAACCACCTCATTCGCCTTGAGGCCTTGAGATTCTGTCCTTATAGATCACCAACAGAACTGCTGACAACACATAACTTGGCAGATCCCAACACCCACTGGATGGATTTCAGCAACAGCCTCACATATTCCCACAGCCCCCCAAAGGATACGAACAAGGAAGGTCATAAGCCTTCTTCAAGTCCCCAAGCACATTTAGACTAGATGGGCAAATTCCAAAAACTCTTCCAGTCTCCATACGAGGGTCATAAGCTGGTTGACGGCTCCATGACCAGGATGGATCGCTCCGCCTTAATTGACAGTTGGCCAAAGTTTCTTTATCAGAACCCTAACGTAAAATTTTCTGGGGAGGCTGAGCGGTCCCTGACATTCATATGACACTGAAGAGGCGTGTTAGGAATGGCAGGCCAATACAACCAGAGCATCAGGATCAGCACAGCATCTCAGGACAAATCTCATCCACTTCTGCGCTTTGGCACTGCAGAGCTTTTTGACTACCTTCCACCTACTGAGGTGGAACCACCTGTAGGACCCCAACCAGGAACTCGAAGAAGGCTGGATACCTCAAACTTCTGTTCAGGATATAGCCTTCCTCTATGAGATGTGAAGTTGCACTGAAGTGACCCAGTTGTTCTCCAGGACAAACTCCAACACAACAGTGCTCAGCTAGGAACTTTCCTATTAGCCACCAAGTGACTCTTAATATGGACAGCTCTGATAAAGGATATAGTTCTGCCTCTATCTAAGAGTTTGGTTCCAGAGCTGGTGCTGTGCATTAAGGTGAGCTCACCTATTTTTAGTTGGTCCTGTGCAACCTCCACCGGAGCTGACATTCCATATACAGTACCAGTTCCCATTTTCTGTATCCAGGGATCAGTTTGTCAAGGACTCTGCCTTTTGGTCGCCTCATGTTGAGGTTCTTCAGTCTGAACCCAGTGCTTACGAATTCCCTCCTGGGAAGCCACCAGAAGGGGCTGCTGGTCGCCCTTAACTCTATCCTCGACTGATCATCCGGCCTCGACTCTATCCTGTTTGATTGATCTAATAGATGAGTGGACTAAGTATGCTTCTTCTTTTGTTTCTGAATGTATGTGTCCATGTTCCAGGGTGAGGACGAGCGGTCTATTGATCTGCTGAAGCGAGCACTGGAGAGGACCAAGCAGTCAGCTTTCATCCACCACCAGCTGGCAATGTGCTACAAGAAAAAGAAGACTGCTGAACAGAGCAGGAAGTCCTTCAACAAACAAAGTATACTCAAACATATGTAGGTGTCTAAAGGTGCTTCAATGTCCCATAATATGTTCAACTCTAAGCTAAACTATGTTCTGCTGCACTACACCAGAGGTGAAGCAGTGGAGGCGTCTGTGTATTCAACACCTGGACGAAGCCGTCAAGATAAAGACTTCATTTGTTCTCGCAATTGCTGATCTGGCACTGCTGCATGGAGAGGAAAAGAATATAAGCAGGTACTCTGTTTACACAGCTGCAGTGACATCTGTCTGTTCTTGGACTTATCTTTTAGTTTGTATGAAATCATCATCATCATCATGTCTTTGTCTCTCAGGGCTGAGGAGTTGTTCCAACAGGGATTGCAGAATTTATCAGAGACGGACAAAAGCGTTTGTCAGGTTTTCCATCTGCGCTATGCCGACTTTCATCACTATCACACCAAACAGGAGGCTGGAGCGATCGCTCACTACACCGAGGTGGGTTAATGACTGCATGTGTGTTGCTAATACACAAAATAAATGACATTATACTGAATAAGCTCATACATAAAACCTGGAAAAACAGACTTTACAAAAGATTAATAACACAAAGTTATAGTGTAATAATGTCTCTACTGATCTGTGCTCTGGTTTATCTACAGGGTCTACGTTTAACACGGGACACATGGGAGTGGAAACAATGTGCTAAGGTGAGCGTCGGGTTATACAGACCTGCTGATGCAGTTATACATAAAGGTTATGTATTGTTTTAGAGAGCACTCTGTGGCTGTTTAGGATCTCCCATTCACCACTGAAGGGCAGTCCAGTAAAATCAAGACTTTTCAGTGTGACTGGCTGCTGGTTTCCTCATTCTGTGTTCTCATTTCAAATGTTTCTTTAATGCATCTCCTCATTTACATCAGGTTTTTAAATGAATCTTCAGATGTTGTTCCTCCTTCTTTTGCTTTAGAGGCTGAAGCAGATCGCAGAGCGTCGTCTCTCAGCCGACGAGAACGACGACCAGGCTTACGGCCTGCTGGGTCTGGTGGCCAAAGCTGAGGGAAACAAGAAGAAAGCTGTGGAGTTTTACGAGAAAGCTCTGGACTGTGACGAAGACAAAGACGAGTACTTGTCCGCTCTCTTTGAGCTGCGCATGGAGTTGCACAGATGCAACACAGATCAAGAATCCAGCTTTTCTTCTGCTTCCATGGTCGATCAGGATGCTGAATGAAAAGTTTTAATGTTTGAAAGATTTCATTCAATTTTCAAAAGGTTTCTGTTTCTTCTGGGCAGTTTGAGACTGTCCTCATCAGAGAACACTTCAGACAGGTTTACATTTTCTTTACTTGACCGGCTGTGAAACTGTCGGCTGTCAGAAGGGCACTTGCACTTTTGTTTGTGTTGTGTGAACTGTAGCACTGAAGATGTGTCATTCCTCTGAATACTGAATATTGTATATAAAGAGAATTACTTTAAATTCTGCCTTGAACCTGGAGTATACAGTAGAACCTGTGTGGGTGTGGTCTGCTGCACACCTGTGTAGAATCAGCTCCCCGCCTTCATTGTCTCGTCTATAAGGAACTTGCTGTTAAAATGTGTAAACAAAATATAAAGCTCTGATTGTTCTGATGGTGTGCAACCATTCCCTACTTTTGGTGTGAATGCTTTTTAACATAGAAACTTCAAACATCAAAACATTCAGCTCAATTAGGACAATATTGCCATTTCTTTTCTTACGCATACTGAACTTTCACTTGAACCTTAAATTTGAATCTGCAAATCAGAAGAACTTTAGTGTTGTGACATGAGATTCACACCACTCTCAGAATAATTTAATCCTAAAAATATTCCTTTCTTGGGCCACTTCACCAAAAACACCCCTTCCTATTAGCGCTTTGGTAGACAGTTCCAGTTGTACTTAATCGTCGTGGTTTGGAGAAATCTGAACAGCTGAGCAGAATCTGGACTGTAACGCTCAAAACACCAAACATTTAAAAAATGAACATATCTACATATCTATCCAGAATCTTTAGATAATCCAAATAACCATCACTACGTATAAAACCAAATATTTTAAAAATCACAGGATTGTTTCTAATAAAACACAAAAAAACATTTATTCAACTGGAAGAACAAGTTCAAGCTTTCAGCACACGAAGCTTCTGAAATCTGAAAAATTAAGATAATCTGATTAAACCTGTGATATTGACTTTGTATATATTTGTTACAAAAAATTTTTGTTTTCAGACGAATGAACCAGTTTTGTGTGTGTGTGTGTGTGTGTGTGTGTGTGTGTGTGTGTGTGTGTGTGTGTGTCTGTCTCAGTGATGGTGGTGTGTGTGTGTTGTATTAAAGTCCAGCTCCGTCTCCTCGGCGGCGGCGGTCAGGACGCTCTCGGTTCGTCTCTGCAGGTCGGCGTCCAGCAGCGTCGCTCCGACAACAAAACGATCCTGAAACAAACAGGAAACTTTATTGACAACGTGTAAACATGAGGTTAATCAATAATCACAGTTTTTCTTCAGGTGAAACATTTAACAACTTTTAAACATGTATCCACTGAAATCATCTAAAGTCTGAATGTATGAAGGTGCGTTTGGTTTCTGTACCTTCTTCTTGGTGCCGGGTGGTGCTACAGGGGGGTTAAAGGTCATGTCTTTGACACTGTAGACATTAAACAGCTCCACCGGAGACCTGGACAGAAGGTCGACACAGAAACACACAATTTACAAAAAAAAATTCCATTCAAATTAAAGAAATACATTTTCTTAAACAGATCAAATAAAACCACTTTTTAAAGGGCCCTTACACTGTTTTAGGTCATAACTTTCACTCACATGAACTTTCTATTGTAGGACTGCACAATTAATTGAAACATGATTAAAATCTGGACCCAGACAATTCTGCCGTGTTTGTATTAACAGCGAGACCCGATGTATCTAAACAAGCGCTCCTAATTTCTCCATCAACTAACTGCAGGACGAGAGGCAGCAGCCCGACTCCACGGAAAGATGCTTCCTGACGACTAAAAGGAGAACGAAAAACTTTTCCTCAAGTCGACATACTGAATGTTTTCTGTTCGGAACTCAGAGCTCGTACCTGCGGCTCAGCTCCACACCGAGCGACGCCGATCCTTCACTGGGAGCACCCTGACACAGGTGGACCGCGAACCGCCGCACCACCGGGTGGTAATGTCTCTGTAAACACACAGGGTGAGGTCACACGCCAGTTTATTTGTGTACATACAGCGGGTAAAATAAGTATTTAACGCGTCACCATTTTTCTCAGTAAATATATTTCTAAAGGTGCTATTGACTTGAAATTTACACCAGATGTTGGTAACAACCCAAGTAATCCATACATACAAAGAAACCAAAACAAATAAGTTCAGAAATTAAGTTGTGTAATAAAATGGAATGACACAGGGAAAAAGTATTGAACACGCTTACTGAAATTTATTTAATACTTCGTACAAAAGCCTTTGTTGGTAACGACAGCTTCAAGATGCCTCCTGTATGGAAAAACTAGTCGCATGCATTGCTCAGGTGTGATTTTGGCTCATTCTTCCACACAGTCCTCAAATCTTGAAGGTTCCGTGGGCCTTTTCTATGAACTCTGATCTTTAGTTCTTTCCATAGATTTTCAATTGGAGTCAAGTCAGGTGATTGGCTGGGCCATTCTAGCAGCTTTATTTTCTTTCTCTGAAACCAGTTGAGTGTCCTTGGCTGTGTGTTTGGATCATTGTCTTGCTGAAATGTCCACCCTCGTTTCATCTTCAGCATCCTGGTAGATGGCAGCAGATTTTTATCAAGAATGTCTCATACATTTTTCCATTCATCCTTCCTTCAGTTATATGAAGTATGCCAGTACCGTATGCTGAAAAACAGCCCCACACCACCAACTTCACTGTTGGAATGGTGTTTTTCGGGTGATGTGCAGTGCCATTTGTCCTCCAAACATGGTGTGTATTATGGCATCCAAAGAGTTCAATTTTGGTCTCATCTGACCAGAATATATTCTCCCAGTATTTCACAGGCTTGTCCAAATGTTGTGCAGTGAACTTTAAACGAGCTTCAACATGCTTTTTCTTCAGCAATGGAGTCTTGCGTGGTGAGCGTGCATACAGGCCATGGTGGTTGAGTGCATTACTTATTGTTTTCTTTGAAACAAGTGTACCTGCTAATTCCAGGTCTTTCTGAAGCTCTCCACAAGTGGTCCTTAGCTCTTGCACAACTCTTCTGATAATTCTTTTCACTCCTGTCAGAAATCTTGCGAGGAGCACCTGGTCGTGGCCGGTTTATGGTGAAATGATGTTCTTTCCACTTCCGGATTATGGCCCCAACAGTGCTCACTGGAACATGCAGAAGTTTAGAAATCCTTCTGTAACCAATGCCATCAGTATGTTTTGCAACAATAAAGTAGGAAAGGTCTTGAGAAAGCTCTTTGCTTTCACCCATCATGAGATGTCTCTTCTGTGACACCTTGGTAATGAGACACCTTTTTATAGGCCGTCAGTTGGGACTGAACCAGCTGATATTAATTTGCACTGACGAGGGGCAGGATTGCTTTCTAATTACTGATAGATTTCAGCTGGTGTCTTGGCTTTCCATGCCTTTTTGCACCTCCCTTTCTTCATGTGTTCAATACTTTTTCCCTGTGTCATTTCACATTATTACACATAACTTAACTTAATTTATGGACATCTATGGTTTGATTTCTTTGCATGTATGGATTGCATGGGTTGTTGCTGACATTTTGTGAACATTTCATTACAATAGCCCCATTAGAAATATATTTACTGAGAAAAATGGTGACGTACTTATTTTACCCGCTGTATATACCTGCAGTGTGTGTGTGTGTGTGTGTGTGTGTGTGTGTATACCTGCAGTGTGTGTAGCTCCCACAGTGCTGTGTTTTGGGCGTTGCAGTGTTCAGGTTCGTCCAGCTCTGGCAGGTAGAAGCCGCTGCCCTGAACCTCGTTATCCAACAGGAAGTCACACTTAGGGAAAGCCTAACACACACACACAATAAATAACATAGTATTTAGACAGGTACTATAGGTCGATAGATGAACCAGGATATATATCAGTCCAGCCAATCAGACAGACCCTGAAGCCTGCAGAGTAAGTATCAGATTTTCATTGGCCGTCCTCCTAAAGACCAGGAAGTTATTCACTCACACTCACACACACACACACACACACACACACACACTCACGTGCACAGCAGCTCTGCTGGCAGCGAGGATTCCCACGCTGGCGTTGGGCAGCACGTGCAGACTGAGCGTGCTCAGTCGTTTGACGAATGCCATCGCCCTCTGCAGGGTCACCTGCTTCTTGCGGCGGGTCAGCATGGCGTCCAGGCACCGCAGCACGATGATGATGTCATCATTGGGTGCCCCTGAGAAAGACAGCAGCTTCAGAGTAAAACTGACAGCAGTCTGTAACTTGGATCACTTCCTGCTGCAGTTTGTAGTTGTTATTGGTGAAATTTTAATTTTTTTTACATTTATTTAAGTTTTTCTAAAAGAAAGGTGTGTTCCTGTGTGAGTTGTGTGTATTTGTATAAAGGTCCCTCAGTACAGGTGTTAATATATTATAACAGACAGATTTACACCGATCAGCCATAACATTATGACCACTGACAGCTGAAGTGAGATTATCTCGTTACAGTGGCACCTGTCAGTGGGGGGGATATATTAGGCAGCAAGTGAACATTTTGTCCTCAAAGTTGATGTGTTGGAAGCAGGAAAAATGGGCAAACGTAAGAAAGTGAGCGACTTTGACAAGGACCAAACTGTGATGGCTGGACGACTGGGTCAGAGCATCTCCAAAACTGCAGCTCTTGTGGGGTGTTCCCGGTCTGCAGTGGTCAGTACCTACCGAAAGTGGTGCAAGGAAGGAAAACCGGTGAACCGGCGACAGGGTCATGGGCGGTCAAGGCTCACTGATGCGCGTGGGGAGCGAAGGCTGGCCCGTGTGGTCTGATCCAACAGAAGAGCTACTGTAGCTCAATCTGCTGAAAGTTAATGCTGGTTCTGATAGAAAGGTGTCAGAACACACAGTGCATCGCAGTTTGTTGCGTATGGGGCTGCGTAGCCGCAGACCGGTCAGGGAGCCCATGCTGACCCCTGTCCACCACCGAAAGCACCTACAATGGAGACGTGAGCATCAGAACTGGACCACGGAGCAATGGAAGAAGGTGGCCTGGTCTGATGAATCATGTTTTCTTTTACATCATGTGGATGGGCAGGTGCGTGTGCGTCTCTTACCTGGGGAAGACACGGCACCAGGATGCACTATGGGAAGAAGGCAAGCCGGCGGAGGCAGTGTGATGCTTTGGGCAATGTTCTGCTGGGAAACCTTGGGTCCTGCCACTGCAACAGTGGTTCAGGAATGGTTTGAGGAACACAACAACAAGTTCAAGGTGTTGACTTGGCCTCCAAAGTCCCCATATCTCAATCCAATGGAGCATCTGTGGGATGTGCTGGACAAACAAGTCTGATCCATGGAGGCCCCACCTCGCAACTTACAGGACTTAAAGGATCTGCTGCTAACGTCTGGGTGCCAGATATCACAGCACATCTTCAGAGGTCTAGTGGAGTCCAGGCCTCAACGGGTCAGGGCTGTTTTGGCGGCAAAAGGGGGACCTACACAATATTAGGCAGGTGATCATAATGTTATGGCTGATCGGTGTACATATGCAGTGATCTGATGTTTTGTTTAGAGATGAACAGAGAAATTCAGTTTCAAATTTATATAAAACAGAAAAAAGCAGATAATCCTCACGTTTGAGAAGTTGGAGTTTCTGAGAAGTTGGAACGTGTGTGTATAAAAATACATTAGAAATATAGTTAGCAGTGGTTGAAAAAGCATCCAATGAGGTGACAGGAAAGTGTGACAGCGTCTCTAACCTGCGTGGAGCCGCAGCAGCATTCTGTAGAGCTGAGAGTAAAAGGTGAGCGGGTCGATGTTCAGAACGTCACCTGATACAAAAACATCAAGAAACTTTATTGACTCTGGTCAGTTTGACAGAGACTCAATACTCTCTCACACACACACACACACACACACACACCTTGTCCTGACAGGATGGTGAAGACGGTCTGGATGCAGTGGAGACTCTCCCGATTGGTCAGATCCTGCAAAGTTCATATCAGGGTCAATCAATCAATCAATCAGTTTGTGACACTGGAGTAACAGCGGCTTGTTAAGGGGCGGGGTCAAGGTCAATACTCACTCCTGATTGGATGAGGTTCTGCAGCACGTTGAGCAGGTCGTCAAAGAACTCCAGGTTGATCAGGTGAGCAAAACTGACAGGAAGTGACATCACAGTCAGTACTACAGTACTACTACAGTACTCTGTGTGTGTGTGTGTGTGTGTGTCGTACTTGGCCAGTCCCTCCAGTACAGCAGGAAGCAGAACAGACTTCTGAGCTTTCTTCAAGATCCTGAAGTAGATGAGGAAGACGATGTTCAGAGTCTCTGTGTGCTGAGGAGGAGGAGGAGGAGGAGAAGAGAAGAAGAAGAAACAGTTTAGTTTGTTGTTTGCTGTAATATTTCAGATTTAAATGTCGTCTCTCTGCTTTCGACTCACCAGTTTGATCTTCTTCTCTTTGCTCTCTGAGGCTTCGGCCTCCAGCAGCTCTTTCTCCAACTTCTCCTCCGCCTTCTTCCACTGCGCGCGCGCACACACACACACACACACACACATTAATTGCAGGTGTACAGGTGAGCTCCGGCAGTGTGTTAGCAGAGAGCATCCACCTTAAACAGACCGCAGGTGAAACTCATGGAGCTCCATCACATCACATGATGCAACAGTTCACTGAAACCACGTCGAACCAGGAGCTGGATTAGTGTGATCCCTCTGTGGGGGTACGAGTTACTAAACTCCTCCTGTCAGAGTACCGACTCTGTCTGCTCTGACCTGATGCTGCAGCCTCTTAACGTCTCCTTTACACGCTTCACTAAAACTTAATTTATGTTCTGGAGCAGATCTCGATGGTTCTGACCTTCCTCTGCATCCTGGACAGGTTCTTCTTCTTCTCTTTGTTGTTCATGAACTTCTTCTTTGGTGCCGTGTCCTCCAGGTCCTTTTTCATCTCCACCTCCTTTATCCTCAGACTCAGCAGGGTCCTCAGCACCTGGAGGGGGTCAGAGGTCAGCAGACATCAGCGGTGTTTGGTTGGTGTTCAACATGTAGTTTGGGTGCGTTTGATTCGCTACCTCAGGCCTGACGTTGTAGTTGAGGCTCCTGACGAGGCCGGAGATGACACGCACGGCGGCCAACGAAGCCCCGCCCTCTTTGTCCTGCTGGAAGAGCTTCCTGAACGCATCACAACACATACCTGACACCTGCAACACACAGAGACACCTGAACGCATCACAACACATACAGACACCTGTAACACACACACACAGACACCTGAACGCATCACACCACACCTGCCACAGACACCGTGTCTCACCTTCCTGGCGGGGTCGTTCATCAGGGGGGCGAGGACGACGACGATGTTGTTGTGGAAGTTGAAGTGAGGAAGAGCGAGCAGCAACTCACATAGACAACGAACGGCAACCTCCGCCAGGCCCAGGTACGACTGGAAACCCACGGCCTGACTGCGCTTCCTCTTCTGCTGCTTCCAGTCTGCAGGAGGAGGTGAACACACTGACGTGGTACCTGTCCTGTCTTCACATGTTGTGTGTAGTTGTGTGTTGCTGTGGTTGTGTACCTTTGATGGTCTGCTCCAGGTCCTCCAGGTAGAACTTGTACTGACTCACCAAACCTTCTTCGAACTCTCTGAGCTGCTGCGTCTCCTTCTTCACCTGCACCACGAACCAACATGAGAAACAATTTGCTGTTTTCAGTGAAAAAAAACTCGTCTGAAGGCTGAACAGGGTTTCCCCTTCGCACGGGGGGGCCATTACAACCAAGTCAAGACCAGCAAGTCCCAAATCAAGACCCAAATCAAGTCCTAAGACAAGTTCCAGGTCCATGAATGAATGAATTAATAAATGTAAAAAATGTCTTTCTTCTGTATCTTTTAGATGTTATTGAACATGAATCTTCCCGTCTGTCTGATCCAACTACTTCTCTGTATTTATATATATTCTAATAGATGTTTCTGTTTATCTCAATTATTGGTGCTGCAGCGTGAACGAGGAAAAAGTCACCAACAACAACCAGGTGAAGCCTGAACACACACACACACACACACACACACACACACACACACACACACGCTGGTTACCTTGGCTGCCTTCTCTGCGGGGGTCAGAGGTCGTATCCTGTAGGTGGGGGTGATGTCTTTAAAGATCTCCATCAGAGAAACCATCACCAGCTTCCTGACCGTCACCGCCACACAGGGGTCCGACTCCATCAGCATGCCTCGCAGCTCCTTCACTCGCTTCATCTGATCTCACACACACACACACACACACACGTTAAACAGCAGGGAAAGTGTCAGACTGCTCCTTTAAATAAAGTTTTGTTTGGTTCGGTCCAGCCTCACGTTTCTGTAGGGGTCTGCCATGATGGCTGATCCCAGGCCGGCGATGCACAGTTTCTTCTGGTTTATCTTGTGAACTCTGAGCTGCTCTCTCTGCTCTGCTGTCAGCGCTGCACAGCTCTCTGGCTCCCCCTCTGCACAGGAGGACACATGGCAGGGTCACTGTCTCTTTATTAACAAACTGTCTTCCACCAGACTCCAGGTTAGTTTTGACGACTTTCTCTGCATTTATGTTGTCTTTGTTTAGCAGCTTTTAACCCCCCCCTTTATTTAATCTATAAAGTAGGTTTCGGGGTCAAAGGTCATTCATACCATTTTCAAACTCCTCCAGCTCGTCAGCAGCGTCCTCTTCCTCGTCTTCCTCCTCCAGCTGCTTTTTGACGACTACGAACAAACAACAGAAGTGACGTTGAATCTAGTGACAACAACCGATCAGATCAATCAGCGGATCAATAGTGCGGGTTGTACCTCTCTCTACGCTCTGTGGGATGACTCCGGTCTTGTCTTTGATTGGCAGTAGGTGGATGACCTCCTTCTCCTCCGTCCTCTTCATCTTCCTGGGAACCTTCTCGTAACCTCGGACCACCTCTGAGCTGCGCTTCTTACCGCCGTGCACCGGCCCGCTGGGATGCCCCGCCGCCCGAAACAAACACACCTCAGTCACTCGGTCTGTGTGTGTGTGTGTGTGTGTGTGTGTGTATCTGAAATCTTCCTTTTTTGTTCCACAACATGTCAGGTGTGTTTGTGTTGGCGTTACCATGACGACAGGTCTCTGGTGATGAAGGACGCTTGTCGAGCCATCGCAGTCATCTGCTGCAGATCTTCATCCTCCATCATGTCCGTCGGCAGGCTCTCCAGAAACTCCTCCTCATCCTCCTCTTCCTCTGTCAGAGACATCCAACCACCAGCTGAGCAGTGCATTATGGGAGACACAGTCCACCTCATCCAACTCAACTGAAAAATCTGATGATGAGTTTTTATTTGTTCAAACCTTCATCATCATGAAATGTGACACGTGACTTTGCTGCAAAGTCATTAACACGTTCAGTTAAAGTTCCAGGACTTTAAGAGAAAAAGGTCGAGGACTCATTTTAGGACGGACACGAGTCCTGCAACGTTTCTAAGAATTATATTTGAAGTCTTGGTCACGTGTTGCTCCGTCAGCTAAATCATTTTCATGACGGAGTAATCGGCACGTTTTCCTTCATATTAGTCAGAAAACAGTGAAACTGGCTGTAATATTTCCCCACATTCAGTTTACTGAGATCATTTAAAACAGTTCATTAGTGTTGTGCTCAGCAACTAATCAATTCATGCACTAATCAATGCAGCTCTTTGTCTCCTTGTGGATGTATAAGAACCTCACCGGGTCTCTTCCTGTACGTCTCCAGGGGGCGGGGCGTCCTGATGACGGCGTCCTTCACCGCCTGTCTCAGCTTCTTCTGCTCTTTCCGCTGCTTCTTGGCGACGTTCTGCTGCTTCAGCTGACGGTTATTCAGTTTGTTCTCCAGCTTCATGCCGCTCGTCTTCAACAGGCGGCGGAACGTCGGCCGGCGCTTCTTCGACCGAGGCTGCAGGGAGGAAGAGAGGGAGGAAGGGAGGAAGGAAGAGAGGAAGGGAGGGAAGGAGGGAGGAAGGAGGGAGGGAGGGAGGGAGGGAAGGAGGGAGGGAGGGAGGGAAGGAGGGAGGAAGAGAGGAAGGGAGGAA
>SEMN01001502.1:0-49258 GCA_005408345.1 Macquaria australasica
GGGGGGGAGTGGAGGAGGAGGAGGATGAGAGGGGGAAGAGGAGGAGGAGGATGAGAGGAGGATGGGGGGGAAGAGGAGGGTGAGAGAGGGGAAGAGGAGGAGGACGAGGAGCATGAGGGGGGGAAGAGGAGGAGGGTGAGAGGGGGAAGAGGAGGACGAGAGGAGGAGGAGGATGGGGGGGAAGAGGAGGAGGAGGATGAGAGGAGGAGGATGACAGTAAGTGGAAGCAGCTCACGTACTCGCTGGTCTAAAAATAGCTGAGAGCTCAGTCTGAGAGAGAGACATCATAAATGAATGAGAGAAGTGAGAGAGAGAGAGAGAGAGAGGCCGACAGCAGCAGTTTGATCAGAGTGAAACTACGAAGACCAGCAGACCTGATCACTGACTGACGATCAATACACCAGCCCGGCACAAACGGGTCCTTGGTACTGCTACCTGCTAACAGCTGGCTGTTTCTCTCGTTGCATCACAGCGCCATTCTTTCTGACAAAAGGGGGCGTGGCCTTGACGCTCGATGACGCAATGCTGGTCTGATGCATGACAACATCTGGAGGTATTTTCACAATAAAAGCTTTTTCCATTCAAGCCTTCAAATCTAGAAAATCCCCTCATGCAGCATCAGGCTCTTCTAAACTGCTGTTCCAAAATCAGCTCATATAATACCTAATCAGTGGTTATTGATCACTGTGAATCACTGACACACATACAGGACAGGAGGAACAATACAGACCAACAGTCTACAGTGAGGGATCTATTCAACTAATGTGCTGCAATGCAGCAAACACACCCTGTCTGTCTGTCTGTCTGCCTGTCTGTCTGTCTGTCTGTCTGTCTGCCTGATGGTATGTTTTTTAGATTTTTCTTACTTTTTAAAGCAGCTTAAAGGAAACTGAACCACAAACATCAGGGCAAAATAGAGATGTATGTGCTGTGTATGGAAGACCATTCCTGACAAAAACAAAACAAATAAAAAAGATGAAAAGAAATAATGCAAAAAGAAAATGTACATAAAAAAATAAAAATGATGCAAATATGGAAATAATAAAAATACAAATGTTCACATATGTCTCATGTCTATAAAATATAACATTTGATTAACAATTTTTTAATTGAATTTCTTATCATTTTGATTGACTTTCCTTTAAATCATACTAATAATTAAAATCAAAGAATTTAGAAATCTTAGACTTTTAACTCACAATGGTGAAAATATAAATCATTAATTTATATTTTGTTTCTAATGTTTATCTGATTCTGTTCGTGTTTATCATCCTGTCTTTTAGTCCAGCTTATAAAATGTGATTTAACATATCAAAATTATGAGAGAACATCTAACATCATGAGATATAATAAGCTATATCATAATTTAGGCTCAAGTCCCAGTAACTAAAAATTATGACTCTTCAATTGTAACAAGTCACAATTTAAATTTTTATTATTTCTAATTTTTATCTATTTATCTTGGTGGCAGGGCTGGTCTTCCGTACAACAAAAGGCGGTCAAAGTCTGGAAAACACTTTCTCTGATACGATGCAGAATGTTTGGTGCTGTCGGCATGGACGTTGTGGTCGATAAAGTTTCTTACCGGTCGGACCTCTCCGGTGGTGTTGGTGTACTGCCGCGCCAGACCAAAGTCTAGCATGTAGCACTTCCTGTAGGTGGAGGGAAGCCGGCCCATCGCAAAGTTTGACTGCAGGAACAAAACAAGGCAGTAGCGACATCATAGTCAGACCCTCATGGTTTTACTCGCTGTAATCATCCCTCCTGTTGGACATTAATGTACCTCCAATCTATTTATTTGTTTATGTGAAGTTAATATGAGGCTGTGTTGTTTGTTCATGTATCTCTTGTTACATGCTGGATGTGTGTCATCGAAGTAATCTTTGAGTATTTTACATTTTCATATGTAGATCTGAACTCTGGGTTTGGTGACACTTTGAATAACAGTCTGAACCAGATTCAGTGTTAAAAACAAGCACTTTTAGTGGACGCAGTGTGATGGGTGTAGTTGCCCTCAAGGATTACGTTGCAGCCGTTGCAGCCCGTTTACGACTGCCGGCGGAGGCGATCTACTGGACCACCTCCAAAGCTTTTGGTAAGTTTGAGTCATTTAGACTAAAATATGTAAAAAATAGGGCCCAGGTTTAAAAATACCAGACTTTCCCTCTAAGGCCGGTGAAGCTGAGGCGTAGCAGACGGTCTGCAGGTGTTTCTTCCTCACTCTGACCTTCCTGATCCACAACACTCATCAGTGTTTGTCCTCCAGCTTTTGTTCCAGCTCTGCTCTTTAACATGCAAATCTATTCAGCAGCGTGCTCCAAAATCCTCCAGACATCCTCTCCTGTTCAACATTCGTTTAAAATCAGACGTATGTGCATGAGGCTTTAAAAGGTTCGTCTTTCATCCACTGCAGTTATAAAAACAGAAAGCCAAACACACTAGTTTGATCAAATTATCAACAAACT
Organism: Macquaria australasica; assembly: GCA_005408345.1. Taxonomy (NCBI): domain Eukaryota; kingdom Metazoa; phylum Chordata; class Actinopteri; order Centrarchiformes; family Percichthyidae; genus Macquaria; species Macquaria australasica. The sequence goes on from SEMN01001502.1 coordinate 2,466, forward strand.
TGCTGTCCGCCATTATCGAGTGAATGCATAGCACTAAAAACTGATTATAAACATTTTAAACAAGGCAACACTTTAATTTGAATTTGTTACCAATTTTTTTACGCAGTACCCAACTGCAGAAGAAAGTGTCCAAACATTTTCCCCTACGAGTACGAGTTATTGTGTCTTAATCGCAGCAGACGTCACTTCACTTCATCTCTAACAAACTAGCACTTAGTCAACAGATCCTCCAAAATCATCGCAGGTAACATCATATCTCACCTGCAGCTCGCTCTGTGACGCACGCAGCTCTTCGTTGTCTATGAATATCGTGATTATTATTAAATATTTATTGTGTTATACGTTATGGCGGCCTACACTGAGCTTTTTGTTTCACATGTTGTATGAAAACAAATTCCAGCGACTCGTTCACGTGGCCATTAAAGCAAAGTGAAGTGATGTCACCAGTTAGCTAGCATGTTAGCAACTGGCCAACCAGCCACATTAAAAACTCAAATTAATTCTGTTGTGTGACTCACTGAAGTGAAAAATGACATTTCTTTACTTTGTGTTTGGTTCTATTATCTTTTATTTTATGCCATTTCAAACTTTTTCCAGATTAATGAGATCACAGAGCCAATGGCTCCTCAGATCAAGTGTCAATCAAATGCTTCAAATCAAGCCCCTCCCCCCACAGAAGAAAACAACCACCTCATTGGACCTTAAAAGAAGAGAAAGGCCGTACCGGTTTGATGTCGCGGTGCAGGAAGCCCACTGAGTGGATGGCTTCGATGGACTCCAGGATCTGCTTCCCGAGCCGCAGGGTGGTGCTCATGGTGAAGGTTCCTCTGGGCTGACTCCTCCGCAGGTCGGCCAGGTTACGACCCTGCAACAACACAGGGACTGTCGCTTAGCAACCACACGAAGAGAAACTACAGTGGAAGTAAAGAAGCCGCCATCACTGCGGTGGCACCTCACTTTTAATGAGGATGGATAAGTTCGTTAACATATGTGTGAGATCCTGAAGAGCCTTTAAAATGCTGAAAATATGGTCATGTAAATGCAACTGAAATAAAGGTTATGATCTAAAACGTGTAGTTTTCAACAACATGTAAAGTTATTTCTGTTTTAACAGACAGCTAGACGTCTAGCGGACTGATCATGGCCAGTATGTATCCGTACGTATGCATACGTTTCCTGTCCAAAATTGTACTTGAACAATTCCACGTGTTTCAGATTTTTATTGAATTGTGTATTTGTTCTAAATATAATGCATGAAATCTTGGATTACAAGTTTATTGAACTAAATCATAAACTAACAATAATGCCTGCTGGGTTTAATTTCTAGCATCACGCAGCAGAGGTCAGACAGAAGGTTTTTCATTATTTCGTAACCAATTTCGAACTAGTGTCTTAAGACTGCAAAACTTCCACATTTAGACAAGCTAATTTCATCCCGACCATCTCTTTTGTCTAAAGCTTACGTCCTGCTCACTTTTTAACAACCTGCTGTTGACTCGGAGGTTTACTGTCCACATTCTGTGATAAATGAGAATCTACTGCTGTACTGGACAGAAAAATCTGAACACCTAAACAATGATTATTTTACTGGCATTCAACAACTACAACTCCCATGAGTCTTTGTCATAGTCTGACTATCAAAACCTCGTCTCTGTTGTTTGTCTCTTTGTCCAGTCTGTGTTTATATCCTTCACAATAAAAGCCTCTATAGGCTTGTGTAGCCTCGGCGTGTAGTCGTCCACACTCTGACTCACCTGAAGCTGCATGACCACGTAGTTGAATTTGTCGTTTCTCCCGCAGCCAATAAACTTACAGACGTGGTTTTTACCTGGAAAAGAAAAGAGGTTCAATCACAACATCTGACACACTGGAAAGTGTCCTAATCAATTCAGTCAACTGATCTGTTATCAGTAACTCAGTGACATCAGTCAACTCAGAACCATTTCACACACAAACGTCCCACTAAACTGATTGAATTAAGAAACATTGTTAGCGTATTAGCATGTACTAAATTAAATCTCTGCAGAAACCTGAAAATCTTTTTTCTAGTTTAAAGAGTTCCATGACTCAGACCTGTTTGGTATTTACATGTGGGCATCTCAGATATTTACGTCAACCCAACACGCCACATTTCAGTACTAATACTGGTCTGAATGTGGAGCCTTATGGAGTAAACCTGAACTCCTTCATTACTCAAAGAGTTAATGTGACTGTAAAATGAATCTGTGTAGAATTAGTGCATCTAGTAAAAATTATTTTGTCGACTATTTCCAAGGTTAAGAAGGAACCTTCAGGTTTTACTGAATCAGTACGAGTCTATTTAAATCAGTCTGGTCATTTATATTATTTCTATTTCTAAGTTGAAATTACTGAGCAGTTTATTTTTTATAGTGCGTCTGGTATAAAGTTTCCTCCTCAGCTCTGCACACTCACACTGCCACAAACATCACACACGACATTAAACCAGGACCATTTCTTCCTCTACGTTTTGCAACTAGAAAATATCGGCAAGTCAATATCTTTTTAAAGTCAGCATTAAATAACATTTGGACCTTATATATGTAGTATCTTGATGCCTGTAACTGGATTAACAGCTGCTTATCAGACCAGAACACCAGCGTGTGAAGCCAGCCTGTCAGTTACTAAGGATGAGATTGTAAAAACCGTCTTTATGCAGATGATACAGCTTTATATTGTGTTGATGATTCGGTGCAATTAGCCTTAGAAAAATTGCAACTCTTCTTTAATGCACTGCAAGATGCTGTTATTAATCTTAAATTAGTGCTTTACGTGGCTGTAATCGATATTTTTATAATAATAATGTGAAAACAGTGTGTTGGTGCCTCTGGTGGTGAACGATCAGCTGAATCTTTACAGAGTTTTATAGTGAGTTTCAGCTCCTTGTTTATCTGTTCTGGTTCCCTCTCAGCGCAACAACTATTTTGATAATTGATAAATCATTTGTCATTTTTCAAGCAAAACAAGTTGACAGTTGCAGCTTTTCATATGTCAGAGGTTGCTGATTTTCCTTGTCTTATAGTAAATTAAATATATTTGGGTTTGGACTGTTGGTCGGACAAAACGAGACATTTGATGAAATCAAAATTGTAATGAGCATTGCTGTTGTCTGATGTTTTATAGACCCAATGATTAATCAATGAATTTTGAAAATAATCGCCAGATTATTCAATAATGAAAGTAATCCTTAGTTGCAGCCCTATTCTGTTTATCAACTCTGTTCCTGTTATTTCGCTTTATTTTACTAATCTGATATCAGGTAGCTGCTGAGCAGTTTTGCTTCGCCAACCTACCCTGTATAAATAAAGGTTAAATAAATATAAAGTTGCTACCATGACATCTTTCTTGTTTTAATGGGATGTAGGACATAGCACAAACTTATAAAGTGTATGTGTAAATATTTCACATGAACAAAATATGTTCTAAACATATTGTCACCTGGATTTTTCCTCAATTTATCAGAATGAATCCTCATTTTGTATGTATCTGCAAAATAGTAAAACCTAATCCGATTGTTATTCATAATAACTCTCTATATTCCACTAATGCATCATTAACAGGGCATGATGGGATGGTGCCTGGGTTTGAATATTTCACTCTGAGTGAAATCCTATTGGCTGAAAGCTTCAGGAGAAAATCTAGTAAGTTTAAAAAGCATGTTGAGGAGGTGGAAGAGTGACTGTCCATCAACAGCTGGAAACTCGAGCTGCAGTGACTCAGTGAAAGCAAAGCGGCCAATCACGTGCTGCCCTGACACACAAACATGTGACAATCACTGCTTTAGTTCAACAGTGTAATAATGTTACACAATCATCATCATCATCTTTACCACTTTACCAACATGTAGAAGGCTGTAGGAGTTTAACTTTTACCATCCTGAATATAAACTCTCCTCCATCCTCTGAACATTAACCAGTGAAAACAGGAACTTGGGCGTCACGAACAGGATCATATGAATTCGTTTGGTTCTTGTGACTCTAATGTCTCAGATGTCAGAGCTTAAACAAGATAAACAAAAAGCCATTTTTATTTTGTGGCTGTTCCAGTTCTCCAGACAGAACCACAAAGCAACACCCAGAAACCCCTGTGCAGTGTCAGTGGACTGCAACCTCCTGTCCAGGTGTGGACAGTGATACTAAAGGGTTGACTTACACAAAAAGAGACACAAAACATCCAATCGTTACACTTCTGGTTCTGACTTTAGTTTGAATCAGTCACTGGCTGGATTTAATTTAAATAAGCTAAAACCACCAACTAGTCTGTCCTAAAAGTTGAAGAACCTCACAATTTAGCTTTTAATAAACTGTGGTGACTTGGCGTCCTGTTGGAGACTGACAGTTAGCAAGCCTGTTAGCTTTTTTTGCTCTTTAATGAATGAAATGAACAATCCTGAGAACAAAATGTCAGGGGGAGTAAACAGAACATTCAGGGACAATAGAAAGAAGAAAAAAAGTTAAGTTTAGTTGGATCTAAATGTTTAAATGTGGGACAGTGTGTTGAAGGTGTCTCACCCTGCAGCTTCTTCAGCACTGCCACCTCCATCTTCAGCACCTGTTTGGGCTGCTGGGCCGACTCCACCTTCAGTGCCACATTCTCCCGCGTCAGCAGGTCCAAGGCCTCGTAGATCTCCCCGAACCCGCCCCCACCGATCTTCTTCAGCTGGGACACAGGACGCAGGACAGACTCTGGATCAGTTCGGTCCATTAATCTCTTACTATGTGTTAAACTGGAGCTTCACCAAACTAAAACACCAACATCAGTCGTTTGTTAAAACTTCTTTATTGTCTCTCCAGCTCTCTGCACCTCTTCCTATCCTTCTCCTTCTCCCTGTCCCATTGACAGATAATAATAATCATTCATTCATTAGAAAATAAAGAAATCAACCCTGAAGGCAACAGGAAACGTCTCTTCATTCTTCCTCAATCCTTCTTTCCTTCAGCTCTTCTTCTTATATTTCTCCTCTTTTTCCTTCCCACCTGAGAGGAGATTTCTTCTCTCTTTCTTCCCCCTTTTCTCCTCTTTCCTCCTTTCTTCACTTACTCCCATCTTTCTTTCTCCTCCTTCCCCTCTTCCCTTATTTCCCTCTTTTCTTCTCTTTATTCCTTCCTCCTTCTTTCCTTCCTTCATCTCCTCTTTCGTCCTTTCTTCCCTTTCTTCTCTTTTCTTTTCCCTTTAGTTCTCATTGCTAACTTATGTTTGCCGACTGAATCCTGCTGAAGTGTCTTTGAGCAAAACTCTGAACTGTGTGTGTGTGTGTGCATGTATGTGTGTGTGTGTGTGTGTTGAACCTTGGCAGTTCAGTGGAGACAGTAAATTGACCAGTGAAGTGCAAACAGCCTGCAGGCTCAACGCTGCGATCTGATTGGCTGAGACAGGAGATGCATTATGTAATTTCTTATTTCAGAAACAGTATATATATACATATATATATATATATATATATATATATATATATATATATACACACACACTGTATATCCTGGTTTTCCTTCTTTCCAAAGGTTTCAGTTCACTTCAATAAAATAAATCACCCTCCAGAGAGAGAGAATCCATCACAGTCGATGTTTCACCAACTTTATATTTTAGTCAAAGGTGTGTTGAGTTCAGGTGGTGATGGAGCTGAGAGCAGAGGCTGTCTTCAAGGCTGCTGAACATCATCATTTGTCTTAGTTTGTCTTCTGGTTTTCATTTTCCTTAAAACCACTTGTGAATTCACTATTTTTAGCAGCCAATTTTGTTGGAGTGTCCTCGAACACACCACCAGGTGGAGTTTTGAGATTCCTGCCGGATGCATCAGCACACGGTGGTAATGACAGTTTTGTGTCAGCTTTGATGGATTCTTTATCTGCAGCCTGGAAGGAAGTAATCAGTGTGATGATCTGGAAACACTGAAGCAGGAAACAGGAAATGTGGGATCCATGTGTGAGGCTCTCTCTGCAGCAGTTTGGTGCATTTATGCAAAAATAAAATCCAAACATCAACAGTTTTGTTCTGAATGATTTTCATGGAACATTTGGACTCTTTGTGTTTCTGTCAGTTGGATTCAGGAGTCTGAACTTCCTACAGAGCACCTTTAAAAAAGACTTCGACCTCTGTTTTTATTATCCTTATAGTCTGATGTTATAACCTTTATCTATCTTCAACATTGTGAATATGAAATTTTGTTATTTAGGCAGAAGTAATGCATAAGGTTCCTTTTCCTGTACATTATTCTCTGTCGTCCTTTTTATATCATTTATTTGATTTTTACTTGTGCAAATAAATAAATACATTTAAAATCATTCAATAAAATACACAAACAATACAAAAATCTGAAAAAAGAATAATTAATATAATATGAAATCATACAAATGTCTTACACTGTACACTGTACATTTAGAGTACACAAGCTTAACATATGTATCAGTGCGTGTATGTATTTGTCAGTATATGGGTATGCATACGATATGTACACATATACAGTATGCTACATGATTCAAGCGTATCATTTTCCTGACTCACCACTTTCCATCGGTCTTTGACCATGCAGTTTGGTGGCAGGATGTCGGCCTGCTCGGACGTCCCGTTCATGTTGGCGTTGTCCTGGAGGCCGGGGACTAGGCACTGCATCTGCCAGCCAGACAGAACACGAGCAGCTCCCAGCTTAAAAGAGCCATTTATCTGTGAGGAGATAAATGAAGACAGAAGGCACAACATTCAGTAAATTAAACACATCATTTTGCTACTGGGAGGCTCCCAGTCTAACCACAGCCCTGTGCAGTCCAGTATAGCAACAGGCATTAGAGATGGCTGGCTGCCATTAGAAGCCATTCTTCAGCTGGATCAGGCTACAGGCCGGTGGGGGTGGGGGGGTGGGGGGGGTGGGGGGGTGATGGTATTTGCAATAACTGGAGCAAATATCATGTGTGCAGAGGAAGCAGCCGGACACTCTGCTCTCATCCTGACTGCAGCTGCAGGTTTGATGCTGCGACGGCCCGACTCCACCGAATCATCAGAGATCAGAACGGGCTGGTTTCTAATCCACCACCTGAACTAACAACCATCAGCATGGCACAGGAGCACGTCCCGACACGATCCATTCAGGCTGAAGACACTCTTCTAAAACACTGGCATTAACTCTGGGACTTTAGTTAAAGGAACAGTCCTCTTCTTCTCTTCCTCTCTGAGGGTCAGATGTTCAGATCAACGCCACTCTCTGTACGCTGAATATGAAGCTACAGCCAGCAGCTGGAAGCATAAAGCATAAAGACTGGAAACGGGGAAACAGCTAGCTTAGCTTAGCATAAAGACTGGAAGCAGGGGGAAATAGCTAGCCTGGCTCTGTCCAAAGGGAACAAACTGCACTGCTTAACACCATAAAACCACAACATGTCTGTTTTTGTACAGTTAAAAAAAACGAAATATAACGTGTTAATCAGGGAGCTTTATAGCTGCTAGTAGGTGGATTTTGTTCCCTTTGGACAGAACCAGGCTAGCTGTTTCCCCTGCTTCCAGTCTTTATGCTAAGCTAGGCTAAGCAGCTGCTGGCCGTGGCATCATATTCAGCATACAGACATGAGAGTGGCATCAATCTGAACATCTGACTCTCAGAGGAAGAGACGAAGAAGAAGAGTTCACTAAATGTTGGACTATTCCTTGAAAAATACAATTCAGAGGGAAAATATAAATAAAGAATTACTGATACTGAGAAGGGCTCGGTATTCAACCTCAGTATGTTTTTGGTAGACTGAAATGTATCTTTAGCACAGAGTATCAAAACTGAAAGCTGGTGTCAAATGTCTGTAATCAGAAAGTTCAGTAACGCTTTATTTTACAGGTCTGTAATTCCTGAGTGATTTCTTAGGAAGGGTTTTTCAGAAAAAGAGGTTTATATTCCTGGAGAAATAAATTGTTTTGGTTTTATATCAGTGTCGCACATTTTCAGAAGACATCCAGCCCTTCCAGTGAAAGCAAAAAATAGCCAGAATAATTTTGGAATGCAGCGACAAATAACTTGTTTTGTTATTTAGGAATTTGTTTCGACAAAGAAGCTAGCCATGAAGTTGAACTTGGGAAGTTGGGTCATTTTTTGCCCTGAATGCGTCCTGGCAGGTAGTGTACACTCCCGAGTCGAGTATCGCTCCCAACAAGCTCAATAAACGAAATGGCTGGGCTGAGGCACTGAGCTGGAGTTAGATCAGGGTTAGAAACACTTTTCAGAGATTTGAGTTGGAGGAGCTTGTTGGGGACCAACAGAGATCTCTTCCTGAGAAGACGACTTCAGGGGAAAGAAAGCCCCAGAGGCCTTTACATATTTGGATTTATGCTTTGGTTTGTTGAGGTCAAAGTTTGATACTATTCGACCTGAGCTCATAGTGGTTGTAGTGAACGAAAAGGTGGTCAAATTTACAAGCATTTTTCTGATTTCTTTTGGTCATTGCAAAGACTGGCTAAAACTTGAAAAACCTGCAGCAGTGTGGGGATTGGTTGAAGTTGGGATAACTATTGCAGTGGCGAAGTAATAGAATCCTGGAGGGGCTCTGAATTAGACAACCATAAACACTGTTCCTGAACACTGAATATGGATTAGTATGGAGGATGTGGTGGCCCTGTTCCTCAGCAGGCCTGTTTCTCACGGAGCATCACTCTCATAGCCGCTGTCTGAAAGTACATTCATCTGTAACCACCCGTCACTTCAGTGCTCTCCACTCAGTCGACCTGAACTGAACTCTGGGTTCGACTCTGCTCTGATACAACATATCTGCCATGAATGGTTATCAGTTTTCAGTGGATTCGTGGGGGAAATTTAAAGTTCAAAGTGATGCATGTCAGTCCCCAAACCATGCGGTTCTGCATGCAATGCCACGGGCCGTCATCAGTGCATGCAGAGCTCAGGCGGACTGCAGATACAATGGAGAGTGTCCGCTGTGTTTCCAGTCAGACCAGCTCTGACAGAGGACTGGACGGACTGGGAAGGAGGGGAGGAGGCTTCTCTGCACCTGCAGTGATACAGCTCTGTTACACAGCAGCAGCACCACCACCACCATCATCAGCTGACCAGCGACCAGCAGCTGGGAGTCACTGTAACACTGGAGATGTAGTGAAACCTGCTGCAGGCCTCAACACACTGCTGAGCCGCCAATCACTGCAGAGGGCGGGACCACAGAGCTCCCCTGAATACACTGCAACAGTCTTACACAACAGGACATCACAGAGAGTAACGGGCCAGTCAGAACTGCTATAATATAGTAATGTAGTAGTATAATACAGGATAATATATTGTTATATAATGCAGTACAGTTAGCATAGAATAGATTAGTATAGTATGATATAATGTAGTGAAATATAGGTTAGTAATGTATTATCAACAGCAATGCATGATATAGTACAGTAGTATAACTTAGTGTAGTATGTATTTGTACACTGTATTATAGCATAATAAAGGTTAGTATGTTATTATCAATATAAAGTATGTTATGGTATAGTGAAGTTTTGTAGTATAGTATTCCATCATATTATACTATACTATAGTATAATATTTCTACACAGCAGTATAGAAAAGTAGGTTTGTAAGTATGATATTGTATAGTCAGTATCAGTATCATCTTTATATTATAGTATAGGACAGTGTAGTACTTGTACATACAGTAGAATAGCAATATATGTATATTTATTATTATCAAAACCAATGTATGACATGGTATAGTTTTATATAGATATAGTACGGTATAGTATAGTGTGATGTAGCATAGCATAGTATTTTTCACCGTAGTAAAGCAAAATATAGGTTAGTATAGTATATGTGCTATACTACAGTATATAGTATCTGTACTGTTGTAGTACAACTCAGAACACGTGTTCAGGATGAACATAAACTGCTGTAACTCTTAGTTCTCACTTACTAACAGGAATTATGGATTCTCAGATACACATAATACTACAACTGTTTTATAAATATTATTCTTAAATTACTCTTAAATAGTAATCTGCATCTTATTGTATAGTTTAGTATTATCTAGAGCTGTATCATACTGTATCACATATTACTGTATAGTATAGTATATTAAGTATAGTGCAGTATTATATTACATCATATCATTTCTTACTATTTAGTATTGTCACTGATGATACTGCACATTAACATACAGTGCAGTATGTACAGTATATAGTGATATTGATAATAAACACTGGAGTGTAAAATAAGAGTAAAAGAGAGAAACTCTGTGGTCCAGCAGCATCTCAGCAGCAGATCAGAGTGAAACATCCTGACAGACACTTTCTCTACCTTCAAACCTCAGTCTGCCCTTCTTCTTCTTCTTCTTCTCTTCGTCACCTACAAATCTACTAATCTGTTACTGGGGGGGCGGGGGAGGAGTGCTCTGCCAGAAGCCGGTTTGCATCATTCCAGATCTGATGAAGTCAGTCAGAGCTCACCATAGTTCTGAGCTCCCGGAAAACCTTACGGCTTACAAAAAATCCTGAGCGGGACAAAACCCTTCTTGTTCCTGTGTTAGCCTACAAGCCAAAACAGAGGGCACAGTTAACCAGGGCAGCCGTCCGACCTGCACACACAGGCTCAAACAGGGACATCAGAGGGGGTGGAGCATGGAGGGACGGGGCCTTCATACACCAGGTTAAAGGTCCTCAGACAGATAAATATCATCAGCAGAACTGGATTTGTTTACCTGTTTCACCTGAAGCCACATTCACCAAAACACTGCTGTTCACTGTGCTGACATACTTAAACTAAAACGTGCTTTGTATTTTCCTGCTCCCCAGAGGATGAGGTCGAATGATTTTGGTGACCTCGTAAGCTTTCCTGTAGCGCCTCCCTCAGGACACGTTTGTTTGTTTGTGATGTTTAATGATCATTTAAACCTTTAGTCTTGATAAGGTTTGACCTCTCCAAACCAGTGGTTCCCAACCTGAGGGTTGGCCCACAAGTGGTCACGTCATAAATCTGAGGCGTCGCAACATAAACATAATTAAACTACACAAATTAAGGCCACAAAAACTGTAAAACTGTAAACCTTTGCTGCTTTGTCTTGTCAGAGGGTTTGTTGGTGAACTACTGTTGCAGACGAGTTTCTACTTTCTCCGTGCTTGACCGTTTACTCCCTCTGACATGTTGTTCTCACCAACATTCAATCAATAAAGAGTTTCTGAAGCTAGTTAGCTCGATCGCTAACAGGACAAGAAGCTCACAGTTTATTAAAGCTGTATTAGTATGACGTCCTCCTGTCTGCTAACTGTGTGTAAACCAGGTCTCGGTGTTTTGGTGAATCTGACATCGGATGGAAAAGGAGAACAAAACCCAGAGTACAGTTTGATATTTGGTGTCTGAGTCCAGATGTTGTGTTGAACAGAGTTTTATAACAAATACCACAAGCTGCACATTTAAATGAAAAATGTGCCAAACTCTGCCATCATATTAGTAAAAACATTGTAATTTGACTGTCATTACATATTTATCTTTATATACTTTATTCTAAATGATTTTATTATTTTTTGTAAAATTCAAGAAAGATATTAGTTAGAAACTTGATTTGTGCCACAATCCAAAAACAAAAGAATGTGATAAATGATCTAATAATAAAACTCTGACTGCTCAGATTACATAAAGAATAAATGTGTCAAAAACAAAGAATAAGCGAAATTACGTCAAATTAAATCTTATTATTTCAAAATTGGATTTTGGCACAAAAGTTATTCCGTACATCAAACTGTACCTTTGTAACATAATATTATTGTTGCTCCGGCAACAAGATTTGATTTCTCATAAATAAATTGTTTTAATAAATGATTCAAAATGGTGACAAAGAATAATCTATAATAATGTTTTAACTGTTAACCTCCATCTTTGTCGTTCTGCTCTGACAGCAGCAGATTTATGTCAAAATAAATCGATCCGCGCTGAATGTTTCAGACACTGGTCCAGGTTTAGCCCGACCTCCCCCCATCCCTGCATCACTCATATTGAATCTTTCCTCTGCAGTGCACAGTCATGGGTCCTCTGTGCGCATGCGCACCATCACATCCTGCTGATCAATAAATCTGGCCCGGACTGACCCGAGCTATGAATTAAAGATCATTTCAGTGACACAACCCGGGTCAGTCCTGGTCTAAATGATCATCAGGCCACATTCTGATCAAACATCCCTGATACGGATCAATAAATTCACTTCCGTTCACGCATCACTGCGGGACACACACCCACTGATCCCTGTGGTCCGGGCCAGATCTGGTCCGGATCAGGCCTACCTGGCGCACCGTCCGCTCCTTTTCCGCCTTTTGGGAATCTTCATCTGGGATTTTCTTTCGGCACAAAACGTCCTGGTCCAGAAAACCCACCGTTCCTCTAAAGGGGGGCCGGGGTTTGGGCCTCAGACTCCCGCAGGACTAAACCACCATTTATTTCTCCTCTAACAGTCCCCGATATCCTCAGACCGGCCGGCCGGTGCAGAGCAGACCCGCTGCAGGACCGGGACGCACCGAGTCCAGAAAGAAACAAAAGATTTTATTTTCCCTCAGAGTCCAGGATGCTGTCCGGGTCCGGGTCCTCCTCCGGTTCTCCGCTGCTGCAGCTGAGGAGGAGGAGGAGGAGGGGGAGGAGGAGGAGGATGACGGGATGATGCGGACTGATCCTCCTCCTGCTGGACCGGTTCCGGGAGTCAAACTCGGGACAAAACCAGATCCAGAAACCCGGCTGAGGCTGACCCGGGCCGTCTTTCAGAGGCGGTCTGTGGGTGTCAGGTTCTCCGGCTCCAGCCTGTTTGTCCGCACTGCAGCTCCGCATCCACCAGCGTCAAACCCGCGTCACCCGACGCAACCACAACATCCGGTCAATGCTTTCACAATAAAAGCCACTCTGACTAACGCGCGTCATCACCTCCGTGAACAAAGTGGAAGTTTTGTTTCTTTGACTTTGTTTATTTCACTGTTGTTGTTAAATATGAGTTTTTATTAGTATTTATTTGCTTTATTTAAAGGTGTATGACGTGTATCTGCACAGTAAAGCACCAAATCTAACTGCTGAAACATCTCGTTCAAAGTTTTAGCCTTTACAGCCTAATCAGTCTTTTCAAAGTAAAAGTCTGGGGTGTATTTATTTACAGAGTTTTAAGATGAAACAAAGCAGATCAAATTATCTGTGAACTTCACTGAAGTACTAATTTGGATCATTTGGACCTTCACCTATTCACAACTAGAGATTTAACAAATTCATTTTACTGAATATTTTGTATCTGATTTACTTTATTTTGAGGGCTGCAACTTATTTTCATTATCAGTTAATCTGCCAATTATTTTCTCAATAAAGTGATTAATTGTTACTGTTGTTGCTATAAAATGTCAGAAAATAGAGAAAAATGTGACGACCGTTAGTCCAGATTCAGTTTCCTGCGATAGGAAACAAAAGAAGCAGCAGATCTTCACACTGGAGGAGCTGCATTTAAATACTTCTTCTACTTTATCTTCTCAGCTGTCTACTTTTACAATCTGATTTCTGACAATGGTTTAACGGTTTCTGCGGTTCTCTTTACTTCACCCTGACGTCAGATCTGAAACACAAACTGTTTTCATTGCTTCAGTTTCAACTTTAAATACTTTCTTCATTCTCCGTCTTTGACTCAGGAAACCAGCGAAGGGAAGTTTGTACTTCAGTCCAGTTTAGATGTTCTGCTTCTTTACTCCTGCTGTGGCGTCTGCAAATGGTCATTATTCCACCATGTTTGCTCTCCATCTCCAGACTGTCGCACTAAAAGAATTAAACTGTTTATAGTTTCTGATCGCGCTGATCAATTTTGATTAATTGCTACTGCACACACATCTTATTATTATTGAGTCCTAAAAGTCTCCTTTTATTAAAACAAGTAAAAAATCTAATTTCAGCCTGTTTGGATCCTCACACTGATTAATAAAAATCATAAACAGGTTGAAATCAGGATTTTATCACTTATTTTTATGACTTGTGATTAATTATTTGTCCGCAGTGTAAAACATGACCCTCGTACCAGGAAGTTAACATCAGCTTTACTAATTAATATTAAAATACACACTGCGTAACAAGTACTTTTACTTTGGATACTTTAAGCACATTCTGCTAATAATGCTTCTGTACTTTTACATGAGTAAAACTTTATTTGTAGTGGAGTATTTTCACACGGTGGTAGTAAAAGGATCTGAATACTTCTGATACCGCTGGTAGTCGGGATTTAAGGAGTTTACCTGCACTGACGACAGTGAAGTACTCAGACAGGTGGAGCGGCACCTCACTACCTCTCTACTTCCTGTCTGGAGGCGTTCAATTACTGGATCTACGTTTTAATGCAACAAGTGTAATATTTCCCCTTGAGAATAATGTTACTTTTATTTTGGTAGGTTTCATTGTTTTCAGGAGATTTGGAAATAAACTCTGTAAACAATCCACCTTGATTTTTTAAATTTAAATTCATTTTTTTTATTATTGTATAGAATAGGGTTGTATTTATTTTGAAAATACCGACCGGACGCTGTGAGATGTCCTTTCCTGCTAATGAATAAAGGAGACGGAAACAGCTCGCAGCAGCTGAGGCAGGCGGCGCTGCTCCATCCCACCCTCTAACCAGCACCTGAACGCCTCATCATCCTGTTCATTTACCGGCGGCCTGTTCTACTGTTGTTCTACTGTTGTTCTGCTGTTGTTCTGCTGTTGTTCTACTGTTGTTCTGCTGTTCTACTGTTCTACTGTTGTTCTACTGTTGTTGTTCTACTGTTGTTCTGCTGTTCTACTGCTGTTCTACTGTTGTTCTGCTGTTCTACTGTTGTTCTGCTGTTGTTCTGCTGTTCTACTGTTGTTCTGCTGTTGTTCTGCTGTTGTTCTACTGTTCTACTGCTGTTCTACTGTTGTTCTACTGTTGTTCTACTGTTGTTCTACTGTTCTACTGTTGTTCTGCTGGTGTTCTGCTGTTCTACTGTTGTTCTACTGTTGTTCTGCTGTTCTACTGTTGTTCTGCTGTTGTTCTACTGTTCTACTGCTGTTCTACTGTTGTTCTACTGTTTAACCGCTGTTCTACTGTTGTTCTGCTGTTCTACTGTTGTTCTGCTGGTGTTCTGCTGGTGTTCTGCTGTTGTCCTGCTGTTGTTCTACTGTTCTGCTGTTGTTCTACTGTTGTTCTGCTGTTCTACTGTTGTTCTGCTGTTGTTCTGCTGTTGTTCTACTGTTGTTCTGCTGTTCTACTGCTGTTCTACTGCTGTTCTACTGTTGTTCTGCTGTTGTTCTGCTGTTGTTCTACTGTTGTTCTGCTGTTCTACTGCTGTTCTACTGTTGTTCTACTGTTGTTCTGCTGTTCTACTGTTGTTCTGCTGTTCTACTGTTGTTCTACTGTTCTGTTGTTCTACTGTTGTTCTGCTGTTCTACTGTTGTTCTACTGTTGTTCTGCTGTTGTTCTGCTGTTGTTCTGCTGTTCTACTGCTGTTCTACTGTTGTTCTACTGTTGTTCTACTGTTTAACTGCTGTTCTACTGTTGTTCTGCTGTTCTACTGTTGTTCTGCTGGTGTTCTGCTGGTGTTCTGCTGTTCTACTGTTGTTCTACTGTTCTGCTGTTGTTCTACTGTTGTTCTGCTGTTGTTCTACTGTTGTTCTGCTGTTCTACTGCTGTTCTACTGTTGTTCTACTGTTGTTCTGCTGTTGTTCTGCTGTTCTACTGTTGTTCTGCTGTTGTTCTGCTGTTGTTCTACTGTTGTTCTGCTGTTCTACTGTTGTTCTACTGTTCTACTGTTGTTCTACTGTTGTTCTGCTGTTCTACTGTTGTTCTACTGTTGTTCTGCTGTTGTTCTGCTGTTCTACTGTTGTTCTACTGTTGTTCTGCTGTTGTTCTACTGTTGTTCTGCTGTTCTACTGCTGTTCTACTGTTGTTCTACTGTTGTTCTGCTGTTCTACTGTTGTTCTGCTGTTCTACTGTTGTTCTACTGTTCTACTGTTGTTCTACTGTTCTACTGTTGTTCTGCTGTTGTTCTACTGTTGTTCTGCTGTTCTACTGTTGTTCTACTGTTTAACTGCTGTTCTACTGTTGTTCTGCTATTCTACTGTTGTTCTGCTGGTGTTCTGCTGGTGTTCTGCTGTTCTACTGTTGTTCTACTGTTCTGCTGTTGTTCTACTGTTGTTCTGCTGTTGTTCTGCTGTTGTTCTGCTGTTCTACTGTTGTTCTACTGTTGTTCTGCTGTTCTACTGTTGTTCTGCTGTTGTTCTACTGTTCTGCTGTTGTTCTGCTGTTCTACTGTTGTTCTGCTGTTCTACTGTTGTTCTGCTGTTCTACTGTTGTTCTACTGTTGTTCTGCTGTTGTTCTGCTGTTCTACTGTTGTTCTGCTGTTCTACTGTTGTTCTACTGTTTAACTGCTGTTCTACTGTTGTTCTGCTGTTCTACTGTTGTTCTGCTGGTGTTCTGCTGTTCTACTGTTGTTCTGCTGGTGTTCTGCTGTTGTCCTGCTGTTGTTCTACTGTTGTTCTGCTGTTCTACTGTTGTTCTGCTGTTGTTCTGCTGTTGTTCTACTGTTCTACTGCTGTTCTACTGTTGTTCTACTGTTGTTCTACTGTTTAACTGCTGTTCTACTGTTGTTCTGCTGGTGTTCTGCTGTTCTACTGTTGTTCTGCTGTTCTACTGTTGTTCTACTGTTGTTCTACTGTTCTACTGTTGTTCTACTGTTGTTCTGCTGTTCTACTGTTGTTCTGCTGTTGTTCTGCTGTTCTACTGTTGTTCTACTGTTGTTCTACTGTTCTGTTGTTCTACTGTTGTTCTGCTGTTCTACTGTTGTTCTACTGCTGTTCTACTGTTGTTCTGCTGTTGTTCTGCTGTTCTACTGTTGTTCTACTGTTCTACTGTTGTTCTACTGTTGTTCTGCTGTTCTACTGTTGTTCTGCTGTTCTACTGTTGTTCTGCTGGTGTTCTGCTGTTGTTCTGCTGTTGTTCTGCTGTTCTACTGTTGTTCTGCTGGTGTTCTGCTGTTGTCCTGCTGTTGTTCTGCTGTTGTTCTGCTGTTGTTCTACTGTTCTGCTGTTGTTCTGCTGTTGTTCTGCTGTTGTCCCTCCTCCGGACCCTTGACCCGGTGTACCGGAGCAGCGGGAGGCTTTTATTTTGAATAAAACACAATCAGTCCGATCGATGAGATTCTACTGATCCCACACCCTGCCACACACACACACACACACACACACACACACACACAACTCTTCGGTTTCCTGCTGGATGTCCGATCAGCGGGTTCGGTTCGGTTCGGTTGTTCCTTTGTTGTTTTCTTACCTGAACGCTGGTTTCCGTCCGGAGCCGCGCAGCAGCATCCTCTGCTCCGTCTCTACAGCATCATCAGCACCACACACACACACACACACACGGTGTCTCCACAGCGCCCCCTGCTGACACGGAGTTCAACTGCAGTTCAGCTTCATGCAGTAAAAGTATCAGTTTTTTTAAGTGTTGTACTTTTATGTTACTTTATAATTTTACTCCAACACGTTTATTACATGTGTATGCATTTGAATATGTATATGTAGTATTTGTACATGCTCCAGATCACTACAGTATTTAAGCCTACAGTGAAACGGAAACATTTAACCTGAGAACTTCACTTTTTTAAATAAATCAATATAGTTGAATGTTCTGAAATGTCAGAAATGAATAAAACCTAAAAACATCGGAGTAAATATTTTTTATGTGAAAATACAGGTTTGCAGCTACAGGACAGGAATATAAAAATATAACACTGGATATGGCAGTTGGCACATTGCACTGGATTAACATGATATAAAACTATTTAAATGATAGATTCTGCTTCCCTTTTTCCATATTTGGACATTAAAGTCTAAACAGAGCTAAATGTCGGGTTGGAAAAGTTCCCGCTGTTCGGAGTTTCAGGATCGTCGCTCTCAGCGAAGTCTTCGGGGTCGAGATCGGCCTCGAACATCCTCTGCAGCAGAGCGTCCACCGTCCGATATCCTGACAGGAAACACAAAATCAGACTGACGATCAATACTGCGATCGACAGAGCAGCTGAGGCGTTTTACTTTATTAAACTAAATCGAATAGCAAGTTTCAACACGGGATGACGTTATGAAAATGAGTTTATACAAAACGTTCCAGCGTGGACCTGTAGGGCGCCGTCTCTTACTTTTTGAAGCGATTTTAAACATCAGGGCAGGTTTGGTGCTCGCCGATTGGCCGGTTCCCTGGTCGCTGTCGATGGTTTCCATGGCGTTCACCAAGTTATCCTCCAAATTCTCCCTGGTGGACAAAAGAACACGGAAGATGACGAAACCTGTTTGGTTGTTGAGTTTGATGAACAGTAAACATGTTGAGGCCATGGACCAATCAGAGAGCAGTATAAAACAGCGTCAATGCTCCCATCTACTGCACGCTCCTTCATCTAAAGCAGACTTTTAATCTTTGCTTTGTTCTTGTGAATTATTGGATCATTTTACCTTTAATTTAAAAAAAGTCGCTCTTTAGTTGAATTGGTCACAAACTGTAAATAAATCACAAGCAGACATGATTCTGTTTGAGGGTCACAAGACAATAACAACCACTTTAAATGTTACATGTTGTTGTACATGTGGGACTATTATGGTGTGTTCCCACCAAAAGCGAAGCGAATATTCGCCCGCGAGTTTGACCGCGTCAACCGTTAAATATTCTGTGTTCATAACATCATCCGGAGGCGCACACAGCTCGGTGAATTTCACCGCCGTCACCAGGAACTGCGTCTGGATGATGGCCGCTTGCAGCTCAACTTGAGGCTGACCAGTGCCAGCACTACTGCAGCGGTACGAACGGATCAAAGGATGCCGATATAACTACAGTGCTGCGATAAAGTATTTGCCCCTTCCTTTTTTCTTGTATTTTTGCACATTTGTCACACTTAAATGTTTCAGATCATCAAACAAATTTTAATATTAGACAAAGATAACCCGAGTAAATACAAAATGCAGTTTTTAAATGAAGTAATTGCCCCCCTTGTTAAATCATAAATTAACTGTGACTAACCACATTTTTTGGAAAGGTGAGTTCAATTTCACTAGCCACACCCAGGCCTGATTACTGCCAGACCTGTTGAATCAAGACATCACTTAAATAGAACCTGATCTCAAAAAGCAACACATCATGTCGAGGTCTAAAGAAATTCAAGAACAGATGAGAAACAAAGTCATTGACATCTATCAGTCTGGAAAGGGTTACAAAGCCATTTCTAAGGCTGTGGGACTCCAGCGAACCACGGTGAGAGCCATTATCCACAAATGGAGAAAACTTGGAACAGTGGTGAACCTTCCCAGGAGTGGCCGGACTACCAAAATTACTCCAAGAGCGCATCGACGACTCATCCAGGAGGTCACAAAAGAACCAAGAACAACATCTAAAGAACTGCAGGCCTCACTTGCCTCAGTTAAGGTCAGTGTCCATGATTCAACAATAAGAAAGAGACTGGGCAAAAATGGCATCCATGGGAGAGTTCCATGGCGAAAACCACTGCTGACTAGGTTTGGATAGCTTTTTTCCCTTAATAAAATGAAATCATCATTTAAAAACTGCATTTAGTATTTACTCGGGTTATCTTTGTCTAATATTAAAATTTGTTTGATGATCTGAACCATTTAAGTGTGACAAATATGCAAAAATATATGAAATCAGGAAGGGGGCAAATACTTTTTCACAGCACTGTACATCAAGATGCCGATTTGTAGAGTGTGAATTCATGCTCTGTCAGGTCTGTCCACAAGACGACAAGCAAACAACTTTTAAAATGCTTGTTTTCTGAATGGAGTTCGGATCAGGGCTAGTGACTTGGTTCATACTAAAGTACAACCGACAGTTGCAATCAAGTAACAGACACATATTTTCAGGTCATCCAACTTCCTCGCTTACTTTTCTCCAAACATGAAGTATCGCAGAGCTCTGGACACCCACAGGCGCCATTTTCTCCTCCATTTCTGATTCAGCATCAGGACGTCAGGAGGAGACGCAAATGCTGACACAGCGTCATGCGAACTTAACGCATAAGTTGAAATATTCCAAATCCTGCGAATATGCAAATGAGGTGAATTTTGCTTAATTTGCGTTGTCTTTTGTGTCGCCTGGCGCAAATTCACGTCTATTCGCATCTTTGCTTCGACTTTGTATGTAATCTCACCGCTTTTGGTGGGAACAACATAAAAGTCATTCAGACTCCAAACTCATTAAGAGCTTTAAAGATCCATAACAGTGATTATTTTAATGTTCCGTTTACTTTCCGTCAGCGTTGACATTTCTTTCCTTCCTTCCAGGCAGTTTTTGGTTTCTATTAAAATAATCCGTCACGGTCGACATTGGGAAGCTTTGTGCTCAAAAGTAGTTTATAAAAGTGTTTTAAATGGTGGTGCATTCATGGATGTTCTGACAGAGGCTTGCTTTTGAAAATATTCAGGTCTGATCTCTTCCCACAGTACTGCGTGTACATACTGTGAAGTTATACTGCGGATGTATACTGTATGTGCATTTGTTATCGTGTCTGCAGTTGGTTGACAGGTCCTGGTCGTCATGGTAACGTACTGTGCCACAGCCAGCTCCAGTTCTTCAATCTTCCTCTCCAGAGATGTCTGCAGGTCGCTCTTATCCACCGAGTACTCCACGAAGAACGCCTCGAGGACGAACGCCACAAAGATACTGAAAGACAACAGGAAGTGATGCGTCAAATACACGGACACTATGGACGTGTATTGGACATAATGACGTGTAAGTTGCACTGAATCCAAAAATATGTTTTAGAATTTTACTGCAGAATACAACAAGTGCAACAGGACTTAACCTAATCATTAAAAAAGGTGCAGTATCCTTTAGTCTGACTGTGTCTTCAAGATAAACCTCCAACACGATTTCCCTTAAGAGGAAGTCCAACAACGAAAGTGCAAAGACAAACCAGGAAACACCTGTTTGGCTCACAGAACTACTGGGAGAATATCAGGGATGATTATAAAACATGTAAGCTGTTTGTCGTCTTCCTTCCACAGCAGCCAACAGGCAGTGATCATCAATGACTCTCAGATTATGAAAACAAACAGTCAGTGAATTACATTTATTATAACGTAGCACTTTAACACTGGCACAACATGGCTGTACTTAAAATAAAACCCTTTTAATAGCTACAGAAGACGCAGCAGAACTTTTATTGTGAAAATCTCTATGAATACACCACGCCAGGTCTGAAGTTAGACAGGAAACAGGTGTTATGAGCGGTACGTGATCATATTGATCTCAGATGGGCAGAACAGCAGGGTTTGTTTTAACGTCACTATTAGTCTTACTTGATGATGACGATGACGACTATGATGTGGAAGAGGACGAAGAAGATCCTGGCTGACATGTGGGTGACGGAGGCGAAGCCGGTGCTGAGCAGTGAGTCACATTAAGGAATCAGAATCTGACATCATGAGACTGTGAAAGTAACTATGTACATTCAAATACTGTATTTAAGTACAATTTCAGGTACTTGTACTCTAATTGAGTACTTCCATTCTGTGCTACTTTATACTTGTACTGCACTACATTTACCTGATAACTTTAGTTGCTTTGATTCAGATTAATAATACAAAATATAATCAACACATAAATTAAGATTTATTATTATAGATCAAGGTAAAACTTTGGGGGAGTTCACAACCTGCCTGGTAGGGGTGTAAGAAACTATCAATAAGTACTGCAGTATAATGTTCTGTGATACTGTATTGATTCTCAAAAACACGATTGATTTTTATGAAACAGGCAGAGTTATAAAGGGTGCACCGCTAGCATTAGCAAACCTAGCAGACTGCTAACGCTATAAGGCCAGCTATAAATTCAATGGTTATTCAAACTGTGATCGTATCTCACAATTAGGCATTCAGCTGCTTAAAAGAAATGATTACGGCCTTTATTTGCTTCCATACTACTGTGAGCTTTCTGCCAGAGAGCCTAACCAAGTAGTTTTGGTGCCTAAACGGAACCAAACTGCAACCGTTTCACAACGTTAACCACGTGTTAGAAAGCCTTTGGTTAGGTTTAGGGAAAGATCATGGTTTGGGTTAAGATAATAAGTCAAGGTTGACTTTTGGTTTCACACGGGACATGAACAGCGGCCTGCTGGTAAAAGTCCCGTGCTTGAACCATCCATCCACCCCGACCTGCTCCCACATGGATATTGTCGCTCTTTATACTACGTCACCTGACTTCCTAAAGCTTTCTGCCAGAAGATCCGCTTAAACTACATTGACCCCAGCATACGGAACAAAACGCTTCTCGCGGCTCCATGGAAACGGTAAACAACAACAAACAACACGCACAACGAAGAAACAACGCGTACAACTTTTTCGTAAATCTACGGTTACCATGTAGACACAACCCCGTGTGTGAGGCGTTCAGGTAAAGGATATCGTGCCACTGGTTGACCACGGTGAGCTCCACCAGCAGGATGAAGGATGACACCACGTTGTTGAAGTTGTTCTTGCAGTAGTTGAGTTGTGCGAAGGCCGTTCCTTTCAGCAGAGGGTTTCCACAGTACTCCTTCTCCGGGTCGCTGGAGTCCTCCCCGTAAAACTTCACCTTCCCTTTGAACAGCTCCATCCCCACCATGGCAAAGATGTAGTACACCACCTGAGGAGGAGGCCAGCTTCACCACCAGTATGCTAACTCAGGTTTTAACTCTCGTTAGCAGCATAGCTCTATGAATAGCAGTGTTGGTCCACCACGTTGGTCCAGACTGAAACATCTCAACTATTATGGGATGGATTGTGATGAAATGTGGTCCATCGTTCATGTTCCCCTCAGGATGAACTGTCATAACTCTGCTGATCCTCTGACTCTTCATCTAGCGCCACCATCAGGTCAACATGTTAATGTGTCCAACACTTTGGTTTATGACCAAATACCTGCAGAACTACAGACATTCCCATCAGCCTCAGCTGCACTCTGTGTTTATTGCTAATTAGCTAATGTTAGCATGCTAACACGCTAAACTAAGATGGTGAACATGGTGAACATTAAACCTGCTAAACATCAGCATTGTCACTGTGAGCATGTTAGCATGCTGACGTTAGCATTTAGCTCAAAGTACAGCCTCACAGAGCTGCTAGCATCGCTGCAGACTCTCAGTCTGGTTGTTACATCACAACTCTAAAAACATGGACTACTTGTAGACTTTTCAGGGGGAAATTAAAACACTTTTAGACGCCTGACACTATATTTCAGTCTGCTGTGAGCAACTTACAATGATCAGCTGTCCAAATGTGAGGATCGCTGGTCCAATCCTGATCAGGGTGTTGATGATTGTACGAAACCTAACAGGGAATATAGTCAGCATTAGTAAACCAACACAAGACAGACGAGTACGTTATGATACATAAGTAAAAAAAAAAAAGGGATGAGTCAAAAAACACATTTCCTTTATCCAGGTGTCCAACCACTGCTTTGGTTACCTGCAGGTTAACATACCTACCTTGAGCAGTGATTCATTACTATGTAAGTACTACAACCAAGGCAGACACCAGCCAGCCAATTGGAGACAAGTATGTTTTGACGGTCTAAATAACTGAATCAGTACAAAAGTGCAGCTAAAGATGAAACCTTTTGATGCTGTCCACCACCCGGATCAGTCTGAGGACTCGCAGGATGAAGACGATGTCCAGGATCTGACGGCTGGTGTAGTTCCCCGCTACAACAGGACGGGAATCATTATTTAGAAAACCAGATTTATTGTCTGTTTCCACAGCTCAAATAAAACACGAACAGGTGGTCACATAAACAAATATACATTAATGCCTCCACATGAGAGGCTGATACGAGTGATGTTGGCAAGTTTGATTTAGTACAGTACTATGGGTTGAATTATGCTGTTGGTTATTACAGGATGAGTATACATGACATGGCAGTGCAGTAAACTACTGGTTAAACACCTGATGATGCTCTCAGGATGCACCACATTTTAACATGATGTGTTGTTCATATTTTACCTTTGTGAAACATTAGCAGGGTGATGTAAAATATATATAACCTTCATGTAATCTTTTAGAAGACAGACCTGAGTACAGCAGAGAGAAAGACAAACAAAGCCAAACAAACAAAAGCACAAACAGCAGCAGAGACCATCACAGACGTCACTAAAGAGACTCAAAGTTAAAAGTTAAAATCGGCCAGAGAGATGAGACATTCAAGTGTTAAAATCCTGTTAATATCAAGTGCAGAGTGGTGGAAGGCAGTCTGTCCAGGTTCAGTATTTACCTGAGGGGTAACTGGAGTTAAACAGACCTGAGATCTGCTCTGCTGAGCAGTGGTTTTAAATGTGAGCGAGCAGCATGAGAATAAGGGATTTCTCCATAGTGATGAGGCTCAACATGATGGCTGACTGTACAATCATTTTCACACAAACATGTTTTATTCTGATATAAGAAACATTTGTATCTGTAGTTTCTGAGCCAGTTGCTCCACATGCTGTTAAAAGTCAGACTGCTGTCGAGCCAAATTCACAGTTTCAGTACCATGAAGCGTCTGGACGGCTGGGAGATGTGAACTGGAACTCTGGGTTCTTGAGAATAAAATACATTTTGTCTCGTCAGCGTTCAGTACAAGTTTGAGATTCTGCAGAGACGTCTGAAGAAGGTTAAAGGCAGACTGTAAACTGGATATAGTTTGAGTTGAAGAGGAGCCAGATGCAGGCAAGACTGCGTCATCTGCATAAAGGTGGATATTATAAGTCTGTGTTGGAGAGATAATAATGTTTATGAAGCATATAAATAGTAAAAGGACCCAGCACAGACCCTTGCTGTACCCCCTTATGTATCCTAAAGGAGGCTATTTTGAGACCATCAGTACAGATCACATCCAAACCAAGACCAAGTGTAGTTTGTTAAGTAAACTGCAGGAAAACAGCCAAACCAGCGAATGTCTGATATCATTTAGTACAAATGTAGTGGCAGATATTGTTCTACTTCACAGTACTACCAGGGATCATGGACAAAACACATTTTATGATGAACTAACGATTATATTGATTAATCTGTTGATTATTTTTTAGTCAATATCAGAAAAAAGGCCCCTCCACGGAAAAACACACACACTATATATATATATATATATATATATATATATATATATATATATATATAAAAGAGTTATACATATATACATACATATACACATATATACATACATATATACATATACACATATATACATACATATATATACATATACACATATATACATACATATATATACATATACATACATATACATACATATATATGTATATACATATACATGTATATATATATATATACATATACATATATATGTATATATATACACATAACACTTGATAAAGTTATTACATATATATATTATTATTATATATATATATGTATATATATGTATATATGTATATGCATGTATATATGTATATAGTATGTATATATATATATATGTATATGTGTGTATATATAGTATGTATATGTGCATGTATATATGAGAGTATATATATATATATATATAGTGAGTGAAAGAAGAGGAGACATATACACATATATATATATATATATATATGTGTATATGTATATGTGTGTGTGTATGTATATATATATATATACACACACCGATCTGCCATAACATTATGACCACCTGTCTAATATTGTGTAGGTCCCCTTTTTGCCGCCAAAACAGCCCTGACCCGTCGAGGCATGGACTCCACTAGACCTCTGAAGGTGTGCTGTGGTATCTGGCACCACACATTAGCAGCAGATCCTTTAAGTCCTGTAAGTTGAGAGGTAGGGCCTCCATGGATCGGACTTGTTTGTCCAGCACATCCCATAGATGCTCGATTGGATTGAGATCTGGGGAATTTGGAGGCCAAGTCAACACCTTGAACTCGTTGTCGTGTTCCTCAAACCATTCCTGAACCATTTCTGCAGGGTGGCAGGGCGCATTATCCTGCTGAAAGAGGCCACTGCCATCAGGGAATACCGTTTCCATGAAGGGGTGTACTTGGTCTACAACAATGTTTAGGTAGTTGGTACGTGTCAAAGTAACATCCACATGAATGGCAGGACCCAAGGTTTCCCAGCAGAACATTGCCCAAAGCATCACACTGCCTCCGCCAGCTTGCCTTCTTCCCATAGTGCATCCTGGTGACATCCACATGATGTAAAAGAAAATGTGATTCATCAGACCAGGCCACCTTCTTCCATTGCTCCATGGTCCAGTTCTGATGCTCACGTGCCCATTGTAGATGCTTTCGGCGGTGGACAGGAGTCAGCATGGGCACCCTGACCGGTCTGCGGCTACGCAGCCCCATACACAACAAACTGTGATGCACTGTGTGTTCTGACACCTTTCTATCAGAACCAGCTTTAACTTTTTCAGCAATTTGAGCTACAGTAGCTCTTCTGTTGGATCGGACCACACGGGCCAGCCTTCGCTCCCCACGCGCATCAATGAGCCTTGACCGCCCATGACCCTGTCGCCGGTTCACCGGTTTTCCTTCCTTGGACCACTTTTGGTAGGTACTGACCACTGCAGACCGGGAACACCCCACAAGAGCTGCAGTTCTGGAGCTGCTCTGACCCAGTCATCTAGCCATCACAGTTTGGTCCTTGCCCATTTTTCCTGCTTCCAACACATCAACTTCGAGGACAAAATGTTCACTTGCTGCCTAATATATCCCCAAATCTGACACATTAGAGAAACTGACGGCAGGTGGTTTTGGTTGATAAATGACTTAAATTATTAATTGATTATCAAAACAGTTGTTGACTACTTTTCTGTCAATACACTCATCAATTAATTGTTTCAGCACTACATTAAATCTTTGTGATTATGGATTTTAACTGTTTTCAAAGCGACATACTGAAGCTGAACCGTCCATATTTCTGAAGTTTAAATGAAACAAACAGCACTCACATGATTTCATGGCGGAGTTGATGATTGTGGCGACAAGAGCCGAGATGACGATGATGGTGTCGAACCTGAAAACAGAAAGCAAACGTTAGGGAACAAGTTGACCGTGAATACTTTTCTTCAACAGTGACGATGCTGAAAGCAAAATCAGCGTCAGCTGAAAATGAAGCCGGTCGTTTTTCACTCTGTTTGTGTCACCAACACCAACACATCACCAACATGTTGAACATCAGAAATACACCATGGATGTGTTAATAAAGCTGGATACGGCGCCGCCTTGCTGTCAGTTTGTCCCAGTGGCCACTCACGGTATTGCAAAGAATAAATCCCCTGCAGTCCTATAATCATTTTCCAATTAGACCTCCATTATAAAAGAGATGTCTGTAAAACTGCTGACAGGACGCCTCCACCTGCAAACAAACTCTTAAAACTCTTTGTCTTATGAATTTTTAACCCATGGAAGTTTCCCTGAGCCTAGAAAAGATTTTCATGTGCGTGACGTCCAAATGTAAAGTCTATCGGCCAAATGGGAGAAACACTACTGAGCATGTGCAGCGAGCCGCACAACGTGGAAGCAAACCAGGAAGCTTGTGCGCTCAGCCAGCAATTTCCATTCAAATCAGAGGGCGCCATCTTTGAGTCCAGTTCTTATAAAAACATCCATGAAACATCCAAACCTCTGACTGAAGTCACTGCAGCTGCACTGCTCACCAGCAGGGGGCGCACAACTGGAAAAAAATAATAAATAAAAGCATCAACAGCTGCAGCAAGAGTTTCCAGTTTAATACAATCAGTGGCCACTTTATTAGGTACACCTGTATAATCAATACGACTGTCCTGCCGTAAAGTCTTTCATGATGCCTGTAATGTTCAGTATTTAAACTGAGCTCATAGTTAGTGAATGCATTATATTCAGAGCTGTTCCTAATATTCTGACCACCTCGTGTGTTAATAAGCAAACAGCTCTCAGTGTTATGTCGTCCAGAACAGCTGCACCTTGAACTGTGAGCTCAACACAGAACTGTGTTGAGCTCACATTTCGTCCACAACACAGAACTGTTAAAGGCCGAGCTGCTGTATTGGACTGCATGAGATTGTACAGGTGTACCTAATAAAGTGACCACTGAGTGTAAAAAAGTCTGAAAGAAAAAATCAAAACTGAGCCGCAGGCGGACGTCCTGCCAGTGATCAGTGAGAGACCTGAGAGGACAACAAGGTCCCGGGCCTGAGAGAACAACAGGTCCTGGACCTGAGGGGTTCCCGGCCTGAGAGGACAACAGGTCCCGGGCCTGAGAGAACAACAGGTCCTGGACCTGAGGGGTTCCCAGCCTGAGAGGACAACAGGTCCCGGGCCTGAGAGGACAACAGGTCCCGGGCCTGAGAGGACAACAGGTCCTGGACCTGGTTTCTCATTTGTCTTTTCACAACAAATTTTCTCATTTTCTTCGTTAACACTTTTATAGTTTTTACTTTCAGACTTTTTGGCCCTGAGCCAACTCCATAACTCAGAAGCTGTTTTACTCCCTAATGGTAAAAAATAAATATATCAATAAATCGATAAAATTGCCGCCTCAAGCATCAGCGAGCTGGTCCAAGCGCTTACAGGCGCACGACTGCAGATAAAAGCAGCAGCAGCAGAGAATGTGCTTCACGTACCTCGTACTTATGATCTGGGATGCAGATAAGCTGTGAAATGGACGTGACAGCTCATTGGCTTTAGATTTGGAAATGTTTTATCAGCAAAACGTTTCTCCTCATGTTAGAGGAGATTCTGCAAGACACTTATCGATACTGAAATATATATATTATTGTTATTTTGTACTAAATTATAGACATTTTCTCACACATCAAAAGATGACCCGCGATCATGTAAATATGATTTCGTAAACGGCAGTGCGTCCACGAGGACATAAATCTGAGGGAACATCTCACTGGAACGCTCGCAGTCGTCACATAAATAAATTCCAAATTAGTTCCGAACAGCTCGATAAATTCATGAATGTTAATGATTAATGAAGTTTTGTAGGACGTGAACAAAAAAAGTTGTTTTCCATAGAGACAGAGCGCACTATTCTCACCCGGGTGCAAATAGACACTCCGATAGTTTAAACATGCTGCATATTGCAGTTTTTCTAGACTCGCTATATTTAAATGACTTTCAGGCCAACAAAAGAATAAATACATGAAGGATTTAACATGAATGGTTTCTGAGCTTCAGGCAGAAGAATGAACTGAGGATCAACACGCGTCATGTGATGTCTGCGACCAATCAGACGGTCACGTGCTCTGGAGTCCGGAGCCTCTCCACTTCTTCATTTCGTCCAAATGTAAACACTCTGAACTTTATCTCCAGCTGCCTGTAGACAAACTGCAGCGTTACCCAGAATCCTTTGGTTGTTTGGGTTCAGCTCATCCTCACCAGTTCCAGAAGCTGTGTCTGGAGAAGAAGGCTTTGGGCTCGAACACGTAGAGCTTCAGCAGGATCTCCAGCAGGTAGAGAGCCAGAAACACCCACTCTGAGTTAGCGATCATCGGATTCTCCTCGTCCAGGCCGATGAACACGGCGTTCACCAGGATGATCAGGTCGTACACAATCACAAAGGCCCTGAAACACACACACACACACCAGAGCTGTAGTGTGTCTGTAACCATGTTTAGCTGATGTGTTTCTGCAGGTCAGGGCTCATATTCACTAAAACATCCTGAGGCTAAAAGTAGCTGCTAACAGGCTGAGTTACGACTTTAGGACTCCTCAGTTAAATGTTTCAGCTGTAAAGTCGGAGAGACGTCGGAGGTCTCATAATGTCAGTGTTTTAGAAAAGTACAACGATAAAGAACTTTTAACTTTGGAGTTAATAAAAGATCCAATCAGCTCGCCAACAAGTGTTTAAATATTTGTGGTTTGCACATCTCACCTGTGTTGGACCAATCGGCAGATGAGGCGGCTGGGGGCCGACAGGTAGAGGGCGGGGCACACGCTGTGGAGTGGGTGGGGTCTTGACTTGAGCGTGATCACCTCGATGTTCAGGAGGTCGGCCAGCTGGACGAACGCCACCTTACCTGTCAATCAACCAACCAAGAGATAAAATAACGAGCATCATAGGAAATATACGATTACAGCTTCAAATGATTCTGAGGGCAAAAGTTTCTGTTTGTAGAAAAACAGGACAGCGTGCATTGCTGCGTCTTTGCTGATGCTACCGCTAGGGGGCAGCGTGTTTGGAAATGTTCATCTAAACACAAGGGCTTTCATTTTTCAGACTGGACTCAGCGGAGTGCTGCAGGAACGAGTCCTAAAACCCTGAAGTGAATTAGCATGTTAGCTCTTCCTGTTCCCTCGTCTGGGTTTCTTCAGTGGGTTTTTGGTTCCTGAAATAAGGTCTGTGGTTAACACAAGCATTTTGTTCTACGACATAAAATCCGTCAGTAAATACTCCACTGGTGAGTTTTAAAAAAGGCGGTTGCTAACAAGAGTCTAAATGAGACTACAGAGGCTGTCGGGGACGTTAAACGTCATCACGCCGAACACAGAAACTCATCGACTCACTCGTCCTCCTTTACAGCCTCGTTGGGTTTATACTGCAAACTGTTCTAACTCAAACTTTCCCAAAGGCTTTTGTAGAAGAGGTCAGTGCTGGAAGCTCAGTGGTGGAGACGCTGAAGTCATGTGACCGTGGTGGAGCTGGTTTATAGCCTAACGTTAGCTTTTTACTTCTGGAGGTTGACTTTACGCTTCCAACATCATAAAGTGGTGTTGATGTGTGGAGATTATCTTGCTGAAGAAAACCTGTAAGTATCAGAAACTTTAGTTTTCTGCAATAATCCAAAATCCAGTGGAAACATCCCATTGACTGTCACCCATCATCCCTGCAGCACTCTATGAGATGAAACTAAACTGGACTGACACGTGCAGGTTTGCCCCAGCAGGTTTTTATGGTGTGTTCAGGCACTCCTTTTCAACTCATAAAATCTGAGATTTCAGAGTTTACCAGCAGGAAGTTTCTCTCAAACAGCCGAGAAATCACAGTAATAAACAGGGACCAGTTCCATGACTATTGATTATATTATTTTCAGGAAGATGCACATTGATCACAGTGGCACATCACTGTTAACGTGTCAGCGTTAGCCAAAAGACACATTTTTAACTGAGTATCAGGGTATAATCTCCAGTGGTATTTTGGTCATCAGTTATTGCCGAGTGCCCACAGGAGACTTGATCGGCCCTGGGTTTTGAATCTATCTGAGTAATCCACAGCTCTGATGGTGAAGACAGAAATACAGCACGATTTAAAGTCTCAGGTCTCTATCAAGAAAAGTAAAGCAGGATTATAGAGTTGGCGTATCAATAACTCAGCATTTCTATTGGTTTGTATTACTGCCATTATTATGGGAAGCGCAATAATCGTCTTCTTCAAATGTAATATTTTCATAGATGATGAGTATTTTTATAGTCTGGTCCCAGAGTTTTTAGACTCAGTGTATATAAAGTTTGAATACTTTGAGACCAAAGAACAGTTAATGATTTTACCACCAGAATATCAGGCTTTGAAATGTTGAACACAAAATAATTATTGAACTCTTAACTTAATAGATGAATGAAAAACATTTACAGATAAGAAGTCTTCTATATTATATTATATTATTGGAATACTGTCACTAATGCAGCTAATTCAACTATTTTGGATCTACAATCTTAATTTGTAAAGTAACTTGCTGTAAAATAAATGTAGTGAAGTAAAAAGTACAATATTTCCCTCTGAAATGTTGTGGAGCAGAAGTATAAAGTTGCAAAAAATACCTCAAAGTACCTCAAATTTAGTACAGTACTTGGGTAAATGCGCTTCTCAACAAGGCTGAGCGCATGAAGAGCGGCCGGTGATCGGCAGGTTAACGGGGACTGTGAGTGAAGCTGAACTCGATGATGAAACAGAGTTTGACTTCCTCCACAAGGAAGATGAGTGTGAAGACAGTGACTCTGCAGAAGGCCGAGAGCTGCTGCGGTTGTTGGTTGTGATGGTGCAGAACGGAGCGAAGCCTCCACCCTGAGGTCCGGCTGCTGCTCCTGTTCCTCTTTATATTCTGTCTATCAGTTAAAACCACCTAAGAACCCATTCACACACACATTCACACACCGACGGTGACGGAGCTGCCATGCAAGGTGCTGCCTCCATCAGGAGCCACTTAGGGTTCAGTGTGTTCAACATGTGGACAGGAGGAGCCACAGCCCTTCAGATTTCAGTATTTCAGCTGTATGAGGTTATAAAGTAAAACCACTGTTGACTGAAGTTATTTAAATGTATTCAACTGTAATTTATACTGATTATAATATAAATATTAATAATGACAGAGATGCATTGAATTCTAATGAGTTATTAACAGTAAGTCACTCAAATAAATGTTTTATTCTTTAAACTATCTCGTTCAAATGGACACAAAAGCTGAAAGAAACATCTTGTTTGTATGAAGATGATGATGATGAAGATGATGCGCAGGCACTACCTGTTTGTTTGTTTTTTAGGTATTGTGTGAGTTCGATGGCAATAATGTTTTTGGGTAAAACAGGAGGGCTGAGGCTGAGGGTGGAGGCTGAGGTGGAGGCTGAGGTTTGGTGTCAGAGATAAAAGTGTGTGTGTGTGTGTGTGTGTGTGTGTGTGTGTGTGTGTGTGTGTGTGTGTGTGTGTGTGTGTGTGTGTGTGTTAGACCCACCGATGGAGCCCTGGTTCTGGTCATCGGAGACGCTCCACAGCAGCTCTCTGTGGGCATTGCTGATGTCAGGCTGGACCAGTCGGACCACTTGGTTCCAGTTGGCCTGGGTCACCACTGCCCCCCCCCCACCTCCCGCTGCTCCTGCAGCACGGCAAACGCGCGGACCATCTTGTGCCTTTTGGCCCTCACCAGCTGCCGTACCTCCTCCTGTTGGACAGAGACTACAGAGTTACAAAGATTTATTGATCAGCTGATGAACCTTCATTCATTCACCAACACAGCTGATCCCCACAGACGGAAGATAAAAACGTTGTTTGTGTTGATCCAAATATTTATGTGCCCAAAACAGAAAGATTTCTTCTTACAAAATAAAAACTTTTAAAAAATACATATATTCATGACTTTTTAAAGACTAACAACTAAAGTTTTTCTGACTGTTTAAAAGAAAAATCAGCACAGCAGCTAACAAACCAAACTGAAAACATCCCCGGTGTTTTTGCACCTCAGAGCCACCGTACACAGGGCTGGGTCACCATCCCGGGAAAGCAGGTAACTGTCCCCCAGACCCTCAGGGGCCCCGAAGGCCCCCGAAGGCCCCAGTTGTCTGAGTAACAATTACTTTGCCAACTTGTTTGGTAAACTGAAGTACAATATAAACTGAAATGGTGAACAAAAGGGCCCAACGGTGGCTCCTGCATTCTCACCTCATTTTGGGGAGAAAATATACCATATTGGCCTGAATACAAGAAAATATTTTTCTTCTGGGAATTACGCGGACGTGGTCTTACGTTCAAGGGCTCGACAGAATCAGCCTCAGATCTTGTCAGCTTTAAACGTGAAGACAACATGGAAGGAACTTTACACACAAAAAGCCCACATTGACACATTTTCACAAGTTTGTCAAACTTGCCATGTCAGATTCTCTCATTTTGCCCTTTTTTCCATTTTCAATGGCCACTAATGAAAGATATAAAATCTGCTTGTGCCTTTCAGTCATTGTGATCTGTTGCACAGCGTTTTGTCTGAGCTTCCACCCGGTGTCATGGCTCTGGGAGGTAAACGACTGAAGAGACAGAACTTTAAACAAGTTTTTTTTAGGGGGCAAAAATGACCAAATTCCCAGCAACCTTGCAGCAGCGTCGGAGCGTCGTACCTTCAGGTATTTCTTGTAGTTGTTGTAGACGACGGCCAAGAAGACGGACATGAAGATGTAGGTGTTGATGAGGATGTACAAGATGAAGAAGATGGCGAAGACGAAGCTGGAGTTGTACGCCGGCATCCTGCCAATGAGAAGCAGAAGACAGAAAAGGTGCAGGCCTCAGATAAATGTTTCTGATGAGTCACTTCCTTCTTCTTTTCTGTGGGAAGCTTCGCTCTCTGACAGCAGACACATGAAACTGTTACTTCAACTACCAAACAAGTTCATCAGAATTCATCCTCACAGAAAGGAAACAACTTCAACATCTAAATGGCCGCTGTAACGCCGCCAAGAAATAAAAATGATCATTTTCAAAATAAGAGTTGAAAATACTTCTATGTTTTGTATGATTTTTAAAATTCAAGCTAGCGGGGTGAAATTCACTGATGGAGGTCAGAGGTCACCAGCCAGACAGATGTGATCACACCTGACCTCAGATCAGTGGCACCATGCCACGCTCGGGATTAACAGCAGGTCAGTTTTTATATATAAATATGCAGTTCTAGTATGAATGAATGCTATTTTCTTTATTTTAAACATGATGCTAGTCGTGCTGTTGTCTTTTTTATTCTCTGCTCTGGTGGCTGGGACAAGGACCGGGACCAGGACCAGGACCCTCTACATGACTGTGAAGACACATTGAGGAGGGTTTTCTAACAGTCTTACATGACGTCGGGGCTGTTGGCCGTGGTGACGAGGACGTACAGATCGAAGAGGATCTCCAGGTAGTTGGTAAAGTACGGAGCTCCATCGATAGTCTTCAGACCTCTGCACAGAAAACACACCTGTCATCGCTCTAAATATTCCAAATAAAAAGGAGACGAGTCTGTTTTATGTCTGAAAAATTCCCCCACATATCATCATGCAAAAGCTGTTCTACACACTTCATGAGACGCACATGTATACACACAGTAGGGCAGAACATTATTGATTCATTTATGTATATATTATAGTTATAGGATTTGTTAATGGTACAATCACAGCTGCTCTCGTTGAAGTGGAAATGTGTCTTCAAACGTTCGATCCCCTGGAGGCCGTCAGCACGTGTCAGGCTATCACTGAGAGAGAAGGCGGTCTCACCGTCTGCCCAGCAGTTTGAGGGCCATGAGGGAGAAGACGAGGAGGCTGAACATGAAGAGCAGGAAGACGTAGAAGATCTGAGGCAGAGCGTTCCGGATGCTTCTGAACGCTCTGCGGAGCTGAACACAAACAAACAGACACACAGAGTTTAGGAACCATCTGAAGCCGCCCTGAACGCTCCATCCTCAGCCACACACACACCAACTAATGATGCGTTCAGGCGCCATCAGCTCAGAAAGTCAAACATTTCCACGTTTAGCAGCAGGAAGTTTAAACAGCTGAAGACATTCGTGATCCAGAGATTACAGCAGCAGCACGCATGAAGGCCAGCCATCAGTCAGGAAGAAAATGCCACCATATGTGATGGTTAACCTGTGAGACACCTGAACACGTGACCACATTCGAACTTCATCAGCAGCATGTGTTGATGTGGACATTTGGAGGCAAAGTCTTCTTAACTTCTGGTATAAGCAGGGGCGTAAATATAGACAGTGCAGGCAGTGTGCTTGCACTGGGGCCCCTGGGATGGGGGGGCATAGAGAGAGTGGGCCCTCCAACAGCGTGTTGGTAGAAAACAGCCTTTGCGACTCGGAAATATGCCAGTGTTCACAGAAGAACTCACATTAAATGAAATATGGGGGTCCCATCATGATAACTTGCACTGGGGCCGTCATAACTACCTTACTCCTCTGGGTATAAGAATCTTAAGAATAAATGTGTGGAATTTTGTTTTCTTAAATATTTTTTAGCAATATAAAGTGATATTTATTCACCGACTGTGATTAATAATTGGTGTTAAAAAGAAAAGAAAGAAAATGTGCATTCAGTCAGTCGGAGGAGAATCTAACTTTCTGAGGACAAAGTGTCTACAGTGAAAGCCTTTTTAATTGGTAATGCACATTTCTATTCCTTTTCTACCATTAGTCTCACAGTCTGAACAGCAGAGGAGCTAAACATGTAGAGTCTGTCCTGAGGGGGGCACTAGAGAAATATCATGGGGTCACTAAAATCTAAAGGGTTCATCCTCTGAGGAGCAGGAAGGAGAGTGACAAAAACAAAACTTTGAAACTAACATGGTGAGAAGCTTCCATGACAACATGAGTGAAAGCATGACAGGTGAGACAGGTGGGCCGTTACCTGCCGTCCCTCTGTGACGTTGACCAATAGCAGCGGGCGCAGGACCCTGGACCAGCGGACGCCGTAACAGTCTGAAGCTTTCAGCGCTCCGTAGATGATCATGTCGACCAGAGTGAGCTGGACGATACACAGAGGAACAAAGTGTCACCTGCTGCACATAGACATCATTTATCTGAATGTTCAGTAGAGTTTCACTGTTAAAAAGAGACAATTATTGACTAATCCAGGAGAATCAAAGGTCCACCTCTCCCGTTCAGTCAGGTGTAGGGGAGAGTCGCCATCATGACCTCATCACGTCGGCATGTGGCCGGTGCAGAACTAAACATCCCTGAGGAATATCAACAGGACCCGTCCACTCTGCCGGGACCGGCAGCCGGAAACCCGGTTTAGCACAAAGTAAGTAAAAATGAAGATCCAGAGGACTTTCTTAAATATAAAGTTGTGTTTATGTTGTGGAGCTGCATGTATCTGGTCTTCATCAGTTAGCATAGTTTTCACATGTTGTGCATGCTAGTTCAGGTCTGTGAGGAATGCGTGGGCGCCACCAGCAGCTCATTTGGAACACATGTTACATTAGTAACTGCCAAGATTTGCAGCGCAGCTTTGTTTGCTTTCCCAGAATGCCACCAAACAGAGAGGAAGAGAGGATCAGAGTTATATTCTAAACCAGATGAGGGCGGTATAATATTA
This sequence comes from Macquaria australasica, assembly GCA_005408345.1. Lineage (NCBI taxonomy): Eukaryota > Metazoa > Chordata > Actinopteri > Centrarchiformes > Percichthyidae > Macquaria > Macquaria australasica. The sequence goes on from SEMN01001502.1 coordinate 39,196, forward strand.
TTAATATAATATACTACGTAGGTGTAATCAGCGTACCTGCCAACAAGGAAGGTCACGAATACACCAACTGGTGCATCCGCTAAGTTTTAATATTATCATTAGGTTTTATCTGATCACTTCCTTGGTATGAAATCAAACAGCTGCTTGACTGAAATATTGTTCACATGAAAACTGTTTAATGCTGTTTTTTAGCTGCGTTACAACTGAGACTCGCATGCGCTTCAGGTGTAACATCGGACAGCGTCCACTTTCGCTTTAATTCCTCACGACTTGTTTTCTACTGAGAAACTTTAAGTGGTTTATAGCAGACACATGCAGGTGGTTTTCTGTTGCCAGAACTTGGTCTCCGGATTTCAGGCTGTGTGAACCGATCAGGACCGAGACTTTTCACTTTTATTTACTGCAGCCAAAAACTGCAACCGGAAGTCAAGAGACAAACCCGGGAATAGAGAGGAAATTCAAAAGCAACTGAAGAGGAAAAAAGGCTCAACATCATGGAACAAAACAACAGCTAGCAGCCTCCAAATGCTGAACATCAAATAAAACCAGTGATTACCTGTATCACCAACACTATCACCTAACAACCACCAACAGACAACAATCCTGACAATACATGAAGATCAGTGAAAGGATAAGCAGACTACAGGAAACCACTACTGTTGGTTATAAATGCAGTCAGGGTGTGTTAGTAAAGACTTCAGCAGCAGTATTTCACGTTATTTCATGCATCCTGACGTGATTGGTCGCCGCAGTCACTGAGTCACCAGGAAGCCTTTCTGCTTTAAAGGTGCTGACGAGGCAACATCTCTGGCTAAAGGTTGTTTCACAACAACAGGAAGAAAGTCTTCTCAGCACATTCTGACTCTGCCCCTCTCAGACAGGAACTCAGCTCAGCACAAAGCAACGACCAAAAACCAGGAACTGTTCAGGGTCCAAACTGTCACCAGGACATAGCCTCGTCCCCGAGTCCAAACACTTCAACACAAACATGGTTACAGCGATTCTCTCCTCTGGAGGTCGACACAGGGCCAGACGGGGGTGCTCTATCGTCTCAAAATTCAAAGAACTGAATCCAAACTGACAGCAACTGGACGTGAACCTTAACAGATAAAATGGGACCCAGCTTTGAACGACCCCGGGACCAGTTTTGTTTGGGTCTAAAGGTTATGACAGACATGAGTTTAAAAAGCGTTGTTAAACATTTAAAGTCTAATGATGTGTTGCATCTGATTGGCTGACTGAAGGTCCGTCCACACCAGGAAGCAGCACGGAAAATTCCATCCACACATTTTTATTAAATATTAGGTTCTGGAGACTTGGTGACAGAGTGACTACTCACAGGGCAAGGTGCTGAACTACTGTAGCTGGTGAGCTAACTGCTAACACAGCAGGCACATGCTAGCACAAGTCAGTCACTTTAGCTTCCACAGCTTCTATTTTCTCTGCACTGGGCCTTTTACTCCCTCCGGGCATTTTGTTCTCACCATTGTTCATCATTTCATAGTAAAGAGGAAAAAGAGAGTCCCACCAGACTGATTAAGTCGACAAGCCCCTCCTACCATGAGGATGACAATGATGCAGATGTTTTTGGGATCTTTCCAGAACTTGTCTCGAGGGATCACTTTGGCGTAGTGAACGATTCTAATGGTGAAGACGAGCAGACAGAGCAGCTCCACCAGCATGGTGGCCTGAAAACACAACATGACACAGACGCTGTCGATACACCGATACACACCAACAGATACATCTGATTTTAACACTCTGGTCTCTGGTCTCTGGTCACTGATACTGGTTGTAACTGGTTTCACTGATCTCTGGTCACTGATACTGTTCACTGGTCACTGGTCTCTGGTCACTGATAGTGGTCTCTGATCAGTGCTCATTGGTCACTGGTCTCTGGTCTTTGATACTGGTCTCTGGTCACTGATACTGTTCACTGGTCTCTGGTCATTGGTCACTGATACAGGTCTCTGGTCACTAGTCACTGATACTGGTCTCTGGTCACTGACGGAGGAAGTGTTTGTGTGTCAGACAGCGGCAGCCATCTTACCCATGTAGGCAGAGGGAGGACGGCCGGCTCCTCGAAGATGGCCAGAGACAGATCGACCAGGATGAAGAAGTAGAGGAGCACCTGAGGGAGCCAGTGGTTGTAGCGCAGGTACAGTCTGAAACACACACACACACACACACACAGCAGCCTCTAACTGTGAACTTATGCTGCATTCAGGTGCTCCTCGGATCGGATGGTCCCACTTCCCGAGTTGGGAAGTCGTTCTTCCAACTTCAGTATGTTCAGGAGCTTTTAAGTCGTAATGTGGAAACAACATGGCCGCCACAGAGAAGATGTGTTGTATTTTATGTCTCAGAGCGTTAAAGAACTCGTTGAAGCCGTTTCCAGGGACCCCCTTCTCTCTGACTTGTTCCTGCACCAGTTCATTCCCTAAAACCCTCAAATATTTCTTTACCTGACCTGTTATCAGGGTTTCTGCTAACCAGTAACTTTTCTAACTGATCCAGGTCACTCTACGTGAACAGCAACTATCAGTTACAACTAATACTATATTACAAATTACATGTTAGCAAAACACTGATATGCAATTAAAGGTTCCTTGCAATCAACCAAACACCGACCATGTTTCTGCGTTTATGACGTCAACTTTTGGCAAGTCGGGTACCAACATTTTCTGCAACTTTCAGAGTTGTTGTCCCAACTTGGTCGGAAACTCATTGTCCCGATTATTCCGACACCACATAAATGCAGGGTAACACGGGGCGACAGAGATCATCCTGCAACTGGAAGATCGTTGGACTGTATTTTTCTCTACGATGGTTCAAATGTTGAAGCCAAAAGATGCCGCCTTACTACAGATACAGACTTCCTAACTTCCTGTCTGTGGCTCTCAGTCCTGTCTGACTTCCTGTCTGTGGCTCTCAGCTCATTGGTTCCTGCTGAAGACGTAAATCTTTAAAAACACAAATCTATAGTTTGATGTTTCAAACAGCTGCTCACTGTAGTCTTTAATCAAACAAACAGGAGGAAATAGTGACTTTGTTGGGGACTATTTTCAGCAGCGGATGAGTATTTGGGGCAGCAGGATGGTATGTAAATCAACTCCAGTGTGTGTGTTGATGGTGATGTAGGAACAGCAGTGAGGCTCACTGATGTGTGTTAACAGACTTTAGATATCAGGCTGTGATACTCACCTCACAGCCTGAGGCGACGTGTCGAAGTAGACGTTCCTGTTGTACTGAGCGTCTGACACATAGATGGCAGCCAGGTCAAAATCCTGAAACACACCGACTGTTATTTAAAGGATGAAGGTGATTTTATTGTCTGAGCGGCTGCACGTTGAGAGAACTGACAGTCTGCACACAGACCCAAGACCACTAACTGCAACTGCCAAAGGAAACAGGACAAACATATTGAATTATTAGCAATTAAGGTCATTGAACACTGACATTGAATCCTCATACAAGCTTTCAGTCCCTCACTGTAAACTGTACAGAAGGCAGCAGCGAGAGTCTCAACAAAGACCAAGATAAGAGAACGTAATGCTCCTTTTAATGTGCTCACACTGGCTGTTTTAAAGCACTTCATATCCTCAGATTAAATCTCTTCTTATGTTCCTGCACATAGTCTGAGCACGTCAGAAAGGAACCTGCTGGATGTTCTCATGTAAGATTATTCAATTATTATTATTATTATGTATTCACTTATTAAAGTGGACTGAGCTTTTCCATCAGGATAAAATCTGGAACGACCTGCCTGATGATGCGTCTTCTTTGAAATCGCTTCTGAAACCCACTTTTATTTAATATCTTTTATTTAATGTATTTATACACACACATATAGTACATATAGATTATATTTATGTGTGTATTTAGATGCATATTTGTGTATATGTATGTGTGTGTGTATTTTGGTATTTTATTAGACCTTTTTCCTCACTTTGTTTTTGCTTTCTAATTTCTTCTCTTGATCCTGATGATTGCTTTCCATTCTGATCATTATCATTGATCATCCTGTGGTTGAATCACAGAGGCAGAACTTAGCTCAGAGCTGATGTGCTGGATTGATGAGCTCAATGTCTTCATTAATAATCGATTAATTATTTCAGTCATGTCTCAAGAAAAAACAGGTTGGACTTTTCATAGACTGACTGACTGATAAATAAATATAAAATATACAGTGGAAGTAACGGTTAGCTGCAGTCCTGTTGGACTGGTAATAAAGTGACTTTAGGCTTTAAAGGGACATAAAAGAGGAACCTGAATGTTAATTATTCACTTGTGTTCCAGTGGATCATTCAGGCTCTTTAAGCGTTAAAATGAAGCCAGCTGTCCGTCTTCACGCAGTCTGAGGCAGAAAGGACAAAGGTCCAGGGTGCTGTCATGTGAAGGGAAGACGCGTACGGACTCTCACCTCTTTGCTTTTTGCAGAATTCCCTCCGTTAGGAATTCCTTCTCCTTCTCCTGCAGACTCGGCAGGAATGCTCTCGCTCTTCTCTGGCTCGGACATCTCTCAGCTCTTCCCCAAACTACTTTGAAAAGTTGGTGCAGCTGATCCACTCGGAGAGGTCCGAGGCGGGGTGTTGGTGTCTCTGCGGGACTGCAGTCCCAGCTTCTCGCTCTTTGTTGTAAACGTCACCGCGGAGCGTCCATCTCCGAGGACGCGCATCACATGTCCGACCTCCACCGGCTTCAGTCCGACTCTGCCCTGATCCGAGCCGCCGCCAGTCCTGCTCTCATAAACCAGGGCTCATGCTGCCTTCAGGGCGCGGAGGAATCCACAGAGGCCTGATGCGACTCATTTTAAAACATGAGGAGGCAAAACGATCTAATGTTTAGAAATAAAATAAAAGGTTTTTCAGATTGACCTGGTGGCCTCTCCGGGTTCCCCGACCCGCAGGGTGGGAACCAGAGGGCTACACGACTGTTTTAAAATGAATTTAGACAGCAGCCTGTTACAATACTGACAACCAGTCAGAGAGATTAATGCGTATTGAGAAAATAAATTGTAAAAAGAAAAAGTAAAGCTTGTAGATTTTGGGAATTAATAGATATTCTCTTTTATCTTGATTATTTTATTCTCCTTCTTTAATTGAAATCATTGTTTTGTCTCTTTTCATTTTATTTGAAATCGTTTCTCCTGTTTGACTTCATGAAGCTCGTTTGTTGCTGTCGGCTCGTTTGTTTCTCGGACTTTAATCGGAGACAGTGAAGGCAGCACGAGGCGTCATGTGACTCACAGCAGCAGGACGACGGAAACAGAGAGAGGCGTTCAAGACTCAGGTGGAAGATGTTATTTCCAACTCGCACAGTGAAATCACGGATTTTTGCTCAGAGCCTCCAAACTTGACCTGATGATGTCATCAAACACTGTAAAAACAGTTTGTTAAAAACTTTAGTTTCTCTGTTGTCTTGAACATTAGCTTGAACAGACTTTTACATTTATTCTCTCAGTTTCTTCATAAAACATGAAATGACTGGAGCTCTGATTTATGTATAAAATTAAAATAAAAGTCTTTCGCCACATTAAAGCCCGAAAACATAGTCAGCTGACCTAAACTGAAACATCAGAGCCAAAAATGTGAAGTTCCCAAAACATGTTTGGCAGCACGGAAATTTAAAGGTTTAAATTAAAGGTTTGTGGTATTTTCATTAAAAACAGAACCATCACTTTGTCTGTAAAATGCAACGAACATCCATCACAACACACTGCTGATAGACCCGATCAGACTGTGGCTGATACACAGTAACTATCGTATTCTGGGCATTTTATTTTAAGGTGGAATTTCCCTTTAACAGATTCACACACTGAGAACAAATGACAGATAATGAACAAATCTCTTTATATTTCTGAATAACGTTTATTTCTCTTCAGTCTTGTGAGTCTACATCCTGGTTCTAAACCCTGCAACTGAATGAGTTCTTACATTATTATAGTAAAGTGTACGCATTGTTACATTAGCTATAATTTAAATATACAAAAAAGATTCTTGGTGGTCATCTCATTCCCCAAACCCTCAGATTAAACTGTAAATCATTTGTTTTCATGAGGCTTCAGTTGCTGCACGGTGGTTTTAATACGTCTATCAATCGTGATTAATAGCTCAGTGAGTCACCAGTCACTTCTTCATTATTGTCTTTATGTATTTATGGGTTTAAACAGCTGTAGAGGATTCATTAAAACTACAGTGCAAGACGTCTGTTACATTCAAGCCGTCACCAGACGAGTTCACACAGTGCTGATTCAGCCTCTCACCTCCAGGTAAATCTCTCTGTGTGTCGCAGTATAACAGAATTTTTAAACCTGCTGTGTGTGGAGACATTCTCACAGCTGGTAGTGAAACCAGAGCCATGTAGAGAGAAAGACTAAATATATAGTGAGATATTATACCCAGAATAAACAGCTGCAGGTATGATGAGTAGGATGTCTGCACTGTAGATCAGGTATGTATGGACAGTAGGCTGTAAAAGTGTATATGGTGCACTGTGATCTTTAACTCCATCAGATAAAAGTAATGAAAAGTACTATATTTCCCTCTGAAATGCAGTAAAACAGAACAGACACACTTTAACTACAGTAGTTGAGTAAATGTTCTTTATTTCCCAGCTGTGAGGGCAGATTCAACTCAGAGCCTTTTTTTATTTTTACTCCACGACTGTGACGGTCAATCGATAATGGCAGTAATCATTAGTTACAACCTTAATGTGAATTACTAAAACTAAACATATTTCAACCTTCCACTGATCAATAACATGATTCTGTCTGTTAAATAAATCACTGCTTTATGCTCTAATAACATCCCATTGATTGGTTTGAACTGATTTATCTGAGAAAAGAAAATCATATTTTTGATCATTCATATACGTGTGTGTGGAACCAGATGTTATTGTATATAATATACACTCACCGGCCACTTTATTAGATACACCTTGCTAGTACTGGGTTGTATCCCCTTCTGCCTTCAGAACTGCCTTAATTCGTCGTGGCATAGATTCAACAAGGTGCTGGAAACATTCCTCAGAGATTGTGGTCCATATTGACATGATAGCATCACGCAGTTGCTGCAGATTTGTCGGCTGCACATCCATGATACGAATCTCCCGTTCCACCACATCCCAAAGGTGCTCTACTGGATTGAGATCTGGTGACTGTGGAGGCCATTTGAGTACAGTGAACTCATTATCATGTTCAAGAAACCAGTTTGAGATGATTTGAGCTTTGTGACATGGCACGTTATCCTGCTGGAAGTAGCCATCAGAAGATGGGTACACTGTGGTCATAAAGGGATGGACATGGTCAGCAACAATACTCAGGTAGGCTGTGGTGTTTAAACGATGCTCAGTTGGTACTAAGGGGCCCAAAGTGTGCCAAGAAATATCCCCCACACCATTACACCACCACCACCAGCCTGAACTGTTGATACAAGGTAGGATGGATCCATGCTTTCATGTTTGTTTCATGTATTGATTGCAAAGTACAAAAAAACTGAAACTAAAATCTTAATGTTCACCACAAAAACCTGAAAGAAAACTTATTTCAAGGTGTTTAAAACCACAGACGTGCAGTGAAAAGTTAGTATGACTTACAAAAGGTGTGTGTGTGTTCGTCAGCAGCGTGAGTGTTTCTCTACACAGGAGGAGATTCTCCCTCCTAAAGTGAAACCAGGGAGACTGATGAACCTGCTGACAATAACCAGAACCCAGGATAAAGAGGTTCAGTGAATGTGGTGTTGAAGGTGTGGAGGTGGATCAGAGTGTCAGAGGAGACTCTGCAGAAGGACAGAGAGCCAGCAGGACAGTCCACATACACTGCTACTCTGTTAGAGGAGGAGGAGGAGGAGGAGGAGGAGGAGGAGGAGGAGGAGGAGGAGGAGGAGAGGACTGTTCTTGTGTTATTGTGACTGACAGAGTAACCACCATCATCAGAGCACCTCAGACTCCAGGACTGATTATTCTGTCCAAACACACAGTCATCACTGTATCCTCTCCTGCTGATTCCTCTGTAAGTCACTGATATATAAACTCTTCCTCTCCACTCGACCTCCCAGTAACAGCGACCAGTCAGAACATTTCTACACAGCAGCTGTTCCCAGGAGTCAAACCTCTCTGGATGATCTGGATATGGCTGCTCCTCTGTCACTGCTGTCACCTTCCTGTTGTCGTCAGACAGTTTGAGCTCTCTGTTTACTGTGTTTGTGTCCAGTGTGAGTTCACAGGCCCCTGATGGAGAGAACAAGACACAATACAGCAGCAGTTTATCATCTAACACACCTGATGGCTTTATTTGTTGCTTTATTAACAGACTGACTGTTAATTAGATCAAAACTTCACAATGACTCATCTTTTTGGATCTTCTGTCAAACTGAGAATTGAATGCAGATACACAAGCTTTTGATTTAAACTACTTTAACATGTGCTGCCTTGTTTCCATGAATCAAAGTGAACACACACTTACACTTCCTCAGACCAGGTTTCAGCCTCTGCTCTCCACCATGTTCCACCCTGGAGGAAGAAGCAAAGTCAGAAGCTTCCTTCTTCATCAACCTTCACTCAGAACCACCATTAAGACAAAACAGCTGCATTTATGAAACACATTTCACACACAGACTCAATTCAACTTTACACTAAATATTAAGTGGGAGAAAGCTCAGGAAGAGCAGCAGAGGAGGGATCCCTCTTCAGGACGGACAGACAGGAAATAGATGTCGTGTGTACAGAATAAACCAAAATAAGTATTTAGTGTTGAATAAAGTCTCAGATCTTCTCAGCCTGATAATCAGACCATGAATGTCCATTTTATTTCTCTTCAGAAGTCGAATTCTAACAAGAATTAGGAACTTAGCACTTAGGACTTACAGTTCATCTGTAATGGCATTTTCCCTAAATTAGGCCCTAACCCTAATTACCATGGTTACCAAACAGTTAAGATAGAATAATACAGCACAATAATACGGCTACTAACTCTGAACCTCCTAATGATTTTGCATTATGGTTTATAACACTTGACTATATTTGTCAAAAAGAATGTGTGTTAAATGATCAACACCAAATCCTGGTCTGATGTTAGTTAGGAGGTCAGTCTCGGTAGGGACAGGGACAGTTACTTATCAGTCTTCACTGTTATCAGCAGTGCTGCTGGTACAGACTGTGAACCAACAGTCCTCAGCTTGTCAGTGTGACAGAGAAACAGTATGTGAGGTCTTGTTGTCTGTTCATACCTGAGAGTCCAGTCCAGCAGACAGCAGCTTCACTCCTGAGTCTGCTAGATGATTGTAGCTCAGGTCCAGCTCTCTCAGACGGGAGAGGTTGGATCTCAGAGCTGAGGCCAGAGAAGTACAGCCTTCCTCTGTGATCAGACAGCCAGACAGCCTGGAGACACAAACACAGAATGATATTTCATTTATTTCTGTTCTTTCCTTGTCAGTGTGAATTCCCTGATTAAAATAACTAAACGTTAAAGTTTTCATCAGTCCGCTGCTTTGAAATTCATTGTTGCTATACAGTCAAATGACACCAGAACCCGTCTTCAACAAAGTATTTTGACTTAAATCTGCATTCATTTATTTTTGATCATTCAGGGGCAGCACAACAAGCTGTAAAACACAACACTGACATATTAACACCTTATAAAGTTGATATTGCAAATGTCTTAGTAAACAGTTGCCTCCTTCTGTGGCAACCTGCTAAAGCTAACAAAGTGGAAGCGGATAAGAAGAGTGAAATGGAATGGCAGGGTATGTGGAAATACTGGATTTAAAAGCTGGCTTAGCCTGAGGCAAACATTTCTTCATCACTGCCAGCAGACAGCAGAAATCTTTGAGATCACAAAAATATCTTTCAAGATGCAGCCAGCTGCAGTGGGAACGTCATGTGACCAAATCAGAGTTTCATACAGAGTGCTGAGGTCAAAAAAGTGGCTATGACTCCACCAACCCTTGAGAAAAATATCTGTCTCTTTAACTGCTAAGTGTTCCACTTTCTTCACCAGCTAGTCTCTAACTGTGTCTCTCTGCTGTTTGCTGCTGGGCAGGTAGTGTACAGTGGGTTTACAGAG
>SEMN01001503.1:0-47500 GCA_005408345.1 Macquaria australasica
CAGTCAGTCTGACCCATCCGTCAGTCTGATCCATCCGTCAGTCAGTCTGATCCATCCGTCAGTCTGACCCATCCGTCAGTCAGTCTGACCCATCCGTCAGTCTGATCCATCCGTCAGTCAGTCTGATCCATCCGTCAGTCTGATCCATCCGTCAGTCAGTCTGACCCATCCGTCAGTCAGTCTGATCCATCCGTCAGTCTGATCCATCCGTCAGTCAGTCTGACCCATCCGTCAGTCTGACCCATCCGTCAGTCTGATCCATCCGTCAGTCAGTCTGATCCATCCGTCAGTCAGTCTGATCCATCCGTCCGTCTGACCCATCCGTCAGGCCTGTGAGATGTTTGCTAATTACAAATTATGACCACGATGATTAACTATAATTTTTTTCTACCATAAATTAAATTTATGTCATTCATTTTCTCTGTATTTTAGTTGATATTTTATTTTATTTGATCATAATTGTAATGTATTCATTCTGTATGGATGAGTCCGTACCGACGCTGTTGATTGACTCGAATTATTAATTATTATAAAGCTTTTATGTGTGAAAAACATTCTTTGTTTAAGGTTTTATATTTTTCAGAGCGCGTCCTGAACGTCTCAGTCTGACAGATGAGAGTTCACATCTCGCGGGACTACACCGCCCCTGCGCTGTGTTGCCCTCATCGTGGTGCAGATCTCGCGGTGTTTGTTCACTGACGGCGGTTGGAAATGGAGTCGGAGGGGGCGGGGTGCAGCAGGAGGGAGCAGAGATGTTTGGAGGCTTTTTTTTAATATAAAATTATTTATTTAAATAAAAATGGCCGCCGTGGAGAGCGGAGAGGAGAGACTGTAAGTGGGGTTTTTACATTTTATCCTCCGTTAAAGCGCCGCCGCTGCCGCCGCCTCCGACCGCCGCCGAGCATTTTCTGTCGTGTGTTTTATTGAAGTAAAAGTGCGTTGGTTTGCGCCCCGGCCTGTCTCGGCGGAGCGGGGTTAGCGGGAATACGTCACCAACTTACTGCTAAGTCTGTACTTTAGCTGCTGCTGTAGCCGGAGCGGAGGGACGGACGTCAGCTTTAGCTTAGCCCGCTCTCTGTGCGCTGCCGGGCCGCTCCGACTTCCACACAACTCCCCGGGAAGTCAGGCCGGGGGTCGGCGGCGGTGCGTCCGTCACAAACACCACAGCCCCGGTCACCGGCGGTGTGTCCACCCGCCTCCGTCACACGGGCAGGTAGCTAACAGGCTGCTAGCTCGTTTACAAACACTCAAAGTGTGTTTTCATGTGAGGAGGGAAAAACAGTAAGTCGGGCTCTGAGTGTTTACACTGCTGTTCAATAACCCGGGTTAACCCCCCACTTCACACACGCACATACACCCCGTTATGTGGCCCGCACCCCCCCGCCCCCTGTCAGCTAGCTTAACCAGACTATTACCCTAATTAGCTTCCTCAGTGCCGCTGAGCCAGGCAGCTGCGCGCGCGCGTGTGTGTGTGTGTGTGTGTGTGTGTCAGGGCTTCAGGCTGGACTCGAACCTGTGACTGTGTGTGTGTGGGGAGGGGGACAGTTTCCTCGGCAGCTCACTTCCTGTTCCGGTTTCTGCAGCTTCACCTCCACCTGCAGCTTCATCACACACACACACACACACACACAGGTTCCCAACCTGAGGGTCGCGACCCCAAGGTGGTCGCATGATGAATCGGAGGGTCCCGCGGCGATAAAAGAAAAGTCATGTCTTATTTCAGACTTTGCTCTCATGTTTGTCTCGTTCAGTTTGACGTCTTCAGGCCTGCAGATATAAAATCAACCAGCCGCTAACGAGAAGTGACTTTGTTTTAAGGCTGCAACTAACAATTATTTTCATTATTGATTATTTTTAAGTGATAGATGTCAAAGTAGTGAAAATTGGCCGCCGAGGTGATGACCGACCATCCAAAACGATTCAGTTCACTCGGATATAAGAAAAGTTGTGAATTCTCATATTTGAGAAGCTGGAACCATCAAAATGTTGGCATTTTTGTTTGGAAAATGACTTAAATTAATGATTAATTATCTAAATATCTAAATGATTAATTTTCTTCTGATTGTTGCAGCTGTAGTTTTGATTCAGAATCTGTGCTGCCTCATGACAAAGATCCAGATCAGATCCACACAGAGACGTTTTCACAGGTCACATCTGATCAGGAACTTGTATCTGCAGATGAGTTCAGATCTCTGAGTCCCAGAGCTGCTGGGTGACGGACTGATCTGGACTGGGATCACTGGTGGACCAGCTGGTTTTCATCTTAGTGAACTGAGAAATGATGTGTCGGTTCTTCAGTGTTTTTATGGGGAAGAAGCTGTTCAGTTGTTGGTTGTTACTGAGTAAAGATGGCGGTCAGCATCACATCCTGCTGTTCTGAGTTTCCACAGTCCTCAAAGACTCAAACACACTCTGCTGCAACCTGCAAACGATTTTTAATGATTCAGGTGAATCTGTTGTGACACGTCTACCTGCTCTGTTTGTTTCCAAAAATATAACAAATATAAATCATTGTGCATTAAAATGGAGAAAAAAAGCCAGGTAACATAAAAATAGGTAAAAATATTAAATGTTTAGTTTCACATCGTACAAATCAAGCAGATGTGTAGATGTATAGATAGATAGATCTTTGTTATCTGTATATATGTTATATCTGTTTCCTCTCGCATTTAGATTTGAATCAGGTAAAATAAGCCTCACAGACAGTTCAAATGTTTCTTTACTCACAATCAGATCAGATTCATGACTTCAGCTTGAAAACAGAAGAACTGCTTCACTTTGTGCTTTTCAGACATTTGTACCATCAAGTCTTTCTCCACATACAGGAAAATAAGGCTGCAACTAACTATTATTTTCATTATGGATTCATTTATTTATTATTTTGTCTCACTAACAGTAATATTATCAAGAAATATATATTGTTGCCGATTGATTTATTAATAAATTGACAAATTTTTTCAGCTGTAAAGTTGATTGAGCTGTGATGTCACACAGATAAAAACACTGAACAGCTGATTATATGAATTTAAACATTTTTCCATTAATCAAAAACTTCTTTTAATCTATTGATTATAATTGATAGGATAATGCTCTGGGAAATTGTGAGGGGCATTTTTCATTTTATACACTGAACGATGAATCGATTAATTGGAAAAATAATCAGATTAATCGATACTGAAAAAAGCAGAATTCAGAAGAAATAAGACAGATGAACAAGCTGTATTCTACAAAGCAAAGCTCAAATATATATCATTAAAAACTATAAGAAAGCATAACAAAATATGAAATAAAACTTATCAAGTCAGAAAAATAACTTGATTATTTACGTCATTCAAGAGTGACTGAAATGTGAAAGCATAAAGAAGTGAGACACTAACAGAGAGGATCTGTTTAGCAGACGTCAGCTGTTTCTGTTGTAAACATCACTTCCTGTTTACAACCACCTGGATCAGACCTGTTTCTGCGGCTTCACGTGACGACTGAAGTGTGAAGTTACAGCAGAATCAGGAGGAACAGCTGTTTACTCTGATCTGACTTACAGCCAAACTTCCAGAGACTTGAAACCTGCTGTAGAGACAAAATCCATCACAGCCGATGATCAATTGTCCATGATTTGTCACCTCTAGAGTTTTGTTAAAATGATCACCATGTGGTTCAGAGAGACTGGTTTGAAAACTTCCTGTTGGTACGTTGAGGGACACTGTCAGTGGCTGTAACTCAACACTTCCTGCAGTTCACAATAAAAGCCTCAGTCTGCTTCAGACAAACTAATTCATAGGCTGTGTGGCTCTCAAGTCCACACAGCCTATGACACCAAAGGCATAAAGCAAGACCTTTATTTCTAATGTAGAGAGTGGCAGTGCAGCACTGACCACCACAATGTACGTCCAACAGGATTTTGACATAGGAGGAAAGTGTGACAGCGACAATTTTGCAGTAGAGAAGGAAAAGATGGAGGAAAATTTAATTTTGTGCATCTCTGAGTCCCTGGAGTTCTGTAACTCCACTTTCTGATCCTGCCAGAACTTGAGTCGTCACTCCTCCGCACACCTGACCAATCACTGTGTGAGCTGGGCGTGGTTGTCAGCTTTTCGGATTCAGAGAGTTGTAAAAATTGTTGAGCGCAACCCCCCAATTCTGCCATCTCAAAGAACGAGTGACAAAACACTGTGCTGCTGACCATGTGATGTCATCAGTGATGTAACAGGCATGATCTCATCTCTTTTCCACAGGGAGGAGGGTGAGGAGGGACCTGTCAACCCTCAGCCCCCCGCCAGAGAGAGAGACAGGTCCCACAGTAAGACCAAGAAGGCCCGCCGGGAGCGTCGCCATGCCGACCGGGGGGCGGAGACCACAGCTTCAGCCACGCCCCCAACAGCCATGATGGAGCCACAGACACAGGTAAAGACAGGTGTTGCTAACAACAGGAGTCAGGCGTCAGCCAGAACAGGTGGAGTCATGGAGGGACCGCGTTTTATCACCTATCAAACAATATGACGTAATCCAATGTATTATAAACATGTTTGGGATGAGAAGCTGGTTTCATGTCACTTCATTCCTGCAGGGGTCGGAGCCAGTGGCGGGCCCCTCAGAGGAGCCAGGGTCAGAGTCGGCGGCTGGCAGTGAGTCTGCAGGTTCTCCCAGGCAGCGCCGCTCCATCATCCGGGACCGTGGGCCGCTGTACGATGACCCGTCACTGCCTGAAGGCTGGACCCGCAAACTCAAACAGAGGAAGTCTGGACGCTCAGCGGGGAAGTTTGATGTCTACCTGATCAAGTAAGCCACTCCCTCCGCTAATGCTGTGTCAGTCCTCCATGATGAGATGGAGTGATAGCACTGTGTTAGCGATGATTGTTGTTTTTATCTTATTGTTCAGCTCGGAGGGAAAGGCATTTCGTTCCAAGGTGGAACTTATCGCCTACTTCCAGAAGGTCGGCGACACAACCACTGACCCCAATGATTTTGATTTCACTGTCACCGGACGTGGAAGCCCCTCCCGCCGTGAGAGGCGTCCCCCCAAGAAACCGAAGGTGGTGAAACCATCGGGGCGAGGCCGTGGGCGGCCCAAAGGTACTCAGACATACTCAAATTTAACAGAAATTGTTGAATTGAACTCAACAGTTCGAGTTTGTGTTTCTTTTTGTCTTCAGTTTTTTGTTGTATGTGTTTATTTTTCTTTGTGTTTGTGTAGGCAGTGGGAAGATGCGACAGGCTACAGAGGGTGTGGCCATGAAGCGCGTGGTTGAGAAAACTCCGGGCAAACTGCTGGTCAAGATGCCCTTCGGCAAGGCAGAGTCCTCCACTGGCACCACCTCCACTGCCTCAAAGGTATGATCAGTCTGTCATTCAGTCAGTCATCCATAGGGATCACAGCAATAACCTGAGCAGCCCAAATATACTTTTCCCTCGCAGCTTCCTCCAATTCTTCCACCCAGGAATGCTAGAAGAACTATATTTTCAAGCAGCAAAACGAAACTCAGTGTGAAAGGGTGTGGACTCAAGTTGACCTTTTACAGATTTTTTTCACACACACATAAATACTTACTAATGTCAAAAGATGTTCTAATAACATTTAAATAATCACATCTTAAAGCAACCATCTCGTTCGTGAATCACCACCTGAGATTGGCTGAGGGAGACCGTAGCCCCCACCTAGAGCTAGGCCTGGGAGAGGAGCCTAATGTCGAGCTTCGTGACCTAGCGCTCAACCAGTGCTGCCATGTTGGCTCACTACCCTACAAGGATAGGTGTAAGGGTCCTGTGCATTTTAAGCAGGGCAGCAGGCAAAGGCAGGGGCCTCTGCTGGGGGACTTTAATGCTCACGTGGGTAATGATGGACAAACTGGAGGAGGCTGTTCGATCTGAACCTGAGGAGTGTTTTATCATGGACTGTTGATAATGAACACTAAATGAACAGTTTGAGCATAAGGTAGTTCATAAGCGTACCTGGTACCAGAATCACTTAAGCCAAAGATTGATGATCGACTTTAGCCTATGTTTTGCACATTTAGTTGCAGAGAGGAGCAGAGTTGCCAACTGATAACTGCCTGGTAGTTCATTGAATCGGGTGGCAGAAGGGGCTGCCAGACAGACGCAGTAAATCCAAACTTGTAAGGGTGAGCTGGGAACGTGTGGATGAGGAGCCTGTCTGCAAGGTCTTAAACTTTCACCTTTAGAAGGACTTTCGTTGAACCCCTTGGAAGGGTGTGGATGTGGGATCTGTGTGGGCCATGTTCAAAACCTTCAGGGTTGTCAGTGGTGCCTGTTGTGATGACTACCCAAGACCCCCTAGTGCACACTACAGCAGAAGTTTAAGGCTTTTAGGGGTTGATTAGTCCAAGGAATTCATGAATCAGTAGAAAGGTGCCAGAAGGACTGCAGTTTCTGTGGTTGCAGATACAAAAACCTGGGTGTGCAAGAAGTTTGGGGAAACAGTGAGAAAGGACTTTCAGGAAGCCTCAGAGGTTCCAGCAAACCGTCAAAGGACTCAGGAAGGTAGATATTGGGGGGTTACATAAGTTTGGCCAGTCCAGTTGACGTGCTTTGTAGACTTGGAGAAGACCAAGGACCTTGTTCCAAAGAGTGTTTGGTATTGGGTGTTGTGGACTTTGCCAAGGCAGTGCGATTATGTTTATAATTTATGTTTGTGATTTTGAAGGGTCTGCTAGGCACTGCCTTGCAAACTCAGGCAGATGACATGTGTAAGGCTATGTCATACCCTTGCAGCTATGCTGATGCAGAAAGTATAGTTGGTGCTTTAGGTCCTTACATAGTGCAATGTATTATTATTGAAGTTTTTAAAATGTGTTAACAATGCTGATGCTAATGCTACTTGTTGATGTGGTAATTCCCTGCAGGTGGTGCCTTCTGCCCTGGTGCCCAAGTCCCGTCCCGGCAGAAAGAGGAAATCAGAACAGGAACTTCCGGCTCCACCACAGACTGCCCCCAAGAAACGGGGCAGGAAACCAACCTCGGCCTCAGCAGCAGCATCGGTTGCCACAGCATCCACCTCCTTGGCATCAACCTCTGGAAGCTCAACAGCTGGGAGCTACACTGCAGCTGCCATTTTAGCTGCCGAGGCCAAAAGAAGAGCAGCCAAGGAGTCTTCCACCAAACCCGTCGTACAGCAAACAGCCCTGCCAATCAAAAAACGCAAAACGAGAGAGACAGTGGAAGAAAGGGAGAGTGTTCAGACTCCAGTGGCCACAACAACCGAGACTGAAAGACGGGTCACTGTAGAGGGGGAGGGAGGTAAAGGGGAGGGAGCTCCAACATCAGAGCCTCAGCCTGCCCCCTCTGAGCAGAGCCAGTCACAATCACAGAAGCAGCCCACTGCTTCAGATGAAAGCCAATCTTATGGACACAAGACGCATAAAGGGAGGAAGCACAAGGAGAAAACAGGAATAGCGGCAGGAGATGGAAGAAGCAGAGGCGAGGAAGTAGATGAAGATATAGGTGATAAGGGAGGAGAGGGAGGAGGAGGAAGGAGTAGCAGCAGCAGCAGTAGCATTAGCCCAACAAAAAGCCACAAAAGGAAGGACCGGCCACCTCACAAACACCATCATCATCACCACCACCACCATCATCATCATCGCCACCAACATTCTTCTGCCTCCACATTGGATCAGCCTCCTCCTCCAGCCTCTGGACACCCAGCACCCTCCAGCCAGTCCAGGCCTGAAGTCGAGTCCCAGACTGTGCCTCAGCTCACCACCCAACACTCCCAGCACACCCAGCAAGCTCCTCCCAGACCACAGTCCAAGTCTGTGACTCAGTCCCTGCCCGAACCTCGGCATCCTCCTCCTCAACTACGCCACCAGCCCCAACCCCGTTCCCAGCAGCATCATCAGAGCCAGTGTCCCAGTCAGCCCCAAACCCAGCCTCGATACTTAGCACCCCAGCTCTCTCCTACCAGGCATGTCCTACCCCAGCAACGTCCCCAACAACCTCCACCCCAAACCCACAGTCAGCCCCAGGCCTCCCCCCAAAAAGCCCAGTCACAGCCTGTCCCCTCCCCAGCCCAGCACCGAACCCAGCTTCAGGCTCAGCATGCTTCACCTCAGTCACACCCTCCTCAGTCCCCATCCATCCTGCACGTTCATCCACCCCAAACAAGACATCCACATCCGCAAACCCAGTCCCCCACACCACTCCAACCTCAAACCCAGTCCAGGCACCCGTCTCAACCCCAAACCCAGCTCAAACAACAATCCCAACCCCAGACCCGGCAGTCACTGCAGCCTCAACTCCAACCCCAGGCCAGGACCCAGGCCCAACTTCAGACTCAATCCCAGTCCAGAATCTCAACCCAACCTCAGCCTCAACTGCAGCCCAGAACCCCTGCCCAAATGCACCCTCAAACCCAGCCCAGAACCCCTACCCAAATTCAACCTCAAATCCAGCCCAGAAACCCAGCCCAAACACAGCCTCAATCGCAGTCCAGGACCCCATCCCAAACTCAGCCTCAACCCCAGTCCAGGACCCCAGCCCAGCCTCAACCTCACCTGCAACCCAGGCATCAAGTGCAGACGAGACACCCATCACAACACCAACTCCAGACTCAATACAGACCACAACCCAGACAATCTCTCTCCCAGCCTAGGCCACCCCAGTCCCAACCCCAGTCCCAACCCCAGTCCCAGTCCCAAGCACAACCACACTTTCAGCGGATTCAAACACAGCCGCGCCCCCAACCCCAGCCCCACCCTCAACTCACCAGGCCCCATGTGCAGCACCTCTCATCCCACCGACCATCTCCCAGCCTATCCAGGACCAACCTGGTCCCTGCTCAGCAGAACCAGAGCGAACAGCCCCAAGATCTGAGCACCACACGGCCTGGCCGAGGGAGCCTGCTGCCGAGCCGAGAGGTCAGCGTGGAAGGTGTCAGGGCGGAGGGGAGAGGAGAGCCGGTCATGGCATCAGAAAGCAGAGAGGTTTTAGGTGGCGAAAGAGGATCAAACAGCACCTCGAGGCCTCCCAGTTCCATGCCTGCTGGTCCTCCAGGAGTAGCCGGGGCTGGGGTCGGTCTTGTCTCTGGGTCAGATGGTAGGGCTAGGCTCCGGGCGGAACCAGAGGCAGCAGGTGAGGGCAGGGAGCTCAGAGACATCGTCCCCCAGTCTGCCGTCCCCTGTCCCAGCCGAGAAGAAACCGTAGAGTCACGGACTGTCGTCAGCGAAAGAGTCAGCTGATTGGTCGGGCTGATGAACAGGCTGAATGATGAGTAGACTGACGGACTGAGTCAGCACCAGGTGGAAGAGGAGCGTGACTGGGCTGTTCATGGAGGTTTAATGATTTTACACTGTTTTCAGATAGAAGGATAGCGTCACACAGAGCTGGTAGGACTGTTGCAGCGTCTACTCCGTCTGACTCTGTAAAGTTCTGGATTTGAGAACCAACCGACTGCTGAGGGACAGCTGGAGAGGAGAACGGATAGTGTCTTTTTCTAGGAAAAAAAAACTGAGGAAAAATCGATAAACAAGTGTGTGTGTATATATAATCAAAAGGCAGCTGTTGTGACCCGCTAGTCTCCGTGGGGGGGAGGGGGGGGGGAGTAGTTTGGAACTAAAACCAACGCTTAACAACACATTACTCTGAACGAAACGTTGCTTCCGGAATATAACCTCTTTTTTTTATTTCGTATTTTGATAGTTTATTGTTTTGTCTCTGTTATACAGCTTTAAACTGATATTATTGACTGACGGTTCCTTACTCATCGTCGTGCTGCTGACTGACAGTCCCTTATTTAAAGTCCTGCTCTTAACTGACGGTCTCTCACTAAAACTCCTCCTATTGACTGAGACTCCCTTACTGAAACTAGTCCTTGACTGAAAGCCTCAGAGGTGATGTGGGGCGGCAGTTTGCACCTTTAACTGGTTTCTTAGAAATATAAAAATGTCCATTAAGCCCACAATAAACACAGAGGGGGGTCGGTAATGTTTTCCATCCACTTCCAGACTGCCCCCTACAGGTAGCGAATCTGATGTAGTATGACTCTACACAGACCTCATTCTGTCTTTGAAACCCATTATTGTTTGAATTATTTGAACGACTTGAGGAGTTCTTGATTCATCCTATCAGACACTGAAACAGCCTCAAAAACAGACGAGTCTGTTGTTTGATGAGAAAACCTCGAGTGCTCCTCATTCATTTTTCAAGTATTTCAAATGCAGCGAGTTGTTCTTCCAGGTTAGAGATTCTTCCATACTGGTCTTCATTGAATCCGTTTGTTTTGGTAGTCTTTTTGTTTCCAAAGGAAGCGCTTTTAATATCAAACCAAACCCTCTTTTACAGTAGCTTTATTTTAGTTTTTAGTCTTAATGAAAGAGTGGGAAATGGAGTAATTTCTATTGTGTCTTCGTGTTGAATGTCTGGAACAGTTTGCACTCCTCCAGTTTGTACAATCAACTGCCTGCATGTCGCTCGGAGACCCTGCAGGCCTTCAACTGGAGCAGCACGTACGCAGAGGTCGACCTCGCCGGGGTTTACTGTCAGCCATGTTGGTGATGTGAGGGAAGATGTTCTGCAGCAGTAAAAACCCTGAACGAGGTCCGGTTCAGCTTCATGTGGAGTCAGATGTGCTGGAGACAGCAACACAAAACTATTCAGCGAGCAGAAAAATAACTGAGTCTGTAAGTCCAGATCTGAGAGCATGAAGAAGAACAGAGAGTAACTGGTAACTCCACCCGGAGGAACGGAGTGAGCTGATGTTGTTAACTGCTCAGTTTGAAACGCGTTCAGCAGATAGTGAACATGAACACATGGAGCAGGTGTTACTGGAAAAGGTACTGACAGAATCATAAACTCGTGACACGCTGCCTCCTTTCATTTATTTCATTTTCTCAGGCAGTTAATAATCTGGAACTGGGTTTGAATGTAAAGCGTCACCTGTTGGGCCCCGCCCTCTCAATAATGTCATTGTGCCTCGTCAGCGTTTTCATTGACTTGAACTTTTTTACGACTTTTACTTTTAAACACACTCGGATACGTCCTGTTGAGGTATGGATGTATTATAAGAACTAGATATCAGACTCCAACATGGCACCCATTCAGTTGAATGAAAATTCAAAAAAAATCCCCAAAAGTTTTCTAGCTTCCTGGTTTGCTTCTGCGTTGTGTCCCACTGCACATGCTCAATAGTTTTCTGTCCAAGGCCCATAGACTTTACATTGGGATGTCATACAAATGAAAACAGGTTTTCTCCGTTCTGGGAAAGTTTTACAAATATAAAACCTTCATGGATTAAACATTCATAACGCAAACAGTAATAACCGAGCGTGTTTGCAGTTGGAGGCGGTTGACTTCATCCAGAACTGACCCAGAATCAGAACGCTTTAATCTGCAGATTATAAAGTCACTTCTCAATGTGAAGCTCTGATTGGCTGTTTGTGAGTGAAACAGCCCTGGGAGTCGTAGTTGACTACTTCAGTTTTTATGACCACAGGCTTCTTGACTTTATGAAAGCAGATATTTTCCCTCACAGTTGTTCATGTTTTGTTCTGATTCTCGTCAGTCAGCAACACTGAACAGAAGAACATGAAGCGGACGGTTCCTGTTCCAGTTCCTCTGTTAGCTCCTCTCTCCTAAAACATCCGTCATCAGGATTCTGTTCTGCACGTCTGAATCTCAGATCTGAACCTACAGACACTGTTTGAATGTTGATGCTCTCTTAGTAGATTTGACATCCATAACGTTTTTGCACCTTAGTGTTCATGTGACTCTTTGGGGAAAGCTCCAGCACTTTAGGAATGACGTTGGAAAAATGAGCTTTTCCCCCCCTCAACCAGAAACAAATCCAGTAACTGAATGTCTTCTTCATCCTGGATCAAATAATGTGCCTCGCTGTTAAAAGTCCACTCACCTGAAGCTCCGGTCACTTTGTTGCATCACCGTGACCTCATGCAGGTGATGTCGTTTGTGTCCACCTGAGGCTGAAGCGGCCTCACCTCTGCGTACTTGGCGCTCCGCCTGCCGCCCAGTCTGCTCAGAGCAGTGAACCTGTCAGCATGCTGTCTCTCACGCAGCTGCAGAAATCAAACGTCCCTCTGTGAACGGACTCACTCCACAGGACTCGACCCGGCACAAACTACAGTAACCAGCCACCATATTGCATGTTCCAGAGTTTAGTGCCTATAATATTGTGCGTCTTGCCAGAAGCCACCATGTCAGCCAAGCCATGTTGTGTTTCTAGACTTAGTAGTGATGTGTGTGGTGACTTCATAGTTGCTAATATTGAGGATGAATATTCTGCTTTTACTCTCGTTGGAATTCAGTGGAAACTCCAATACACTGTCGCTGTAGACAAAACTAGTTTTTACCTGTTTTCTTATTTTTCTTTCTAACTAAAAGCATTTGTTGTCCCCTGATCTGTGGTGGTCTGACTGATTGTAGCTCAGCTCTCTCACATAAACACTCTTCCTCCAGAATCAGAGGATAAAGAGCAGATGCCTGGTTTCCATCACAGGAGGAACTGAAGTGAACATCCTCTGCTGGAGTTTAACTGGAAAACTAAAATGTTTCACCATCAGGTGTTTCAACTAATCAAGCCCCCCCCCCAGACCCTGAGAGGCCACAACCCTCAGGTTCACTGCGTATCAGTTGGCTCTGGTAATTTGATTAATTCAGTAAGGTCCCGTCCCCCCCCCCCCATTTTCTTATCTGGGTCCGGGTCGAGGTGGCAGCAGGCTCAGTAGGGTGGTCCAGGCGTCCCTCTCCAACATTTCCAGCTCCAATAATGTGAAATAAGTAAAGAGACTCACATTTAAAGTCCTGGTTCTTGGTCATAATAAACTGTTTATTATTAATAGTTCGATTCTTTATTCAGTGTAAATCGATGCCAAATAAACAATTTTAAATATTTTAATATGAAATAATATCAATAAATAGATGCCATTAGTAACTCCAATAACCCACAGCCGTGGACCCCCAGCCCTCCTACAAGACCCCATCAGAGCAAGACCCCACCGGACCCCATAAGACCCCCAGACTGAGAGACACAAAACGACGCAGACGGTTAATTCCAGGTTTGTTTGTGAACGTTAAGTGAAACGAAAGTGAAATGTGAAGTTTTCAGACTTGCGTCACTAAATCAGAATTAAACTGAAATCTGATAAAAATAAAATATGAGCTTTCATTCCACAAAAAAATCTAAATGGCTCCTTAAAACTGCTAGTTTTAAACAACAGAAAGGTGAAATATGAACTCATCTAATCAATGTGTGTTTGGACATCAGCTCCAAAATTGTTTGGTGAATCAGTTCGGAAAAACACAAATGTGGATTTTTACAAAAGTCAAAGTTTTTTTTAGTAAAACTACAAATGTTAGAATGTCTTTATAATCTCGGTTCAGTTCGACCAGAATCCATCTTAAAGCAGCAGTTCAACATTCAGTGAACTCTCTGAGTCACATGCTCACACTCATGTCTGCACGCTAAATATGACGCTACAGCAGCAGCTGTTAGCTTAGCTTAGCATAAAGACTGAAAACGGAAACAGCTAGTTTAACTTTGCATAAAGACTGGAAATGGGGAAACAGTTAGCCTGGCTATGTCCAAAGGGAACTGACTGACATATCTGGTTTGTTTCATCTGAAGAAAAACTGAAGAGTAAAACGACAAATTGCTGTTTTACAGTGTTTTATGTGTCGGACTGTTTCCTGTTGTCTGTTGCTAGGTAACCTCTGTTTTTCTATTAATCTGAACATCTAACTGTCTGCAAGAACAACTTCCTGTTGTATAAGACTAGAGGCTCGTTGGAGATGAAGTGCGCTTCGCTTGGAAAGTGGACGAGATCAGACGGCAGCAGCAGGGGGCGCTGTGACAAACAGCAGCAGCAGGGGGCGCTGTGACAAACAGCAGCAGCAGGGGGCGCTGTGACAAGCAGCAGCAGGGGGCGCTGTGACAAACAGCAGCAGCAGGGGGCACTGTGACAAGCAGCAGCAGGGGGCGCTGTGACAAACAGCAGCAGGGGGCGCTGTGACAAACAGCAGCAGCAGGGGGCGCTGTGACAAACAGCAGCAGGGGGCACTGTGACAAACAGCAGCAGCAGGGGGCGCTGTGACAAACAGCAGCAGGGGGCACTGTGACAAGCAGCAGCAGCAGGGGGCGCTGTGACAAACAGCAGCAGGGGGCACTGTGACAAACAGCAGCAGGGGGCACTGTGACAAGCAGCAGCAGTCAGACAGTTTCCAGGAGCTTCAGCGAATATACAGGAAGTCCCAGAAATATCTACATCCTGTCAGATCCACCTGTAGGCCACCTGTAGTCTGCAGATCAGGGTCTGAGAGTTCTGGCTGAAATAAACTTTATTATTATTGATGTTTGTTAACAGATGAAACCGTCACTGCAGCAACAATCCTGCGTTAAATATTAGGATTTTCTACAAAACCTGATGTTTGTGGTCAAAACTAAGAGCCAATCAGCTCTTTGATCAGGCGACAGCCAGGTGTTTCCCATCATGCCCTGGGTCCTGCAGTCGGTGGAGAGCAGCTGCAGCACCTGGCTCTAAAAACTGCGGCCGCCTCGACCTCGTGAGGTCATCGTTGACCACGTGTGACGTCAGAGCGAGTCGGACACAAATCTAACCGGCTGCTTTGTGCAGCGATCGATTCTGCGCAGGTCTGACTCGTCTCCAACGAGCCTAATTCTACCTACTGATCAGTATTCAGTGTTGACAGGTGTGACGTCTGAAATCAATACACCTTTGGTTTTAGCCCTAAAAAGGGCTTCTGACAGCGCGTCACTGTCAGGTCACATGATCAGACGTTTGAGCACTGCACATCCCATGATTCACTGCTGCCGCCTGCTCAGAGCGACCTGAAGCTGTGAAAACATGAAGTTTGTTCACAGTGAAGACAGAAAGCAGCTGTTTGACTGCTTCCCTCCAACAAAACTATTTGTTTCTTTGTTTCAGCTGAAACAAACTTTTTATTTTGATGAAATATGAAATAGCCCGACGTCTGAATGTAATGGAAGAAGCAATAAAAAACAAAGACTCGTGACCTCCCGGTGACCTCTGACCAGGTGAAAATCTGATCTGATTGGCTGAGAGACTGACCTGCAGACAGGTGAAGATGGCTGCGGTGCTGCTGCGGCTGCTGCTGCTCGGACTCTCCGCGGGTCCCGGACTCTCCTCCGGCTCCGGCTCCGGTCCGGACTCTGAGCGCGGCAGGATGGAGCTGAGGCGCGTGCGGAGCCTCGCTGCTCAGCCCAGGTACGGAGATTGTTGGGCGCGAGCTCTGGAGCACCTGGACATGAGCTGCAGAGACATGACGTCAGAGAGCCAGAGCCAGATAGCGCTGAGATTCACCTGGTGTCACCTGAGCAGGTAAAACCCACAGATGGATGTTTAAATGAAGCGGAAGCTGAATTAGATGTTTGATCCGCTCAGTGTTCAGGTGTGAACAGGTGTGAGCACGGCAGGTAGCTGCAGGTGATGAACAATAACGAGCTGCTTTTACCTTCACTGATATTCTCATGTTTATCATCTGTGATGTTTACTTCACTTTATACTAGGTTTTGCTGAGAACATTTATGTACTTGTACTTCGATACTGACTGAATTTTGACCTTTAGTTGCAGTGAATATTTTACTGAAGTATCAGATGACACGTTGGGCCAGAGGGGTTTCTTCTTACCAACAAGTAGTAATAATAATAATAAAATTAATTTCAAACACAAACTTCTTTTTATTGCAGTTTATTTTAATTTAGCCTAAAACCAGTAAAGACCAGTAATAAAACACCAGAATCATCTCAACATGTGTAATATTTCTGTTCCTCTTGTTGATCATCTTTATGAATAAAAACATCAGATCAATATCAGATAGAAATTATTAAAAAACAAAATCTGGGTTCCAATAATAAAAAAATGATTTCTGTTTGTATAAAAATGAAGGAAAAGAGAATCTCACCTGTTGGTGGTTTTTTAAACCTGTATTTTAGTTAAACTCTCTCTGTCAGCTCAGGCAAGGATTTCCCATCATGCCCTGAGGGGTCAGAGGTCAGCAGGTGTACAGGTGCTATGGATGCTGTGGCCTTTAACACCTACACTGAGTTCTTCACCCACACTCACGCCATCTGTCACTTCCTGCAGTCTGAAGCCTGGCAGAGCCGAGCCGAGAACACCATGTACAGGTAACATACACACAGGTAACAACATGCACAGTTACAGATTCTGCATGTTACTCAGTCAGAACCCAGAAGCTTTACTGACAGGCTGACCGTGTGTGTGTGTGTGTGTCAGGTTAACAGAGAGTTCAGCAGGCGTAGCTGAGCAGCTTCAGTCCACCAGGCAGATGGCTAAGGAACTAATTGATGCCCAGAGTGCTGCCTTACAGGCACAGCAAGAGATCCTGAACAATGGAGAGGAGCTGAGAGTCACCCTGAGAGACTCTACCCAAGGTAAAAAACACACACCCTGACAGACTATACACAGGGTATAAATGTTTATTTTTCTGCCCTCTAGTGGCCAAAAATCGCTCAATGCCGCTTTAAATCACTTTATTTAGTCATGATGTCACTTGTTTGTCTCTCTCCACCTGTCTGTCTATGTGTGTGTCAGGCCTGCGCTCGGTGTTCTCAGAGCTCAGCAGTGTCTCCAGGGAGCAGCAGGTGGCGCTGTCTGAACTCTTCAACAGAGTTTCCTTCCTGCAGAGTTTCCTGCTGATGGAGACTCACAGCCTGAGCTCCTGCTGCTACAACGCTGCAGCTCTCTGCACCGCCTTCCTCCTCACCTCCACTCAGCGCTCCTCCAGAGCCAGGTAGTTCCTCCTGGTGGAGTTCATGGGGGAGCTGAGGTGTCAATCTTTGAGTCACTTAATTATTCAGTTTTGTGTGTGTGTGTGTGCAGGTTGGTGTTGTTGAGTTTGGTGTGTTTAAATTTCTACCTGGAGAGGAAGATCTACCAGTTTGTGCTGAACTCTGATCATCCTGAACACAAACACATGGTCAGTACGTCACTAACACCTGTTCACCTGTTCAGTCTTTCTTGTTATCAGTGTAGTTTTAGTTGTGTGTGTGTGTGTCACAGTGTAAACATTGGTGTGTTCTGTGTGTGCAGGAGCTGCTCAGTGTGTATGTGTGTGTGTTGCGGCGGTTCATGGTGTGTGTTGGAGTGTGTGTTCTGCTGTGTGTGTGTGTGCAGTACAGAGACCCGGTGCAGCAGAGTCTGCAGGTGCTACAGCAGCTCAGAGAGACGCAGAGAGGCCTGCAGGAGGCGCTGCAGCATGCAGGTGAGTCTGCATGAAGGAGCTCAGGGAACCAGCTGAGAGCTGCACTGTCTTTCACTTCAATCCAGTCAGTTTGATCACAGCAGCATCTGGTGGACGTTAGAGGAACTGCAGCTCTGAGACCCACTGCTGATTGGTTCATCCTGTCTGTCTGCAGAGTGTTTGGGGGAGCGGCAGAAGAAGATGGAGTGTCAGCTGAATATGAAGGTGAGAATAATACACTTCCTGTGATGTCACAGAGGGGGAGGTCACTTCCTGTCTCACAGCAGTCTGATACGACCAATCAAATCTCTTCAGAGGAGATCAGAGAGCAGAAGAAGAGAGACGCTGATGAGAAAGGAGATAAAAACAGAGGAGGAGGAGGAGTGCAGCACGTTGGTGTCTCCGACCACAGATGGCTCAGACCTGTCTCACCTCTCACACATCGGTCAGTACCTGTCTCACCTCCCTGTCCTCATACTTTTGTCCTGTAGTGTAACGGAGTTTGTGTTCAGCAGGTTGGAGTGCTGACAGTATTCTGAGCAGCACAGTGAACACCACCCTGCAACCGTACACTACCCACAATGCCTCAGTCCAGAGTGCCACTACCCACAATGCCTCAGTGCAGAGTCCAGGCAGACGTCATCGTCGTCCTTCCCGCCTCCCCTCCTCCCCTGTGGTCTACAGCATCCTGGTGGAGGACAAACAGGTAAATCTGATTTGATGATTGTCTGCAGGTGAAACTATGTCATATGTATGTGTATTAGTGTTTGCCTTTGCCAATAAATCGGTTCAGCAGATCCTGTAGCACCTGTTAGATGTTGAAAATATTGTGTCATTAAAATAAATACAAAACTGAAACTTTTCAGTTAAACTGAGTCCAATTTTAACAGTTAGACGTCCGTTCTGTTCTCAGAAACTTGTTTTATTTTTATAAATCTTCATGTTTAATGTTTACGCGGCGTGCCGGCAGAGGGCCGACGTCACAGCGACGGATGCTTCAGATTTGTCTGTAACTAAAACAGTTAAAAAACATGAGTCTGTCTTCTGGCGGCTCAGAGCTTCCTGTTTCATGCCCACAGCGGTCCTTAAACGTCTCATTTCAAACAGAACAGGACATTCTTAGCGTTACCACGGTAACCAGGTGTGAAATCTGAAGGATTATAACTAGATTTGACCTCTGACCTCTGCTCTTCTCTTTTTTTTCTCCTGTCTGCATGCATCTTCATCCTGATTGGTCAGCCTCGTTACAGCCTGAGGAGCAGAAGATCAGAGACTCAGTGAGTCTCAGACTGACTTCATCTTTCTCTGCTGAATGTTTTAAACAGTTTTCTGAATATTAATAAACAGAATTTTAGATTTTTAACAGAAAAGTGAAATGCGGCTCTTCTTGTCTGGTCAGCTTCGAGCAGCTTCTCTCGACACGTCTGAGTGCTGCTGCAGCTCTGATGACACTTCAGATGTGTTTATTACAGAAAGAACAACAGTTATAAAATCTCTAGAATGAGTCTGTGACCGCAGCGACAGTCAAGATGATTATTATTATTAATAATAAGTGTGCTGCTGTTCAGGACAAATGTTTCTTTGAGTCAAAATGAACTTGGAACAGAAAATAACTGAAGAAGTCAGCTTAGTATTTTTAAGAGTAACAGTGACACTTAGTAACAGTAACGGACAGTAACAGTCAGTAACAGACAGCAACACTCAGTAACAGCCAGTAGCAGTGACAGCCAGTAACAGTAATAGACAGTAACAGTAATAGACAGTAACCATGATACAGTAACAGTAACACTCAGTAACAGACAGTAACCGTAAGTAACAGTAACAGACAGCAACACTCAGTAACAATAACAGACAGTAGCAGTGACAGCCAGTAACAGTAACCGTGACAGTAACAGGCAGTAACACTCAATAACAGACAGTAACGGTCACTAACAGTAACCGGGATAGACAGTAACAATAACACAGTAACAGTGACGGACAGTAACAGTCACTAACAGTCAGTAACAGTAACAGTCAGTAACAACAGACAGTAGCAGTAACAGTAACAGACAGTAACAATAACGGACAGTAGCAGTGACAGCCAGTAACAGTAACAGACAGTAACACTCAGTAACAGTAATAGACAGTAACCGTGATAGACAGTAACGGTAACACTCAGTAACAATAACAGACAGCAACACTCAGTAACAATAACAGACAGCAACACTCAGTAACAATAACAGACAGTAGCAGTGACAGCCACTAACAGTAACAGTAACCGTGACAGTAACAGTCACTAACAGTAACCGTGATAGACAGTAACAGTCAGTAACAATAACACAGTAACAGTGACGGACAGTAACAGTCACTAACAGTCAGTAACAGTAACAGTCAGTAACAACAGACAGTAGCAGTAACAGTAACAGACAGTAACAGTACCAGAGGGCCCTGCAGAGCGTTGGTGCCCCCTGCTGGCTGAGAGAGACTCAGATGATCCTGAAACTTGGATTAAGTCTCTGCTGGTTTAGAAAATAGAAGCTGTGATGAGGAGGAGAAGCTTAAACCGACTTTGTGGCTTTGATGGAAGAAAAGAGGAAAATAAAAACACTGCTGGAATTTTTCCTTTTGCTTCAAATTTCAGCCTCAAAAGACAAAAAAGAGAGAAAATGAGAAACAGACCACAGAGAGAGGGAGAGGAGGGAGGAGAGGGAGCTGGTCTGGGATCAGATGTCTGGGGGCGGAGGAGTTGTGGTGTTGGTCGGCAGCTCAGATCAGATTTTCACACAAAAGCATGAAGCTGCCGAGAGAAATGACTGACCGTGCGACTGTCTGTCTGTCTTTCTGACCATCTGACTGACTGCCTGTCTGTCTGTTTGGACAAACTGACGCTGGAATGAAAGAAGAAAAGTGAAGCTGAAGCAGCAGCAGGAGGAGAAATCAGGAAAAGGAGCTGAGTCGACACATTCTGGATGAAAACTTCTTCAGGAGGAAACGGAGAGAAGAAGAAATATTCAACTCTGGATCATGTTTCATCTGGACAAAGGTATTTTTCACTTTTGCTTTGCGTTCACTCTGAACTGATCTCTAAGCAGTTTGAGTGACAGGAAACCAGCTGAGCAGCAGATCTGGAGATGGTTTTTATTGTTAAATCATGAGTTGGATTCTTCTGACTGATCCTGAGAGGAGACGAGGAGACGGAGATGGAGAGAAGACGACTGTTCAGTTTTCATAAAGAGTGACAGAAGAAGAGGAGAAGATGGGAGAGAGAGGGGGAGGATGAAGGAGGGGAGACACTTCTGCTCCGTCCTGACGTCCACACGACTTCAACCAGGGAACAAACAGCAGAAACATTAAGTTCAAGTTGATTTCTTCAAATGGAAAACACTTTATCACACTGTGAAGCAGATAAATGATGGTGACTGCTCTGTAAAGTTTGACCTGGTGATGAACGCTGAGTCAAACAGGAAGTGACTGAGTCAAAGTTGGTTTGAAGCAGAAACTTTCAGATTAAGTGTCTCATTTTTAAAGTGTCAGTAAAACACAAAGAAACATGAAGATGCACTGAAACACTTCAGAGACAGACCTCTGACCTGCATCCAGGTGTCTGACGTACCTGTGCAGGTGTCGGGATGCAGCTGAACCGACCTCACAGCGGCCTGCTCGGGTTCAGCCTCCCTCCTCCTCCCCCTGCGCCTCCTCCTCCCTCCTTTTCCAGTCAGTTCAGCACCATGAGGTTCTCCTACCACCTGAGCACCTCAACACCACCACCACACAGCAGCTCCACCTGCAGGACAGGTGAGTGAACTGTTAGCTCTGTTTTTGGTCTCCACCACCTCCTGAAGGAAATATGTCTCTTTAGCTGCTAAATGCTCCTATGTTCACAGCTCGTCTCTGTTTGCTGCTGAGCAGGAAGTGTTCAGCGGCTTTACAGCTTCTTCTCTGAACACGACGCTCTGAGAGGAACCAGAACAGATAAACAAGGAGCTGAAACTATGAAGCTCTGTAAAGATTCAGCTGATCATAGAGACACCAACACATCACACTGGTGTTATAGCTGCTTTAAAGTCTTTTCTCTTGTCACCTTTGTGTCGCTCGTGGGAGGTTTTCTTTGAGTGTATATGAGCTCCTTGTTGCCTCATGTGGCCGTTGGGGGGGAAAAACAGCTTCTGCAACTGCAGTTCTCACCAACTGTCAGGTATCAGTGGGTGTTTTCTGCCCTCCGGCCTCAGGGGGCAGTAAAGAGCCTGTTACTGAACTTACCCAGGTCTGACTCCACACAGTGAACGTGCCTCCTCCAGTGTTGTGGTGTGATGTTCCTGCACAGAGCTGTGAGCTGTGCTGACCTTTGTTTAGTCCTCTAATCTACCAAAAGCTTTGCAGATAAAACAAGATGGTGTGAAGATCCAGAATCAGGATCTGACAGCAGAGTTCACATCTCAGAGATTTCTGCAATGAGGCTTATTGTTTGAAGATAAGTCCACTAACCCAGACCAGGTCCAGACCCAGTCCAATCAGGTCTGGTAGGGTCCTGGTGTACTGCTGCAGGTCTCAGGTCTGATACCAGAGTGGATTTGACAGGAAGTCTGTGGACTAGAGACAATCTGAATCAGAGTGTGTTCAGCTCAGTACTGAGTTGTCATGTGAGAGGGTGAGGCGGGAAACCACAGACAATGTGACAGACAGAGAGACAGACAGAGAGATCATCAGAGCTACACCCCCCACCCAGGCTCAGGGACAGTCACACACTGGCCACCGAAAGAGGAAACACAAAAAACCATGGCAACCAAAAGAAACAGAATCTGTGGTCAGTGTTGGACAGGTGAGGCTGAGACAGGTACTGCTGGAATCACCTGAATGTGGAACACAGCCTTCAGTAATGTTGTTAGCATGTGTCAGGTCAGATACTGATGTTGACCAAACCAAACGTGTGGAACTAATCTTTTTAAAAAGATCTCGTGGTTTTTTACATATGTTTAGTGAGTCAAGTCAGTGAAATGGTCTCAGTGTCCTGCAGAAGACCCCCCCCCCCATGTCCTCCCAGCATGCTGTGCAGCAGATATGAATGAAGAGCTGAAGGTTAAAAATAGACGACTGATTCAGCTGCTGAACAGAACAAAGTGTAAACTGAGACAAAGACAGCACCACTGCTGATACTGCAACAGTAGAAGCTACTCTACTCTGGTTTCTACTGATGTTTCTAGATTTGTCTATCGTTACTTGATTCCAGCTGTTTGTTACATGTCTTACGCCTCATATCTCCCCCCCTCCAAGAAAAACCCTGAAATAAATAACCGTCAGCTACAACAGTGATCAGTTGAACTCTGTACACACACACACACACACACTGTCTCTCTCGCTCTCCATTCATATGTCCTCGGGGGATGGACGAGCAAGCTTGTCTCTCTTTGGGTCACTGGGTCGCTTACTGTTGCTCTCGAGGGGGGAGGGGAGCTGTGTGTGTGTGTGAGGTCAGAGGTCAGCCTGGAGTTTTATCTCCTGCCCTGCCAGATGATAACAGGGTGTGTTTGTTTTTCTTGAAGTGTTTGGGTGCGTTTGTTTCTCAGCCTCAGATAGAGAGAGCTGGGTGGGTGGAGGTTATACTTTGGGAGAAAACATGAAAACATTGACAGTTCAGTAACCGGAGGGTGCGTTTGATTCGTTGTTCTATAGTCGTGACTCTCCTCCTCCTTCAGTAACCGGGGTGTGTTTGATTTATGTAACACTGACTGGTGTGGGTGTGTTTGATTCAAATGTAGCCACTGAAGTCCTCGGACACCCTGTCTGTCTGTCTGTCTGTCTGTCTGTTCTACAGGATCAGCAGCTCCATAACAGCGGTGTGTTTGTTTTTGTTCATCATGTCATGACCCAACTGTGGGGTGGAGTTAGATCAACTTTGTGTTTCTGCTGTCTTCTGATCAGGAGCGATTGTTTTGCTGCAGGGAACAGCCTGATGAGCAGCACTCTGCTCAGGAAGAACACGTTTCATTTATGAAAATCATTCATCTATGTGAAAGTTTTATATGTCGTGATTTTAATCATTAGAAATAAATAAATTACATATAATTTCATCTTGAAAATTTTGTGTGAACACAAAGAGACAAGGATTAGATGAACGTGACTAGTTTGATCTTTTAAGATAGGAAATGAATGTGTGTGTGTGTGTGTGTGTGTGTGTGTGTGTGCGCAGCAGATGGTCGGGGCTCTCAGGGGATAATGAAGGTAAATCTCTCCATTTAGAACAGAGACAGATTAAATGTTTTTATGTTGTTTCATGCAGAGTGTGAGGGGGCGGGGCTTATCTCATGTGTTCTGCAGTATCATCCAGATCAGGTGACTCTTAGACTAAAACTGAGTTTAACATTAAAACTCTCCAGAGTTTGCTGCAGCTTGTTTCAGTGTTTTAGAGAAAACTGAGACTTTAATGAAACCATAATGCAGCTGCTCACCTGTCTGTCTCACTGCTCAGTGCTCACCTGTACATCTTTCTGCTCACCTGTAACACGTCAGTTATCTGTCAGTAACACGTCAGTAACACGTCAGTCATCTGTCAGTAACATGTTAGTAACAGGTCAGTTATCTGTCAGTAACAGGTCAGTTATCTGTCAGTAACACGTCAGTTATCTGTCAGTAACATGTCAGTAACATGTCAGTTATCTGTCAGTAACATCAGTGACAGGTCAGTAACAGGTCAGTAACATGTCAGTTATCTGTCAGTAACAGGTCAGTTATCTGTCAGTAACACGTCAGTTATCTGTCAGTAACAGGTCAGTTATCTGTCAGTAACAGGTCAGTTATCTGTCAGTAACACGTCAGTTATCTGTCAGTAACATGTCAGTAACATGTCAGTTATCTGTCAGTAACAGGTCAGTTATTTGTCAGTAACACGTCAGTTATTTGTCAGTAACATGTCAGTAACACGTCAGTTATCTGTCAGTAACACGTCAGTAACACATCAGTTATCTGTCAGTAACAGGTCAGTGACAGGTCAGTAACACATCAGTTATCTGTTAGTAACAGGTCAGTTATCTGTCAGTAACACGTCAGTTATCTGTCAGTAACATGTCAGTTATATGTCAGTTATCTGTCAGTAACATGTCAGTTATCTGTCAGTTACAGGTCAGTAACACGTCAGTAACATGTCGGTAACATGTCAGTTACATGTCAGTTATCTGTCAGTAACACGTCAGTTATCTGTCAGTAACACGTCAGTTATCTGTCAGTCTCAGTGTTGCAGTTTCAAGTAAACTCCAGTTTAACCTTAAATTACGGTTTCTTTCCAGGAAACTTCCTGGAAAGGATCAGGATGTTACAGACCCATAAAACAGCAGCTGAGAGGTCTGTCAATAAGTCTGTCAATAACTTATATCAGTAAGTGACATTATATTGATCCTCATCTCATCTGATGGTGTTATAGCAACATGTGAATGCAGGAGATCAGATTTCTTTTCTGATCATATTTACACATTTACTGTCACCTCTGGTCTCTCTCTCTTTCTTAATTTGTTGTCATGGAAACCAGAATGGAGGAGAGAGACGTACACCAACCCCCCCCCCCCTCTCTCTCTCTCTCTCGAACCCCCCCACCCCCCTCGTTCTCTCTCTCTTGCTGTCTCTGCCGCCGCCCGCCGCTCACACACCGGGCAGCCCTCTGAAACAAACCGATCGGATCTAACCTACTTGTCCGTCCTGTAGCAGCAGCCTGTCGGTCTGCTGTCGGTCTATCAGCCGGTCCGGACCGTCGGTGTGTCTGTGGGTCCGAACCGTTCCGCTCCGGTCCGGTCCGGTCCGTGCCTGTGTGTGCGCGTGTGGAGCTGACCCGGTTTCTTCTCCGTGCTGTGGACCGGGAGAGCCGCTCTCTCCCCGCACCAACATTTTCTTTAATGACCGGATTTGTGTTTTGCTGCGCGATGTACATGGACAGAAGCAGCCTGAGCAGGGGTGAGTATGCACATACTGTCACACATACATCTGCACCGTGCACGCACCGTGCCATTTACATTGCTACCTGCCGATAACCGCTGCACGAGCACGCGCCACATGCATAGGAGCACGCGCACAGCTGCAGCCTCATCACACCACCGCATCTTACTGTGGTTTGTTTTCTGTCGGAAAATAAAAATAATAATGCTGATGATGATGATGGTCCTGATGATGGGGCGTTGGGAATGACAGACGCGCGCTCACACAGGCTGTTGTGCACGCGCGCACACTGACCGACATTCGCCGCAGTGAATGTAGGCTAGTATGGCTGCATGATACTGCGTCTGCCAGATGTGACTCCAATTATCTTTATTCAACACACTGTTGGTGTTCGTGCTGCAGACACGTGACACATCTGCTGATCAATATCATTAATATTATATATTGTATGACCCGATCAGCTGATCAATACTCTGCTGTCTGTATGTTTCATTTCATCAATGACACGAAATCCACATCAGTCCGATTTTAAACAGACAGGAGTCAGGAGGTCTAATTAAATCCAGACTGTGTGTGTGTGTGTGATTTTATTGATTGACTCCTAATCCATTGATTTTAAACGTGGATGCTGATTGGAGGCTGATGAACAGCAGGATGGAGGTGGTGTCAGTAGTTGGTATATTTTCTGTGTTTCTGCAGACAGACGGACACACCCCCTCCACCACACACACACACACACACACACACACACACACACACACACACACGCTGTCTGTCTGTCTGTCTGTAACATGATACTGGTATGCAGACCTGTAGGCCTCGTCCCCACCTGTGATTTGTATCTGAGATCTGATCTGGATCAGGACAGACTGTTAATGCAGCAGAACACTTTATAATCAGAATCCAGTTCAAATTGTTCAGTCCACATCTGGAGGTCTCGCCTGTGATCTAAGACCAACACCTAAAAGACCCCTAAATCCCCTAAAGGCCCACTGGAACCACTTAAATAACCTCCAGGACGTCCTCACTGACCACTAAGACCTCCTAAACCTTAGTTAATAAAGGGCCTCTGGAACCACTTCAGTTGTCATCAGAAGCTCTTGAGGGACCACAAGAGCCACCTAATGGACCTCTAGAACCTCCTCAGTGATGACTAGAACCTTCTAAAGGGTAATGTGAACCATTTACAGGACCCCTAGAACCTCCTGCCGAACAAAACCTCCTCCAGGACCCTTGTAGCCTCCTTCATGACCACTAGAGCCCCCTTAAGGGCAACTAGAAACACCTAAAGGGCATGTAGGCTAGAACCTCCCTAATGACCCCTAGAATCTCATCAATCAACACTAGAACCTTGTAAAGCACCTCTAGAACTTGACTAGCCTGACTGTCCATTAGAACCTTTTGAACTACCCTAAGTTCGTCTAGAACCTCCTCAATGACCACTAGAACTACCTTAAGTTAAGCTAGTCAGTTTTATTCATACAACCCAAAACCACACATTTGCTTCGAAGTGCTTTACAATCTGTACAACATAAAACCTTATGTCCCCAGACCCTCAATTAAAAACCACTAGAACCCCCTTTAGGTTCTCCAGATAATGCACAAATGGAGGACAAACTAAAGTAAACATGTAGTGTGTTGGAGAAGTGTTGTTCCACCTCGAGCCTCCAGAACAGCTTCAGTTCTCCGGGTGTGTTGAACCCTGCTGGACGGGTGAACAACGTTCCTCTAAAACGTGTTCCCTCATTTGGTGTTTGATTTTGGTGATGCTGTCTTACATGACCCTCCAAAATCTCCCATACGTGTTCAAGCACCTAAAGAACCTTTCTAACCTCATGAAGGGTGACTATAACTACTGAAAGGACCCATAGAACCTCTCCACCTAATGGAGAACCATGTAATCAAGAACCACCTAATGGACCTCTAGAATCTCCTCACGTCTGAAATCATACTTCTGTGCTGACATCACACGTCTGTGCTGACATCACATGCCTGTGCTGACATCACACATCTGACATCACACATCTGTGCTGACATCGTGTTGTGGATTCTGACCTGAGCAGACTGGGGGAACTACAGTCTGGATGAAGATGTGTGTTGATTCGATCGTTGTTCTAACAGTTTATGTTCTGCAGTGTTCATTTACATTCAGCACAGAGATCTTACAAACACACGTCTCTGCTGCAGCAGCTGCTTCTGACGTGCTGCAACACAACACACGGCACTGACATACGTGTGTGTGTGGAGGGGGAGGGGTTTGCTCAGCAGAGACATGAATGTGTGTGTTACAGTCTGTGATGCAGGAAGGTTTCTGTTGAAGCTAAATGTAAACGTGTGTGTATGTGAGCTGTGAAGGTGACAGTGGACCTGGATGTATTAAAGGAACAGTCCAACATATTTAGTAAATCCTCTTTTTCTCCAGACTCAGATGTTTCAGATCAATATCAGTCTCGTGTCTGTGTGTCCATACAGAGATGGTCCAGGACATGGTTAGCCTAGCTTAGCACAAAGACTGGAAGCAGGGGGAAACTGCTAGCCTAGCTTAGCACAAAGACTGGATCCAGGGGGAAACTTGCTTGAAAGCTTGGCACAAAGAGTAAAAATACACCTTCCCAGAGTTGAATCCAGGAATATAGAACCTGTTATTTTAGAACATAGAGAAAATAATCAGATGCTGACCTACGAATCCAACTACTGACTGACCAAACTATTAATCTGCCTATCGACCAACCTACTGAACTACCCTCCTTCAGACTGACCCACCTACCTGTCTACCCCCTACAGACTGACCTATCTACCCACACACTGCCATACCGACCTCCTTACACACTGATCTACCTGCCAGTCTACCAACTCACCTACCTACTTACAGACAACCTATCTATGTATGTTCCTGCCGACGATCACCTGAACCGACCTACCTATCTACCTACTTACTATTGTACTGACCCACTAACTACCTGTCTACCTACCTATTGTTCTACTGACCTACCTACTGGCAGCCCCGCCTTATCTATGTTTCCACCTGTCTACCCCCCTACAGACTGACCTACCGAGTTTACCTAAATAAACTTGAGCTGAAGTCCAGCAGGTCCATTTAGAGGAAGAAGAAACTCAGGAAGGATTCTGGGTAATGTAGTGTGGTCAAGCAAGAACCACTGACAACAGGAGAATAAAAGTTACTGACTGTTGGTTTGAACTCAGTTTAATGACTTGGACTACTGTTAACACACACACACACACACACACACACACACACACACACACACACACACACCATCTGCTTTAAATTAGCCTGTTGATGTTTTCCCATGACCTCTCCCATCATGTTCACATCTGTACACACACACACTCGTTTCGACCAATCAGATCACTAGTTTTCTCCGAGGTCGTGTCCTCGGACACTGAGGTCAGAGGTCAGAGGGTTTGTCTCAGAGCAGAGAGGATATTGATCTGCTGCAGACAGACAACAACCTGAAGTATCATTTTAAAGAATCTCAAAGATCCTGGTAGTTGTGAGCTGCCATTAAAAATGCAGCATGTGTCAATCAGAGGATCCAGTCGGTCAGTCTGATCAATAATCAGTAAGATGAATAATCAATAACTTTATCCACAGCAGATGTTGCTGCTGTTGTTGCTGCAGTGTTGATCCGACAGGTTTCTGATCCTTCATGAATAATCGATTGGCCTGAGAGGAGAAAGGAAACAGCGACTCAGCAGAAATCAGAATATTAACCAGTCGCTGGTCAAACACCCCCCCACCCCCTCAGTCTGAGCAGCTGCATGGTGGCAAAGCCTCATGGGAGTTGTAGTAGCTGTAATACGAACACAAGAGAGTTCAACAAAATAAAAGTTTTGGTTTTCTCAACAGAGAGAGAAATGAAGGCTGTGGTGTTTTAAATGATTCCTTTTAGCCAGTCAGCTGTCAGGGAGTACCAGGATTCAGCCAATGAGCTACAGTCGTAACAGACGTCTCTCTCTGTCCTCCATGTGAGTTTATTTCTGTCCAGCTGCAACAGCCAGAGACCTCATGTGGAAGATATTACTGTGTGTGTGTGTGTGTGGAGGCTGTTTTTACAATCAGCTGGTTTCATCCTGCCATCCACAAACTGCACACATCTGTCCGTCTGTCTGACTGTAGAATATTTATGAAAGATTTTAAATACATTATAAAGCTTACCTGGAACACCTGGAAGTGGATTGTATTCATGTTGCACTTTAAACATGCTTCTTCTTTGAAAATGGAAAACACAAGTCGTTTGTTTTGTTTGTTTTTCTCATGAAATCTAAAGGCTTTTATGCCATGTGATTACCATCATGACCCCCCCCCCAAGGTCCCTCATCCTCCAGTCCCACCTTGCTGACTAAGAGTGTCTCTCTGGAGCCATCCTGCTCGCCGTGCAGCCACCAGGGGGCACTAGACGCCGACACTCCCCAGCAGCTGAGCTCGGACCCAGGGCCCAGCTCCTCATCATCAGGCCCCGCCTCCCTGGGGGGAAGGGCAGAGCTAACAGAGCACCACGGTTCTGCTACCGGGCTGCTGCTGGCCAACGACACGGGGCCACTGGAGCTGCCAGCTACCACAATAACACCACCGAGCAAGAGCAGGCCGCCGCTGCCCGGGCCCAAACCTCAGGGTAACTAACTTAAATAGTATTATTTGTTTTATTTCATTATCTGAGACAATAATGAGTTTGTGATCCCGCCCCCCACAGTCCCCCCGAAGCCCCCCCACCTCCAGCAGCAGGCGGGGGTGTTGAGGCCACGCCCCCGGGCTCCAGACAAGCCCCTCCCCCCTCCCCCGCCTTGCAGACCCCTCCCAGCGGACCCCCGGGGGGGCCGGACTCCGCCCACCCACGCCGACGGCACTGCCTCCCCTACCTGCGTCTTGTCACTCATCGAGAAGTTTGAGCGGTGAGTTGTTATTGGTCAGAGGAGGAGTGATGTCATCATTCAAAGCCTTTATGGAGATTTTATTGTGTGTGTGTGTGTGTGTGTGTGTGTGTAGCGAGCAGATCATCGTGGTTCCTGACATCACCGGGGGGGCTCTGTGTCCCCGCCTCCCTGACCCCCCCTCCTCCCTCTCCTCCTCCCGACCTTCATCACCACCATCATCATCATGGCCCGCCCCTCCCACACCTGATGAGGAGCTGCCCTCTGAGCTCAAAGGTGATGATGATATTACACTGGGGGGTGAGGGGGAGGAGGGAGACGGCAACCTGCACGATGATGATGATGATGAAGATGAAGAGCTGGCGGCGGCGTGTCGTGACGACCTCCATCAGAAGCGTCTCTCCATGGAGTCAGGTTACAGCGCCTCAGAGAAACACCTGGAGGACGACGTGGTTGCCGTGGAGATGAGGGAGCAACAACAGCAGCAGCCTCTGCCGCTCGACCAATCAGAGCTCCCCTCTGAGCGTCTGTCCCTCCCTTCCTCGCAGACGGATGGGAAGCTGGCCAATCGGGACAGCGGTATCGACAGCATCAGCTCTCCGTCGCACAGCGAGGAGCTCTGCTTCGCCGGCGTGGATGACGGGGGCGTGGTTTATCCCTGCAGCCCCGCCCTCCTGCCCCACCTCTCCAGCTCGTCCTCGTACGTGGGAGAGGGAGGAGAGGGTGAGGGGGAGGAGGCGCGGGGAGGAGCCAGGAGGAGGAGGGAGTTCTCTGAGGATGGAGACAGCGACCTGGAGGAGGAGGAGGCCGAGCTAACACTGGTGCTGCCCCCCCCCAAGGCAGACAGACAGGACTCTGCTGAGGTGAGACAAGAAGAGAAAGACAGGTGGCGCTCAGCACTTTGTTCAGATAAAGGACAAGTTGTTTTATTAAAGCGCACCTGCAGGCAGGAGGTCACATGATGCAGAGCAACAGCCAATCAGTGTCTATCAGTACATTTGATTACTTCTGTAATAGAGATTCAATTCAGTTTCAGTTTTATTTATATAGCGCCATATCATAACAAAGTTATCTCAGGGCACTTTTTCGAATAGAGCAAGTCTAGACCGACTCTTTATATTTACAGAGACCCAACAGTTCCCACCATGAGCAAGCACTATGCGACAGTGGCAAGGAAAACTCCCTTTTAACAGGTAGAAACCTCGAGCAGAACCAGGCTCAAGGTGGGCGGTCATCTGCCTCGACCGGTTGGGTTGAAGGGGGAAGGGGGGAGCGGGAGAGAGAGAGCAGGAGGAAAGAGAACATACAGCAGCTCAATACAGCATAGATATGGTAATGGCACTGATGTTAACACCAACAGAAACAACACTAAGAGCAACATTATAATAGCAATACTAATAACAGCAACAACAGCAATAGCATCAGCGGGTGCAGAGCAGGAGCACGGGGGCAGCAGGCGGCAGCAACCACAGACCCAGACCTCCACAGCTCCAGAGGCAGAAACACCCGCAGAAAGCAACAGAAGTGGAGGGAGAGAGAGAGAGAGAGAGAGGAGAGAAAGCACACAACTATGGGAAGAAGTTGAATTAATAACAAGCATTGATGGGATATGAGGGCGTACAGATGGAGAGGAAGTGGAGGAGAGAGGAGCTCAGTGCATCATAGGAAGTCCCCCGGCAGTCTAGGCCTATAGCAGCATAACTAAGGGGGGGCTCAGGGGTCACCTGAGTCAGCCCTACTATAAGCTTTATCAAAGAGGAAAGTCTTAAGCCTACTCTTAAATGTGAGGAGGTTGTCCGCCTCCCGTACACAAACTGGGATCTGGTTCCACAGGAGAGGAGCTTGATAGCTGAAGGCTCTGGCTCCCATTCTACTTTTAGAGACTCTAGGAACCACAAGGAACCCTGCATTCTGGGAGCGCAGTGCTCTTAAAGTGATACCTTCCTCATCCTGCAGAGCCTGTAGAGGTCCTGAAGCCTCACCTGTGGGGGTCACCTGTTTAACGCTGTCTTTCTGTCTGTCCAGCTATCCGTCCAGCAGAGAGTCTTTAACATCGCCAACGAGCTGCTGCACACAGAGACCGCCTACGTCTCTAAGCTCCACCTCCTTGACCAGGTGAGTCACCTGAGCTCTGACCCTCAGCTAACAGTCTGTTGCTGACTCTGTCACTGTTACCATGGAAACCTCACAATATTTACCCTGCAGGGCTGTTTCCTGTTTATTTGTCCTCCTGCAGGTTTTTTGTGCCCGGCTCCTGGAGGAGGCTCGGTCTCGCTCCTCCTTCCCCTGCGACGTTGTTCAGGGAATCTTCTCCAACATCTGCTCCATCTACTGTTTCCACCAACAGTTCCTGCTGCCGGCACTGCAGAAACGGATGGAGGAGTGGTGAGGACGCTCCTCCTCTTCTCCTGCTGGTTCTCCTACTTTAGGAGTTGCTTTAACTTCATTCCTCTTTTGTCTGCAGGGACTTGAACCCACGGATCGGGGACATCCTGCAGAAGCTGGCTCCGTTCCTGAAGATGTACGGCGAATATGTGAAGAACTTTGACCGAGCCATGGAGCTGGTGAACACCTGGATGGAGAGATCGGCTCAGTTCAAGACCATCATCCAGGAGATCCAGGTCCAGATACACTGCTGCTGCTACTCCGTCTGTCTGTCTGTCTGTCTGTCTGTCTGTCTGTTTATGGGTTGTAATATGTGTGTTGTTGTGGTCTTGGTGCAGAGGGAGGAGCGCTGTGGGAACCTGACTCTGCAGCATCACATGTTGGAGCCGGTTCAGAGGATTCCTCGCTACGAGCTGCTGCTCAAAGATTATCTGCACCGACTGCCAGAGGACGCGCCGGACCACAGGGACGCCCAGAGTATGTAAAACAGGCAGGAACATCAGGGCACCATCACTAAGCACCACCTGAGACATCCAGCTCTTTCCCACCGCAGGAACTCAAGAACCTGTAATCAGGTTCTGCACAAGAACCGAACCTTCAAGAATGTAGTGACTTCTCTGTAAACAGCTGGACGACTCTGTTGTATTAATGTTCTGTAGGACAGGTCCCTGCAGGGGCGTCCAGCTCGTCCAACCACTTGGTAGTCGTTCAGTTTGCTCCGCTGCTTCGTTGTCATCCTTCCTTTGTTTGTAATCATCCCCAAAGCGACTGAGAACCGCACGTTAGTCTGTGTTCCTGCGGTGGAAAAGATCAGGAACCTTCCTGTAGAACTCCAGCACACAAACACAAGTAAACATGGAGAGTCTGGAGGAGCTTTCTGAGGGAATCAATGTTTTATTTCTGTGTCTTTAATCATTGATCAAGAACAGATCCAACATTGATTACATGTAAACCCTCCATCATCTATTCAGTGTGCAGGATGCACGAGGCTGCCATCATGAACTCCTGGTTTCTCTCTGCAGAGTCTCTGGAGCTGATCGCCACGGCAGCAGAACACTCCAATGCTGCCATCAGGAAGATGGTAAGGGAGCTGAGCTGTCAGTCATCATCACCATGGTGACCATGGTCATTATGGTCTGCCACAGGTCACACCACATC
This sequence comes from Macquaria australasica, assembly GCA_005408345.1. Classification (NCBI taxonomy): domain Eukaryota; kingdom Metazoa; phylum Chordata; class Actinopteri; order Centrarchiformes; family Percichthyidae; genus Macquaria; species Macquaria australasica. The sequence continues at coordinate 33,539 of SEMN01001503.1, forward strand.
ATACGTCAGATACATGTGACTCAGATCAGATGCTGTCAGTGTGTCATTAACCTTCCTCTTTAATTAAACGTCCCCTCATTAAGTGTCTGAACGGCTTCGTGTGTTTGGTTCCTCCTCGGTTGCAGTCGAGTCAGTCAGGAACAGGATCCATCAACAGTAGGTATCTTTGTGAAACCGGATCCTGGTCTCTCCCGGGCATCTGGACCTCAGGTCTCTGCTGGAAGAATGAAGTACTAATAAAACAATGTTTTCTGAGGTGCAGTCATGATACTATGAGAATGAAGTCTGTTTTAGAGAAGCTGCAGACTCTGACTCCTCCCTGATCCTGTAGAACAGCAGTGTAGTCCAGACTGAGACCACCTCGTCCCAGCAGGATGTTTCCTGCTGTCTCACTGATTAAAGGAAAGCTGCTGCTGCTGCAGTGTGTCAGGTCCCAGTGTTTTCTCCCTCAGCTGAGACTGACAGGTGCTGAGGTGCCATAGACACATCATCAACCTCTGTTTTCTTACCTGAACCCCAGAGCTCCACCTCTCAGGGACTCTGGTTCAGACCGGATCCAGGACTTTTATCACTGACTCTACCTGTCTCTTTGTTTCTACCTGTCTCTGACTCTCCCTGTCTCCCTGTCTCTCTATCTCTCCCTGTCCCTCCCTCTCTCCATGTCCCCACTTGTCTCTCTGCCAGGAGCGGATGAGGAAGTTGTTGAAGGTGTACGAGTTGTTGGGAGGAGAAGAAGACATCGTTAACCCGACAAACGAGCTCATCAAAGAAGGACACATCCTCAAACTGTCCAACAAGAACGGGACCACGCAGGACCGATACCTCATCCTGGTACTCTGTTCTACTGTGTTTTACTGTGTTCTACTGCAGTGTTGACGCAGGCAGCAGTAATAAGAGACACCTGTCTGTCCCTGCAGTTTAACGACAGGTTGCTGTACTGTGTCCCGAAGCTGCGTCTAATTGGTCAGAAGTATGGCGTCCGCGCTCGCATCGATGTGGACGGAATGGAGGTGAGAAATCATCAGCTGATTACTGAGTGGAGCTCCGCCTTCTGCTTCTGAACCTGATTAAACCTGTCTACCTGTCTGTCCACCTGTCTCTTTCCCTCTCTCTGTCCACATCTCTCTCTCTCTCTCTGTCCACTTGTCTCTCTCTCTGTCCAGCTGAAGGAGACCAGCAGTGCTGCAGTTCCCAGGACATTCCTGGTGTCTGGAAAACAGAGATCCCTGGAGCTGCAGGCCAGGTACAGACAGACGGACACACACAGACTCACGACACAGGATGAAACCATCAGCTGTCGCGGCCGATGGTGATGGACGGGTCTCTGAAGTCTGAACCCAAAATCAGCTGAATTTATTGAGGTGCATGTTAGTGGAAACCAGTCGTCCCACAGAGGTGTTCTGACTGGCTGTCTGTGTGCTTGTGTCTTTGCAGGACGGAGGAGGAGAAGAAGGACTGGATACAGGTAACACAGGACGACCGTCTGTCTGCTTCTGTCTCCTCGTTCTGCTGTTACAGTGTAATTTAAGTCCTCCGGGGAAATCTGATTTCTGTTGACCTCCAGTGGTTTCACTTCTCACCTTGCTGCACTGTTAGGTGTGGTTGCAGGTGCAACAGAGCACATTCATCAGTGACTCTTGCTGGTGTTAAGTTACAGAAGATAAGATAGAACGTGTTGTGCAGCAGTTGCAGAACAAAGTAGGAAACTCCAAAATAATGCAAAACTAGGTAAACGGTAAGAATCATAAGCTGCTCAGGTTCCTCTTCAAGCTGATATCAATACAAAAGCAGAAGCTCAAAGTGTAAAACAGGCTTTTAATGTGAAACTTCTGCAGGAAGTGTTTACTGTTTATCACTTTATTATCTGTTATTCCAGACTGGTGTTTATTTCATAGTGCCGTTATCTGAGACCCGGATGTCTGAATACTGGCTAATATTGTTGATCTTATATATTACGTTTTTATCGACTTTAACCTTAGTTTTGTGTGCGTGCGTGCGTGCGTGCGTGCGTGCGTGCGTGCGTGTGTGTGTGTTAGGCCATCCAGGCGATCATCCAGAGACACGAGCAGACGATGGAGAGCTTCAGACATCTGAACTGTTCACTACGAGATGACGAGTCCACACCACCTCACTCCCCGGTAACACTCACTCTCTGATCCATCAGGTCAGAACCTCGTTTCCTAAAAACATCTTCAGTCTGTCTGAAGATTAGGAGATTCTTAGAAATGATGGTAGATTGAGGAGCGACTCCTCTCTGCTGCAGGTTTTTATTGTTTTTGTTCATCTTGAACTCTTATCAGGAACACTGATGTTCTTTAAGTTTGTCGTCCTCCTCCTCTCCTCTGATATCTTCATCTCTTCTGGCTGAAACTTTCCTCACAACATATTTTCCGTTTCATATCTTCTCCTTTCTTGTGATTTATGGTCACATGTTTGAATCCAGCAGCTCTGATACAGAACCACATCAGATGAGCTGCATATTCATGAACCACCGCTGCATTCAGGTTCAACGTGAGTTTCAGAGTAACATATGCCTGCAGCAGGTAAACCAATCAGAACCCAGGAACATGGATTATAAATCTGTAGATCGTTTACTGCACGTTCAGCTTCGTGTACTCGTCTTAAGTTCTGCTTTGGGAACCGAGTGTAGAAACCCTTTTCATTTCTAATGTTGATCGTCAGACCTGCAGTTCGTCCCGGCGGCTGACTGCGGTCCTGTAGGCAGGAGACCTCCAGCTGCTGAAGAGGTCCATCATAACTCTTCTTCTTCATCTTTCTGTCTCAGAGCTGTGTGGAGTTGGGAAAGAGAGCTCCGACTCCGATCAGAGAGAAGGAAGTCACTCTGTGTATGAAGTGTCAGGAGCCGTTCAACTCCATCACCAAGAGACGGCATCACTGTAAAGCCTGCGGACACGTACGTTCACCTTATCTTAACTACCCACATATAGAGCACCTGTAATAAACACACCTGTGAACGGCCCCGGGTCTGCTCCACAACACACTCAGTGTGTGTTTTTACAAGATGAAACTCACAATGAGACAGAGAGCAAACAGGATGTGAACACAAACATCTTCCTGATATTCCAACAAACACCACAGAAATGTAGATGAAACCACATTAATGTCAGCGGAGACAGCTTCAGGCCGTGTTACAGTGATTTACTGTCCGTGTTGAATCCAGGTGGTTTGTGGGAAATGTTCAGAGTTTCGTGCTCGTCTGTCGTACGACAACAATCGGACCAACCGTGTGTGTGTCGATTGCTACGCCATGCTGGTGGGAGTGTCGCCCTCGCCCGCCACGCTGACCAGCAGCACCCATAGGAGGCGCTCCATCCTGGAGGTTAGTGTGACATCACTGTGACATCAGCATTTCTGTGTGTGTTTTGGGTCCGTATATGACCACGTTTGTCCCACTGACAGATGTTAATGTCACCAAAAGGTACAACAGATAATAACAATGGAAGAACATTTTCTCATTGTAAGGTTGTGCAGAAACCTGATGCTGTCTTCATCTCTGTCTCTTGTTGCCATAGAAACAGGCCTCCCTGGCAGCGGAGAACAGTGTGATTTGTAGTTTTCTTCACCACATGGAGAAAGGAGGGGGGCGGGGCTGGCAGAAGGCCTGGTTCGTCATCCCTGAAAATGAACCGCTGGTGCTCTACATCTACGGAGCTCCTCAGGTACGTTGTCAATGTAAAACTCTGTCCAGCAGCTGGAGGACACCTGAGGACCAGAGCAGTCTACTGGTAATACTGCTACCGCCCCCTACAGGCTGCAGTGTCCATTACAGCCACAACACCAACAAACAACACTGCAGTTCTGTCAGCAGCAACTTGTAAAGGTTTTATGGGGCCTCGGGGGGGGTTCAGGGGTTCTAATATGACAAACCAGCCAATCAGAAAACAGCAGGCAGGAAGTGATGATGATGGTTTTTACTTGTTTCCTTTGGTCTCTGGCCATGGTATAATAGCCATGATGCACTCTGTCTGTATTTGTTATTCTCCCACCAGGACGTGAAGGCGCAGCGCAGCGTGCCTCTGATTGGCTTCGAGGTCTCTCTTCCTGAGTCATGTGATCGCCTGGAGCGACGCCACGCCTTCAAGATCTCCCAGAGTCACCTGACCCTGTACTTCAGTGCTGAGGGGGAGGAGCTACAGCAGCGGTGGATGGAGGTCCTGTCGAGGGCCGGGAGAGGGGAGGAGCATCAGGTCCACCGGCCAATCGTGGAGAGTCTGGAGGAGGAGGGGGAGGAGCTAGTGGCTGCAGCAGAGGGGGAGACCACGTGATTCTATTGGACGAGGAAGGATGGCGATGATGAAGGCGGAGTCTTTAAAATATCGATCCCTTTGGAAACCAGTTCAAAACCAGTACATACAGTCATAGCTGATATTTAACACACACACACACACACACACACACACTCTCTGAGCTCTGTGTATTTAAAGTTGCGTGGTTCTTCTGCATGATTCCCCCCCACAAGATGGCGTCTCTCTCTCCGTCTTTATCTTTTTTTTCACCTGTGCCATATCGCAGTGAGTGGGCAGAACACAGAACCAACGCCATGTTTTCTCCCCTCGCTTTGGTCTGTCAGGCTTTAAACACTACAGTACCCATAAACCTCAGCTACCGTTGCTATGGAGATACCTCCATCCAGAGCAGAAAACGGATCCAAAATTTAAAAGTGAATCGATTCAGATTTGTAATTTTATTCATCAGTTTTAGTCTGAAGTTCTCTGATTGGACGTTTCCTGGAGTTCAGTCAACCATAAAGCACGTGTTTAAGTCATTCAGTGTCCATGTAACATTTCATTCAGCAGGTCCAGAGGACAGATGTATTTTACTGGCTGACTCACTTTGTGACGTCTGTTATTGAAAGTTACTATGAGTCTGTTTACTGTGTGAGACCTGTAAAGGTTCAGGAACACAGCAGTTAAAACATCATCACTGTGTCATCAACATGACAGTAAACCCCAAAAACACCTTCCAGTCGTCCAATGAAAGAAAGCCGGAGTGACAGACTGAGTTACAGACCAGGAGAATGGGATTCTACCGGGACACAGTTAGTCTAAGTCTCATCCAGACCAGAATCCCTGTGGATCACGTTCATATTGGACAGTTCTGCACCTCACAGTTTACGTCCAACAGTTAGAGCTAATGCAGAAAGTAGCATGTTTGTAAAGTAAAGGACAGGTGGAGGACACGTGGACGGTCTGTGTGAAAACCAGCGGACATGTTCAGATAAAGAAACTCACGCAGACCTTTGGATGCAAACGTGTTCAAGTGGACTGTGGAGGTCTGGGTGGTAGATTCGGACTTTCAGGGAGGAGACCAGAGTTCACATCCCGTCACAGAGCTGCGATCTGCATAACCATCTCCACCACCTGGTTCACGTGGTCTAACACCTGGTTCATGTGGTCTAACATCTGGTTCATGTGGTCTAACACCTGGTTCATGTGGTCTAACACCTGGTTCATGTGGTCTAACATCTGGTTCATGTTACACCTGGTTCATGTGGTCTAAGACAGTAATTTGATAAAAAGTGAATACTTTAAAACTGTTAGCGTTGGATGTAATCTGGATTTTGCAGAATCGTCTCATATGAACGTTGTTGAGTTGTGATGGGGCTGATATGATCTGAACCCGGACTGACTCAGGTCCAGGTTCTGGTCTCTGATGCAGGAAGTAACGGGCGTGTGCAGACTTCTGCTGTGTTCTTCTGGTCGTCTCCAATCAATGAAAACACGAGCCGAGCAGATGAATAAGCACAGAGACTCATGTTGGAGTCAGACTGGACACGTGGTGACGGTTCAGATCCGGACTGAAAGCTGAGGATCTGCAGCCGCTGCTGTCGCCCCTGACGATGAAATCAGAGATTCTCCCGTTTTTAAAGATAAAGTTTAGCGGTGCTGGTTTCCTGAGCTCAAACAGGAAGTGGATATAAATTGTCAGACTGAGGAATTGCTGTGAGATTTTTAAAACACGAAAGAAGAAGAAGACTGACGTGTCCTCTTTAAAAGACTTTTCCATTTTTAATCCTAAATTTCCCCTGAAGACACAACTCGCCAGATTTCTTTTGAAATCTTGTGTTTGTTTGATTTTTAAACTTCCCCTCAGTGACCTCACTGCTGCTGTCTGACCTCCACACCTGTCTGCAGGTAACTACATTTCCCAGCAGCCTCTGCTCCAAGGTGTGGACTCCTTTTACCTGCAGCCTCTCTGCTCTCTGCTGCTGAAGTCAGGTACTGCAGGTTTTTATGAAATCACTGAGGTGGTTCATCGCGGTCCTGAAGAAATCTCACTCAAACAAACTTTTCTAATCTCACTTAGAGATTTTCACTCAGTTCATCTGCACATTATTAATAGAATATACACATTACAATATTATATATATTATTAATAGTTCTTTGTCAAATGTCAAAATAACTCCAGATGTCCGAGTTTAGTTCTCAGAGTTCAAACTGTTTCTTCAACTTTTCAAAAACACGAAAAGATTCAGTTCACGAAAACTCGAAGCAGAGAAAAATTCTCCTGACCAATCAGAGAGCGTTTATATGATGACATCAACAGTTTAAATGAGCAATGACAGAGTGTCATGTAGAGCTGAATTAATTAATCGATTAGTTGACTGATAATTGATTAATGATTTAGGTTAACCCAGACCTGGTTCAGCTGTTTTCTGCTGGTTTTAAATCTCAGTGAACTGAATCTCTTTGTGTTTTGGACAAAACGAGACATTTGAGGACGTCACTTGGAATCTGAAAGACATTTATTGACCTTTATTGACCAGATGACTAATTGATTAATTGAGAAAATAAGTGAAAATGAAAATTGTCGTCAGTTGCAGCTCTAATCAATAATAATGGAGACTCCTGCAGGACTCTGGTGATCCCCGTCCCAGATGGTGGTGGGGGTGGGTTTGTTCTGTTTTTTTGAGTTGGATGTAAAAAGTTTGAGAGTTTTTTAAGATGGACGGAGACGTGAAGAGTCTCTGAGAGGAAGCAGAAACCCGACTGGACTGTAAACCGTCTCCACGTCAGATGGACTCGATGGTTTCTGTGTCTGAATCCAGCGATTAGACGGAGCTGATCTGTCCTGACCCCAAAAGAAAAGAGACGAGTTGTTTTTCTCATCTTCACTTCCAGTGGTACAGTATTTCTCTGTGTGTGTGTCTATAAACACCTTTTGGACAAAGTCTTTTGATAGTGAAAAAAGCGAATATTATTAATATTATTATTGTTATTCTGATGAATCTATCTGATGCTATGATGAACTGAAAAGACAGACTTCTTGTTGGATATTTCCGTGTTTATGAGTCTGGGTTGTATTTGATGTTTGCTGGATGCAAGTTGATGCAAGAAGAAAACAAAGTAAAGTTTTTGTAAATATAATTTATTCTCCTGTGACGCCTCGGTCATGTGTAAAGGTTAAAGGTTAACGCTTGCTGTTCCTCCACACTCTGCAGACCTCTACACAGCCAGAGCCAAACAGAGTTTGGGTTTCAGCGGCGGCCATGTTGGCTCCACAATTTAGATTAACGGCTGACAAGGTGAAGGTTAAAGGAACAATCGGACATTTTAGTAAATTCTCTTGTTGTCTCTGTCTTCTCCAGAGTCAGATGTTACAGATATCAGTTTCATGTCTGTGTGTCCAGGACAGACAGGACCAGGAAGTGATTGTGTTCAACGCCACAACACAAGCTAGCACTGCTTAGTGTGCAGCCTTTAATTTAGCATTTAACTAGCTAGCTGCCAAGTTCTATACTGACTGAGAGGATGCAGTTTGTGGTCTAAGCTAACAAGTCACAGCACAATGCTAATCTTTGGTTAAATGGTTAAAACTAACTCAGTGCTGTGCTAAACTAACAGGTTGATAAGTTATTTCTAAAGTAACCTAGCAGTGTTTAGTTTATGTGTTTAGCTGAACTTTAAAACCTTTAGCAAAACATAAAATACCAGTGAAGGATTTGGAGTTGTTGGAAGGTGAAATTTTCTCTTTTGGTGGAGCTAGGCTAACAGTTTCCCCCTGCTTCCAGTCTTTGTGCTAAGCTAGGCTAAACACGTCCTGGACACACAGATATAAGTGATTTCCATCTGAAACTGGTTTACAAAATGTTTTGAAAACTGGATTCCTTAAAATGTTGAAGTCTTTCTTTACCTTCTACCTCAGCTGGGTCACGGTGCTCACTCTGTGCGAGGCTCTGGTTGTCACCGTGTGTTTTTAGCGTGTTGTTGGCGTGTAAAGCAGACTCCAGTGGTGTGTGGACCTCTCCTCCCCCAGTGGGAATGGAAGGAAATGGCCAGTAACTCAGCCTTATAGTTCCCATCATCATCAGCTGTCTTGATGTGGTGAAAAACCTTTTTAACTTTAAATCTGAGTGATTCGTGTTGGGCAATTGTTGATTATTTTGCTTCTTATATACGACTTTTCTTTTCTTTTGGAGACTGGTTCCAACTGGTTCTGCCCGGTTCTGACCAGTGTGTGTATGATACAGTTGAACAGTGGTGTGTTGTATCGGTCCAGTGTGCACTTCAAAACTATACAGTAATCAGTACACAGGGCTAGTGAAGTTGTTGGCTAATATATCAGATCTGCATTATGTATTAAAGTATTTCTTGTTGTTTCTTTGGGCCGGACACCACACGACAGTTTACAGCCAGTTACAGTCTCAGTTTGAGCTGCTTATAACTAGAGATGAGCAGCATTAAATTATTATTTAGGTAACGGCTAAGATTTCTAATATGGTTGATTTCTCAAAATAACACCTACTACCTAAAATGTGCTCAGATGTTTTTGGAGATGTGAGGACCCGCTAATGCAAGCTAGCTCTAGCTAGGAGGCTAGCTACCAACATGACTCAGCACACTTTATAAATGTTAATAAATATAGTGTATTTTAAATTTTACTCAGACTCCCAAGAACATGAGTAGGTATGCACATCCTCGGTTTCCCAACAAGCTAATGTTGATTACCACATTAGCTAAACGTTCAGCTTAGGGTCACTCTTATTTAAGTGTGTTTGAGGTGCAGCGTTTTCCAAAATTATATAGTTTACTTCAATCTCTGCTGAGTTTTTCAAGCTGCCAACCATGACGTGTCCATAGAGTCAAGTCATGTAGTTGTTTTTACTTCTTTCCATTTAAATGTGAAAAACCTGGATTCGTCTCTAGTTATAACCAGTCATCACCTGTTAGAGCCTGTTTTCACCAATATAACTCGTTTTAATTTGTTTAAGCAGTTAGAAAGAAACATTTACAGCCTGTTTGGACCAGTTACAGCCGGTACCAGTCAGCTGTAACCAGTACAGCCAGTCTGCATGAATCTGCCAGTTGTATTTAGCACCACAGCCGGTTAGAACTGGTTCTGTTACACTGCTGTCTGTGTTGGTCCTGGTTTCGTTACAGTTGATTCAGTATTTTGCCTTACAGTTTCTGAATTTTATTGAACTTTTGCTTGTGCCAAATCAGACGACTCGATCGCTGTCAGTGTTCAACAGTTACTGTATTTATTTATCATTTTAACCCAAAGTGTTATCATTGGTTTAGTTTTTCACCTCCTGTTGAGGAGGGTTTTGTGTTTCTGTCGTCTGCAGTCTGTGACACCTTCACCTTTTCAAACCGTGTTTTCATCCCTGTTGTGGACTGTTACTGGCTGCTGTTGCCATGGAGACCATCAGGATATTCACACAGACATCATTCGCTGACATGAAGCTGAAACATGCATGAAACAAACCAAATCATCTTAATAAATGGCCGTATTTTGGTATGTGGGTCAACATATTTATAACCAATCAGAGGAGGACTGGGCAGTGATGTCATTTGGTCGAATGACATCGTTTTTGTGACCAGAGCTCTTATCTCCTGACTTGTTGCTATAGTAACCGCTGGGTTACTGGAGCAGCATGTTACCACGGTAACCACCGAGTTCCACAGCTGCTGGCTTCATAGTGCTGCAGGGTCTGGAGCTCCTGGTCCAATGTTACCATAGCAACCACCGGACTCTAGTTACCATGACAACATCCACCATCTTCTCTCTCTCCAGGTGTAACAGCAGCATGGTCGTGTCTTCTTCTTCCTGTTATAGTTCTGGTACCTTGTTATTATTGATTATTGAGTATTGATTGATTGCAGGCTATTGGCTAGTGGCCGGCCACTGCCTTCCATCCTGTCCATGTCTGTTTCCCATCATGCCCTTCTGTAAGAAAAAACTATGAGAAATGTTTATGAGGTTATAAATGAAATAAAACATAAAAACTGACAACGTGACAGTCTGGAAGTATATCTACTACTACTGCTACTACTATTACTGCTACTACTATTACTACTATTACTACTACTACTGCTACTACTATTACTACTACTACTGCTACTACTATTACTACTACTGCTACTACTGCTACTACTATTACTACTATTACTACTACTGCTACTACTATTACTACTACTACTATTACTATTACTACTACTACTGCTACTACTATTACTGCTACTACTATTACTAGACATTAAGACAAGACATTACATTATTTACTTACATTACTACTAATTAAAAAAAAAACATTTAATTACATTAATTTACACATTAAAAAAAATTTTATATTTTTTATTTACTAATTGCATTACACATTTATTTTACATTATTTACGAGCATTATTGAAAAAGATATTTATTTTACAGAAAGATGATGATGACAGAGATGGAGGAGGAGAGAGGATGCTGCCACTACTACTACCACTGCCACTGCTACCATCACTACCATCAATTATTACCGCTACTGCCATTACTAATACTACTGCTACCGCTTATTACTACTACCACCATTACCACTACTCACCGCCACCACCATTACCACTGTCACCGGTACCAATACACTGCCAATACTACTACTACTACTACTACTGGTACTACTATTACTGCTACTACTACTACTACTACTACTACTGCTACTGCTACTACTACTGCTACTACTATTACTACTACTACTGCTACTGCTATTACTACTACTACTATTACTACTACTACTGCTAATACTATTACTACTACTAATACTATTACTACTGCTACTACTACTGCTAATACTATTACTACTACTAATACTAATACTACTACTATTACTACTGCTACTATTGCATTCAGAAAACTTTGAGATGCTTTAAAACCACTTACAAATGAAGCAACAGCACCATCCAGTGTCCACACATGAAAGTACAAGTTAAGAAAGGAGAGTGAATAAATAAATCAAAGCAGGTAAAGAAGTGATTTATTTTACACACATTAATGGCTGTTTTTTTTATGTAGGGAGGGGGAGAGTGTAGCATTATAATATTTCTTAAAATGTCCTTCAAGGTCCAACAAAATATTAATAACATCGTTGACATAAGAACTGAATTTATACATTCTGTTTATATAATGCTAAACACCCTGCAGAGACTAAATATAATGTCTTATTCTGAATAAACCACAGAGTATTTCTTTTAGTAGTGGACAGTGTTGGAAAGTACATTTACTCAAGTAGTATACTTAAATACAACTCTGAGGTACTTGTACTTCAGTTGAGTGTTTGTTATGACTTTAGCTGCAGTAATAATAACAATAACAAAAAGTTTGGGGTGAATTTCTTTTGTTGTGACGTCACCCCGTGCTGATGAAACGCTATGTAATTCACGAACCGCTAAGCCCCGCCCCCCGCCTCTCTCCGGCCCTCTGATTGGACGGCTCTCCTGTCAGTCTGTGCTCGGCCCATCAGTCGTGGTGGGCTGACGTCACCTCGGAGCCCCCCCCCACACTCTCACTTCCCGTAACAGCAGAGACAAAAACAAACAAGATGGCGGACTCTGATGTGCAGCAGCAGCTCATTGGCTGTCAGAGAACCCAGCCGCAGTCCTATTGGCTGCCAGTGAGCAGAGCAGCATCTCATTGGTCCAGGAGGAGAGGCCCGCCTCCTGTAGACTCACACACAGAAACAGAACAGGTAGAAAACACCTGGCCAGCGCTCAGGTGCTGCTGTGGAGCAGCATATATATATATAATTATAATTGAATGATGTCATTGATTCTGTGTTAATCACACAGACCTGCAGAGGTGCTGGGAAGTTACTGAGTACATTTTTACATTTGTGAGGTACTTGTACTTTGCTTGAGTATTTCCACTTTCTGCTACTTTGTACCTGCAGCTGCAGAGACTTTGGAAGTGAAAGTGTCTGCAGGTGTTTGGGTCAAACACAGAACAACAGTAAAATAACTGATTCCTATTTACTCACCAGCTAAACATTAAAATACTGCATCAGCGTTAACCAGTCAGTAATATAACAACACTGACTCTGCAGAACGAGGATTTTTACTGATAATACTAATTATTAATAAAAAAGGTAGTTTTTCTTGTTTATTTCTATAATTAATATATCTTCTACATATATTTAACTGTGACATGATATTCTGTGTAAAATGTAATTCCCTTAGTGAACTCGACCCCAGGAAAACACAGCATGTTTACACCTGTAGACAGTGAAGCATCTCCAGGTGTAACGTCCACGTCATGCACTCCTCCATGTTTGATTTAAATTGTTAAATGTTGTATATTTGCAGGATTTTCTTCTTTATATTCTTGTTGTTTTTATCATTTTATTCATTAAAACTGACATTTAGAGATTTAAATTAGGACAGTCTGGCTCAGTGTGTCCGATCTGTTTAGTGAATTTCTATGTTCACAGCTGCTCCGCCTGCCTGCCTGCAGGCTGCCTGTCTGCCTGTCTGCCTGCCTGCCTGCCTGCCTGTCTGCCTGCCTGCCTGCCTGCCTGCAGGCTGCCGGTGTCTCTCAGCAGCTCCGAGGAGGACCCGAACCTGAGCCCTGTTCTGGTCTGTGTGCTGTCCCCCGCAGGTTTGGATGAGTTTGGATCCGGGTCAGTGAGCTGGACTGAAACATGCTGCTGTGATTTCTCTTGAGAGACTTTGATCCTCCGGTGGCTGCTGGGAAATAAAGCGCCTCTCTGTGCTGCTCACTCAGTCGGTTAAAGCGTCTCTGTCTCTGGAGAAATGTCAGCTGTCAGCCCGGACCAGATCCAGACCGGAAAGCAGAACCGAACCGGAGCCGAGCTGGAGCAGCTGGAGGCCGGGATCCTGCAGCCGCAGACCGTGTTTGTCATCCTGGACTCGGCTGAAACACTCAACCTGGTCCGGTGAGTCCGGAAGTTCTGGAAAGTACCGTTATTACTGCTGCGAAGAGAACCTTATGCCAAACCCCGTTCAAAAATCTCTGTTTTTAGAACCGCCGTGCTCATTGGTACAAAGACATCACTAGCTGAACATGACTGAAGACATCTGTCAGATCTGCAGTGTCTTCTGGTAAAAACGGCATATAAAATACACACCAAACGTCTTACCTTAATAATATTCCATTATTAAGGAAACACATTTCCACGCTGAACATTAATAGCGGTTGTAGTTGAGATGAATTCCAGAGGAATCACTTAATACAGTTAAATTCTTATTTGAATAGGTTTTGATATGTACCTCTGATCAATGCAGAGTAGAATTCCTGAGTTCCTAAAGATTAAGGAAACAAGACAGCGAAATTAGCGGAGAAGCAACTTTAAATTGCAAAATGTTCGAATGAAGTTTGGCATGGCGGACCGGAGACTACAGCCTACGTAAAGCTGCTAGTTAAGCTCAGTATCAGAAGTGTTCAACTGCTCAAAGTGATAACCTGCAGTTTGAAAATACACTTAATGATCCGAAACATGACATGAGAACTTCATAAGTTCTTTCATGTCCTCTGATCCACAAAGAAGCATTTTGTCAGTGTTAAATCTGGTAGTGTTCAGTGAAGTCACAATAACAAGCATCTTGCTTATTTAAGAACTTTTATTAACATGAAGTCGTCTTGGTGAATAAAATGTGAGCCAAACTGAAATGTTTTCCCTAAAGATGTTAAGTTTATTTTAGTCTTGTTTTGGACGTTAGTTACATTT
>SEMN01001504.1:0-20000 GCA_005408345.1 Macquaria australasica
ACCCCCAATCCAAGCGTGCCAGCGAATGCCCTTTATGTCAGGTTTACTTTGTGTTCATGTTTATCCTCTTCGTGAGTGTTTTTTGTTGTACTTTTGATTATCCTCTTCATGAGTGTTTTTTGTTGTACTTTTGATTATCCTCTTCATGAGTGTTTTTTGTTGTACTTTTGATTATCCTCTTCGTGAGTGTTTTTGTTGTACTTTGATTATCCTCGTTGTGAGCGCTTTTTGTTTGTTTATTGAAACACCTCAGTAAAACTGCTGTGGAACTTAAAAGCCCTGGTCTCATGAGTCGTGCATTTGAGTCCGCCGGTCCTGTGTCAAAGTTCGTGACAGAACGAACTGGCCAAGATATGGACTCAGCCGACTCGAAAAGACTGCAGCACGCTCTCTCTGCACAGGGCACCATGCTGTACCAGCATGAGACTCAGCTAAACACCATCAGTCAGGGAGTGAGAAGTCTCACCGAGCTGCAGGGAGAGTTTCAAGGCACAGTCACCGCGCAAGTAAACCTCTTAGCAGGACAACTCCACCAGGTTCTGGCGCACCTGGGTGCCGCAGCATCGGCAACACCGCCCACCGAGACTCCACCCGCGGCACCCACCAGAAGTCATGCAGCTGTCCCTGCTCTAAGGCTGGCTTCCCCGGAAAGATTTTCTGGGAATTCAGGTGACTGTAGATCTTTTTTAGTACAGTGCGATTTACATTTCATGCATAATCCCGCTGCATTTGTGTCTGAGCAGGCTAAAGTAGCGTTTGTAGTATCGCACTTAACTGGCAGAGCGGCCGCTTGGGCCACTGCAGAGTGGGCAAGGAACTCAGAGATTTGTCATTCACTCGAAGCATTTAAAGGAGCCATGAGCAGGATATTCGACCACACTTCACCTGCCCGGGAGGCTTCTAGACGCCTGCTACAGATCCAGCAGCGTTCCCGGCAGGTGGTCGATTACGCCATTGAGTTCCGAACCGTGGCTGCCGATAGTGGTTGGAACACTCCTGCTCTTATAGACGCCTTTATGAACGGGCTTGTGGAGCCCATCAAAGACCAACTAGCACCTCTGGAATTACCACAGGAACTAGAGACTCTCATCGCCATGGCAATTCGGGTGGACAATCGCCTCCGAGAGCGGGAAAGAGAACGACAACGGACCGCACTTCCTCTTCCCCGTCATCGAGGAGCAGCGCCAGGAATTCACTTCCCCGGGACACCGTCGCCTTCTTTATCCCCAGGAGCTGGGGGAACGGCGACAGCACCGGCTGCAGACGAGCTAATGCAATTGGGGAGGACCAGGATTTCACCCGAGGAGAGACAGCGACGCCTACAAGAGGGAAGCTGTTTTTCCTGCGGTCAACGGGGGCATCGAATCATCACCTGTCCGGTAAAAGATCGAGCTCACCAGCTATGAGGAGGGCGCTGGTGAGTAAGTCCTCGTTGAACTATCCTCCTCGTCCCATGACGCAGGTAACCATCTCTATTAATAATCAGAGGATAATTAAGGGGGTGCTAATTGACTCAGGGGCAGACGAGAATTTCATGGACTGGGATTTAGCTCGGCAGCTGCAGGTTAAGACTGTCCTCTTGGACACCCCAGTTAATGCCAGTGCTTTGGATGGTAGCCTGTTATTCCGAGTGACTCATAAGACTGAACCGGTGCAAATAACGTTAGAGGGGAATCATACAGAGATCCTACAGTTTCATTTATTCATGTCAGCTCAATATCCCCTAATATTAGGGTTCCCATGGTTAAAAGAACACAACCCCCACGTTGATTGGAGTTCAGGCGAGATTAAAGGGTGGGGGGAAGAGTGTACAAAAAAATGCGGGATAACTCAAAAGGCACAACTAGACCCTTCCCAGAGCTTATTAACGACAGTTAATACCGACCATAACTTAGATTTCCCTGACTTGTCCATCGTCCCATCCTGTTACCATGACTTGAAAGAAGTCTTTAGCAAGACCAAAGCACTGTCGCTCCCCCCTCACCGCTCTTTTGACTGTGCTATAGACTTGCTGCCTGGAGCGCCCATTCCTAAGGGGCGTCTCTACTCCATCTCCAGGCCAGAGAGGGAGGCGATGGACGAATACATCACCAACTCATTAAAAGCAGGAATCATCCGTCATTCATCCTCTCCAGCTGGAGCAGGATTTTTCTTTGTAGGCAAAAAAGATGGTTCCCTCAGACCCTGCATAGACTATAGCCCTCTCAATGACATCACAGTAAAGAACAGGTATCCACTACCTTTGATATCATCCGCTTTTGAACTGTTACAGAATGCTAAGGTGTACACTAAATTGGACTTAAGAAATGCTTATCACCTCGTCCGGATCAGAAAAGGCGACGAGTGGAAAACGGGGTTTAACACCCCTAGCGGGCACTACGAGTATCTAGTCATGCCTTTTGGACTTTGTAACGCTCCCGCAGTTTTCCAGAATCTGGTGAATGATGTATTGAGAGATTGTTTGAATGAATTTGTGTTTGTCTATTTGGATGACATATTGATTTTCTCACCAGACCTTAAGTCCCATATAGGTCATGTTCGGCAGGTGCTCCAGAAACTGTTGGACAATCAACTGTATGTGAAGGCCGAAAAATGTGATTTTCATACGGACTCAGTGGCATTTCTGGGGTAGGTCAGTGCTGTGGCAAATTGGCCTATCCCAGACAGTCGAAAAAAGGTTCAACAGTTTCTGGGGTTTGCCAATTTCTATAGAAAATTCATTCGCAATTTTAGCACCATTGCTGCACCACTTCATGCTCTCACCTCTTCCAAAGTGCCGTTTCAGTGGAGCTCTCAGGCCGAGAAAGCCTTTCAAGACCTTAAGGGGAGATTCACCACGGCACCAGTACTCACAGTCCCCGACACTAAAAGACAGTTCGTGGTGGAGGTCGACGCCTCCAATGAAGGCATTGGGGCAGTGTTGTCCCAAAGGTCCATTAAAGACAACCGGATGCACCCCTGCGCGTACCTGTCGCGTAAGTTAACCCCCGCAGAAAATAATTATGATGTAGGTAACAAAGAACTATTAGCGGTCAAGACAGCACTGGAAGAGTGGAGACACCTGTTGGAGGGGGCAGTGCACCCATTTTTAGTTTGGACAGACCACAAGAATTTAGAATACCTCAGGAAAGCTAAGAGACTTAATTCTCGCCAAGCAAGATGGACTTTGTTTTTTAACCGTTTTCACTTCACCATTTCTTTTCGACCAGGTTCACAGAATGGCAAACCGGATGCGTTGTCCCGTCTTTTTGACCCGGAGCCAATTGCCAAGGAACCTGAAACAATCCTTCCACGAAACCGTGTGGTTGGGGTGATTTCTTGGCAAATAGAATCTGACGTGAAGCAGGCAAATGTGGGGAGCCCGGCACCTTGTGGGTGTCCAAGTAACCGTCTGTTTGTCCCTGTGTCTTTACGCTCCAAGGTAATCCACTGGGCTCACACGTCCCTGCTCACGTGCCATCCGGGGGTCAAGCGAACCTTGTTTGTGGTAAGACAGAGATTCTGGTGGCCAGCCATGGAAAGGGAGGTGGTGGAGTATGTGGCAGCCTGTCCTGTGTGCGCACGGAACAAGTCATCACCTCGGGCCCAAGTCGGACTGCTGCATCCTTTGCCGGTTCCCCATCGGCCGTGGTCGCACATCTCGGTGGACTTTGTGACCGGACTACCACCTTCGGAAGGACACACGAGCATCTTGACGGTGGTGGACCGTTTTTCTAAGATGGTCCATTTCATCCCCTTAGCTAAGTTGCCCTCGGCCAAGGAGACGGCTGAGGTCATGATGTCTCAGGTCTTCAGGGTTCATGGCGTCCCCACGGATATTGTGTCGGATAGGGGCCCACAGTTTGTGTCGAAATTTTGGAACGAGTTTTGTCAGCTCATCGGCGCCACCGTCAGTCTATCATCTGGATATCATCCACAGTCGAACGGTCAGATTTATAGTCTGCGTCTCCCCTTGTCCTGTGCCAGTTCGTCTTGTTTTTGCTCGTCAACAGACCCCCAATCCAAGCGTGCCAGCGAATGCCCTTTATGTCAGGTTTATTCTGTGTTCATGTTTATTTATCCTCTTCATGAGTGTTTTTTGTTGTACTTTTGATTATCCTCTTCATGAGTGTTTTTTGTTGTACTTTTGATTATCCTCTTCATGAGTGTTTTTTGTTGTACTTTTGATTATCCTCTTCGTGAGTGTTTTTGTTGTACTTTGATTATCCTCGTTGTGAGCGCTTTTTGTTTGTTTATTGAAACACCTCAGTAAAACTGCTGTGGAACTTAAAAGCCCTGGTCTCATGAGTCGTGCATTTGAGTCCGCCGGTCCTGTGTCAAAGTTCGTGACAGTCTGTTGACGAGCAAAAACAAGACGAACTGGCACAGGACAAGGGGAGACGCAGACTATAAATACATGAGGTAGAGGAGAACAGGTGAACACAATCAGGGGCGGGGTAGACAATCACACTGGCGGGAAAATCACACAAAGGGAGGAAGTCAGGGTCTGAAACGAGAGGAAAGAGTTACTACACAATAAAACAGGACATGACAAACTTAACAACGTTGACGAGACACAACAGGAAGACCTGGTCTGATTAGGAGAGATGGCATTCATTCCACTTTGGATGGAGCCGCTCTCATATCTAGAAATCTGGCCGAATTTATTAGTGGCCCAAAGCCATGACAACTCAGAGATCAGACCATAGACTTAATACAGTCTGTGGTCCAGACCAGGAGACAGAGTTGCAGTCCTACACGCTTCTCTGCGCTTCCATTACAGCAGTTACCCACCCTAAACTCCACAGAGAGGTTGTCTGCCCCCCCACCACTTAAATTATTTAAATCAAAACTAAACAGAAGAGGAGTTACACATAAAAACCTAATAAAAAGTAAAACCTCCACTGCAACAGTACAACAAAATAGGAGAATTAAATGTGGACTCTTAAACATCAGATCTCTCATCTAAAGCTGTTCTAGTAAACGATCTAATATCAGATCATAATATTGATTTATTTTGTCTCACTGAAACCTGGCTGTGTCACGATGAATATGTTAGCCTAAATGAATCCACTCCCCCCAGTCACATTAATACTCACATTCCTCGAGGCTCAGGCCGAGGAGGTGGAGTTGCAGCCATCTTCGACTCAAGCCTATTAATCAAACCTAAACCTAAATTAAATTATACCTCGTTCGAAAGCCTTGTTCTTAGCCTTTCACACCCAACCTGGAAAACACTACAGCCAATTCTATTTGTTATAGTATACCGAGCTCCTGGACCGCACTCTGAATTTTTATCTGAATTCTCAGAGTTCTTATCAGGTTTAGTCCTTAAAACAGATAAAATAATTATTGTAGGTGATTTTAATATTCATGTGGATGTAGAAAATGATAGCTTTAGTGCTGCGTTTATCTCATTACTAGATTCGATTGGCTTCTGTCAGAGTGTACATGAACCCACTCACTGTTTTAACCACACCCTCGACCTTGTTCTTGTTTATGGCATTGAAATTGAACATCTAATAGTCTTTCCACAGAATTCTTTTATCAGACCATTTTTTATTAACTTTTGAATTCCTATTACTGGACTACACGCCATTAGGCAAACATTCCTACACTAGATGTCTATCTGATAGTGCTGTAGCTAAATTTAAGGAAGTGATTCCATCGGCATTAAATTCAGTTCCATGTCTCAATGTAACAGATGACTCCTATGCTAACTTTAGTCCCTCCCAAATTGATCATCTTGTTGATAGTGCTGCAGGCTCACTACGAATAACACTCGACTCTATCGCCCCTCTAAAAAAGAAGATAATAAAACAGAGGAGGTTAGCTCCATGGTATAACCCGCAAACCCGCAAATTAAAACAAACATCGCGAAAACTTGAAAGGAATTGGCGTTCCACCAATCTGGAAGAATCACGTTTAGCCTGGCAAGATAGTCTTAAAATTTATAGGAAGGCCCTCCGTAATGCCAGAGCAGCTTACTACTCATCATTAATAGAGGAAAATAAGAACAACCCCAGGTTTCTGTTCAGCACTGTAGCCAGGCTGACAGAGAGTCACAGCTCTGTTGAGCCATGTATTCCTATAGACCTCAGTAGTAATGACTTTATGAGCTTCTTTAATGATAAAATTCTAACTATTAGAGGCAAAATTCAGCACCTCCTGCCCTCAGTTGGTACTGACTTATCTTCAAACACAGGAACCTTAGAAACAACTGTAAAACCTGTACATTTAGACTGCTTTTCTCCCATCAACCGTAATCAACTAACTTCCATGATTTCCTCATCTAAACCATCAACGTGTCTCTTAGACCCCGTCCCAACTAGGCTGCTTAAAGAAATTTTACCCTTAGTTAGCACTTATTTACTAGACATGATCAATCTGTCCTTATTAAAAGGCTATGTGCCACAGTCCTTTAAAGTAGCTGTAATTAAGCCTCTTCTTAAAAAGCCCACTCTTCATCCAGGGATTTTGTCAAATTATAGACCTATATCTAACCCTCCTTTTCTCTCTAAAGTCCTTGAGAAAGCAGTCGCCAATCAGTTGTGTGACTTTCTACACAACAACAAGCTGTTTGAGGATTTTCAGTCAGGATTTAGAGTGCATCATAGCACTGAGACAGCACTGGTGAAAGTTACAAATGACCTTCTAATTGCATCCGACAAAGGACTTGTCTCTGTACTTGTTTTACTAGATCTTAGTGCTGCATTCGATACCATTGACCATCACATTCTAATACAGAGACTAGAACATTTAATTGGCATTAAAGGCACCGCACTAAGCTGGTTTAAATCCTATTTATCAGATCGTTATCAGTTTGTACACGTTAATGATGAATCCTCTATGCACGCCAAAGTTAGTCACGGAGTTCCACAAGGTTCTGTGCTTGGACCAATTCTATTTACCTTGTATATGCTTCCTTTAGGCAATATTATTAGAAAGCACTCCATAAATTTTCACATTGTTATGCAGATGATACCCAATTATATTTATCGATCAAGCCAGATGAAACCAATCAATTAGCTAAACTTCAAGCATGCCTTAAGGACATAAAACCTGGATGACCTGCAATTTCTGATGTTAAACTCAGACAAAACCGAAGTTATTGTACTTGGCCCCGAACACCTTCGAAACACATTATCTAAAGATATAGTTTCTCTAGATGGCATTGCCCTGGCCTCCAGCGAAACCGTAAGGAATCTTGGAGTTATCTTTGATCAGGATATGTCCTTTAACTCCCACATAAAACAAACTTCAAGAACTGCCTTTTTTCATTTACGTAACATTGCAAAAATCAGGCACATCCTATCTCAAAAAGATGCAGAAAAACTAGTCCATGCATTTGTTACGTCTAGGCTGGACTACTTGCAACTCTCTATTATCAGGCTGCCCCAATAAATCCCTTAAGACTCTCCAGCTGATTCAGAATGCTGCGGCGCGTTTACTGACAAGAACCAGAAAAAGAGAACATATTTCTCCAATATTAGCTTCTCTACACTGGCTCCCTATAAAATCCAGAATAGAATTTAAAATCCTTCTCCTCACATTCAAAGCCCTAAATGGTCAGGCACCATCATATCTCAAAGAGCTCATAGTACCCTATTACCCCACTAGAGCACTGCACTCCCAGAATGCAGGGTTCCTTGTGGTTCCTAGAGTCTGTAAAAGTAGAATGGGAGCCAGAGCCTTCAGCTATCAAGCTCCTCTCCTGTGGAACCAGATCCCAGTTTGTGTACGGGAGGCGGACAACCTCCTCACATTTAAGAGTAGGCTTAAGACTTTCCTCTTTGATAAAGCTTATAGTAGGGCTGACTCAGGTGACCCCTGAGCCCCCCCTTAGTTATGCTGCTATAGGCCTAGACTGCCGGGGGACTTCCTATGATGCACTGAGCTCCTTTCTCCTCCTCTTCCTCTCCATCTGTACGCCCTCATATCCCATCAATGCTTGTTATTAATTCAACTTCTTCCCGTAGTTGTGTGCTTTCTCTCCTCTCTCTCTCTCTCCTCCCCTTCTGTTGCTTTCTGCAGGTATTTCTGCCTCCGGAGCTGTAGAGTCTGGGTCTGTGGTTGCTGCCGCCTGCTGCCCCCGTGCTCCTGCTCTGCACCCGCTGCTGCTATTGCTGTTGTTGCTCTTGTTATTAGTATTGCTATTATAATGTTGCTCTTAGTGTTGTTTCTGTTGGTGTTAACATCAATGCCATTACCATATCTATTGCCTTACATCCCTATGTGGAACTGTATTGTGCTGCTGTATGTTCTCTTTCCTCCTGCTCTCTCTCTCCCGCTCCCCCCTCCCCCTTCAACCCAACCGGTCGAGGCAGATGACCGCCCACCTTGAGTCTGGTTCTGCTCAAGGTTTCTACCTGTTAAAAGGGAGTTTTTCCTTGCCACTGTCGCATAGTGCTTGCTCATGGTGGGAACTGTTGGGTCTCTGTAAATATAAAGAGTCGGTCTAGACTTGCTCTATTCGAAAAAGTGCCCTGAGATAACTTTGTTATGATGTGGCGCTATATAAATAAAACTGAATTGAATTGAATAGGCACATCAGCCAAGAAACAAGGCAAGCTCAAGCAGAACTGAAATTTTTTTAAATAGTTTTTTAGTCCTTAACATGGTTCTTTATAAATATATAGATTCCAGTCACTTGCATGTCTCTGACTGTGGTCCAGTCTAGCAAGGTATATTATTTATTTTTACATTGCATGTGTTTTGTAAAATGTTTCTTGTAAAGTTTGCTTGTATATTAATGTGCTTCTGTTCCTTTCAGTATTTAAACAAAGACACTACTACAGGAGCCAACCACTGTGTAATAGATTTTAGTGTGCCTTTTGACTAATCAATCGATTGGGCCATTTTCGTCACCTTAGCTTGCTGTAAGTAGGTAAATTTGAGTGTTGTAGAACAGTTTTGATTTGGTTCGAATTGATTTGTGTGTAGTGGTGGTTTATTAATAATTTGCCTACATATATTGTGACAATTTCCTCTTTCTACTCATAGCTCTACATTAACCTCCCTGATGTGCAGTTTAGCCTCACATTGTTATTTTCTTTGCTTGTTCATCTATTGTTGATTTGATATATGTATTAACTGTACAATTGACTTCATTCCTCCTTTATTATGGCCTGCATTTAGGTATTTCATTGAAACTCTCTTGTTGCCACCTAGTTGAATGGAGACAAGTCTGTTATTTCATACATGGTCAATAAAATCAATATTTTTTGGTAGAGCAGTCTCTGGCTCCAGTTTGTTCTGGGTCCTGTGTATTGAGTACCACCTGGTCACTAAAACAAGACTGTCGGACATAAAATCATTTACCTTAACTCTCTGAGGTCAGTTAGATAGGGATTCTTTCATCCAGCAAACAACAGCTGAGTCTTCATGCAAGTTAAAAAGACATGATATCAGGATATATGACCATTGACCATATTTTGACCAAAGGGAAGGATCGATTCGCAGACAGACATCCCAGTCTTTCAGGCACCGCCGTTTTAATGCACGGGCTTACCAGGGCTCAAGCCCCGGGGCCCAGCGACGTGAAAGGGCCCACGAGGATCGGGGGGGAAAAATTCACAGGGAAAAAAAAAAGCTTGACTTTGTGTGGTACTCAGTCCCGTGTGTGTGTGTGTGTGTGTGTGTGTGTGTGTCTAAGCGCATATGCGCGCATTATGTGTGAGAGAGATTGATATTGGCCTACAGTGAGCCTGTACCTTTTGGTGACACAATTTCTGTATCCAGTGTACGAAATACGGGGGGCCCCTAATTAACAACTAGGAACCCCGAAGACGGCAAAATCAAATTTTGAGGGGGTCTCAAAATTAAGCTAATAATAAATATTGAAAGGAAAGGAGCAACAAAGAAAATGTGACTGATGACAGTGAACAGGCAGCTGCTGACATGGTTACCGGTGCAGGTTGTAATTCTGCGGCACAATAATACATTCTGACTCCGCGGTTCCGCTGCTATTTATGATGTCGCTGTATAAACTGTGAAGCTTTCAGAACAGCTCACAGAGTCAGAAAAGCTCACAAGGTCAGTTAACAGTTAAATCCCGGTGAGTTCATGAAGGTATCCACGCTGTGCCAGCTGTGCGTAATATTACGCATAGTTTTGGAGAGGTGTGAGTGCATGTCTATTGAGTTTGTCTGAGTAGGAAACACAAGTGAAAACTTGGAGCTTCTGCCTGTTTTTGATTATTTATCTATTTATTTGTTCATATTTATTTAGTTCCTTGTTGAAAAAGTCGTAGCCCCAGCATGGTACGACATGGTTTAATGCGGCCTTGCTTTCAGGTACAGAATCTCATCCTTCCACAACACTGTGAACATGGGTGAGATAAGGCCTGAAACAATTAGTTAATTGAACAATTAGTCAATGGACATTAAATTAATTGGCAACTATTTTGATAATCGAATAATTGTTTGTCATTTTTCAAGTAAAATGTCAAATCTCAAATCTCAAAATCTCTATTTCCAGCTTCTCCAGTGTGAGGACTTGCTGCTTTTCTGCTTTATGCTGTTGGTCAGACAAAACAAACAATTTGAAGTCGTCACTTTGGGCTTTAAGAGATTATGTATTATTTCCATTATTTTCTAACATTTTATATAGACCAAACAACTGTTTAATCAAGACAATAATGTGCAGATTAATCGATAATGAAAATAACTCCTACTAATAATTTAGATGATTCCTACCTTGTATGACGTGTTGCTTAACAGCAGTGGTGTTACTACTAGGGTTGGATACTGTTCACATTTGAACCAATACCTGTATCAGTACCTGGAATTTGGTATCCGCACCCAAGGGTACCTTTTTATACTATACTCTGTCTGTATTGACAAAAATGTAATTTCATTTGTAAAAAACAAGTCCAAACTTCTCAATTTCAACATCATTTAGAACATTTTGTTATTTATTTACACCACACCTGATTTGATCAGGGCTTTAATTAGTTGAATCGGGTGTTTTACTGCTAGGACAGAACAAAACTTTCACACACACTGGCCGTAGTGGTCAGTATCTGGTAGACACAAACAGACATCAAGATTGGGGTGGGTGGGAGTGATGGCTGCATTCTTGTTCTTACTCTCTTACTTGTTTGTTTGTTTGTTTGTTTTTTGCTGTTCTTTTCTTTGTGTGTGTGTGTATGCGTGTGTGTTTGTTTAAATCCGTTTGTCTTACTTAAAATAGGGAACTAACATAAGATATACCAATATAAGTAAACTGAAAAAGTAAACTGTTCAATTGCGCTCTCTCTCTCTCTCTTTCTCTCTCTCTCGCTCTCTCTCTCTCTCTCTCTCTCAAAAAAAAAAAGTGTTAAAGAAATACAGGTTCGGCTGCTTATATTTTGAAGGCAGACCGGAAGTGTGACGCGGTCATATGAATGAGGATTTAAAATGTCAGTCGAAAAGTCATGCTACATGGTCTTTACTAGAAAGAGAAGGAGAGATAATATGCAGCTTAAATTATATGGTCAAAGTATGGAAAGGGTAAGAGAGTTCAAATACTTAGGGTTTGGTGAGAAATGCATATGGAGGACTCATGTTAAGCAGGTTGAAACAACATCTGAAAAAGTACTGAACCTCATGAGGTCAGTTTCTGGTTATGAATGGGGAGCAGACAAACAATCTCTACTTGATATCTATAGGGCCTTAATGCGATCATGTATTGATTATGGGTGTCTGGTGTATGGAGCGGCAGCTAAGAGTGTTTTGGAACAAATAGATAGAATACAGTTCAGAGCTCTAAGACTCAGTATTGGTGCAATTAAAACAACACCTACTAATGCATTACTGGTAGAAGCTGATGATTTACCACTACATCTAAGACGTGAAAAGCTGACTCTGACATATTTGGCTAAGTTAAAGGGCTCAGGAGAGGAACAACCTGCAACAAAAGTGCTGTGTGATTGTTGGGAATATTCACAACTCAAAGGTAAAGGATTTGGTTGGAAGATTAGTGCAGCAGCAGAAAAATATGGCTTAAATAGGTTAGAGTATGGACCAAATACTGTATGGTGTGGTGTTCCTCCATGGATACTCCCAGTACCTAAGGTGGATTTGCAGCTCGTGGAGCAGAAGAAAGAATGGATTGATAGGAATGTGGGCAACATTGGATATGTGGTTCAAGATTATGTGCAGAGGAATTACTATAACTATATGACAATATTTACTGATGGATCTAAAGACCCAGGGAGTAGACATGTAGGAACAGGAGTGTACATTCCTGAGATTGATATAGTAATATGCAAAAGACTTAATGACAGGTTGTCTGTATTTACAGCAGAGATAGTCGCTATCATTTTGGGACTACAATGGGTAGAAGAGGTGAGGCCTGAGAGAGTTGTCATTTTTTCAGACTCAACTGCAGCTCTTAATAGTTTGCATTCAAAAGTAACAATAAGAGATGATTTACTGATGGAAAAATTTATGATGATGTTGAGAATACAAAGAGCTGGAATAGATGTGCATTTCTGTTGGGTTCCGACGCATGTTGGTGTGGAGGGTAATGAGAAAGCAGATAAGATTGTAAAAAGAGCATTGAAATCAACTGATGACAAAATACTGAAAGTTCCCTTTGGAAAAGGTGAGGCCAAATCATTAATAAGACAGGCAGTGAAGGATTCGTGGCAGAAGGAGTGGGAAACAAATATCAACAGGAGACACTATTACAGCATACAGAAAACAATTAAGGGGAAGGTTTTCAAAGGGAGGTGCAGAAGAGAGGATGTGGTCTTTTCAAGGTTAAGACTTGGACATACTGGTTTAAAATCAACTAGGTATTTAATGGCAAAATGTGTCTCAGATAAATGTGATGTGTGTAAAGTTCCCAAAAATGTTGAGCATGTTATAATGAGGTGTAGGAAATATGACTCAGACAGGACCATCTTACGTGGAAAGATATATCAGTTAGGACCGGGATGGAATTTGGAATTTGTTTTGTTTTTTCCCCCTGCTTTACTCTCTCTCCCTCCCTCTAATGTAACCTGAAAATGTAAAGCCCTGATGTTACACACTCCGGTACAGTAGGTGGCGGTATGCACCTTTTATACGTTGGTTTGCGATCCGCCAGTAAATTCAGAGAAGAAGAAGAAGAAGAAGAAGAAGAAGAAGTGTGACGCCATGTTCTTATAATACATCCATGTGTGACGCTTCCGCCGGTCTGTAAACATGTTCCTGTCTTGGTGATTCTGCTCATCAACTTTTCTAAAGGACATTAAAATAACACTTTGTAAGGTAAGAAATAATAAACTTTGGTAAATTTGAACGAGTTATAAGCCAGCGAGTCACTGTATTTCTATAGGTAACAAAACTGCGCAGTGAATTTGTTAGTCCTGGCATGAAAATACTGGCTTTATACCAGAAATGAAATGGACAAATGTAGCTAAGTTACTAACTTAATGGCAGGTGCCTGTTGAGGTCAGAATACTGCGTCAAGTGAGCCGACGTTTGTGAAAACCCGGTCATGCCAGTCGCCGTTTGGATTTTGATCATGGATGTATAAGAAGATCTTATTATACATCTATGATCTATGCTATTCATCATGGATGTATACATCCATGCTATTCGTGCCGTTGCTGTACCGGTGCTTGGAGCGGCCAATAAGGACGAAGACTCGAATTTCAGCAACCATTTCTCATATTTGATATACCAAATACAAACATTATATACTACACATTATATTAAATATATGTAGTATTTCAAAGCCTTGTTGAATATGGGACTATGACAATATGAAATGTGTCCATTACTGTACGTTACTGTGCAGGGATAGTCACCTCAAAGGACATTATAACTCATTATAACGGTTTGCTGAAAATTCTAGTGGATTCCTGTTTAGAATTTAGAAACAGGAATTTAGAATTCCTGTTTCTAAAAAAAAAAACTGTACAGTTTTTCAGAAAATACAAGGGAAAGTCACCTCCAAAGTCAAAATGCATTTTAACACATGGCAATTTTCAAAGCATTGCAATACATATAGTGGTGTACATTTATTTTGATTTAGTTTAGTTTTTTTATCCAAAAAGGGAGCCTACAAAATGTAGAATGACTTTATATTCTATAAGAAATATTAAAAGTAATCTATTTCTAACTAGGAACCCAATTATCAGGAAGCCTATACAATTTTACACATTACGACATTTTTGGTGACATCGCATTTGAAACAAGACATCTCATACATGATGTATAACATGATATCGTTTCATTACGCATTTGTATTGTGAGAATTCATTGCCGTTTGACAGATTCTTTAGTCCATTTTGGCCGCTCCTCTGTTGATCGCAGCATTAGAAGCAGACTCTCTACACCTACAAACCAGACTACAGAACATATTACTTCACTGTTTTTAGATGAATTTGTAGTTTTAACAAATTGAAAGTTTTTTCAATACACTCATTTGGAATCCACACAGACATGGCTCCTCTTGTTTGACCTCGACTTTGATATAGAACAATTTGCATTGGAAAAGAAGCGTTCAGCAGCTCCTTATGACATTATACTAAACTAGCAGTGTAGTTTTGGTTCAGTATACCGTAATGTGCTTGGACTCTTCACTGTTGTGGAGCTCCTGACCTAAAACACTTTGCATTCTCAGATGACAGGTGTTTGTGTCCCAGATGTTTGATTCATGCTTCTCAGTATGGTCACGTGTGAAAGTCCATGGGCATCGTCAACTTTTCCACATATTCACACTAAGCACAGAACCAGTCTCAGTTTTATGTTGTACAAAAGCAGTTGTACAGCTTTTACTTATTTCACATAAACTGTTGTTTTTTGCTTTCAAAAACTACAGTGTGCATAATTTTCAAGGTTTTTCTCACTTTCAAAACTCAATTGTCCTTAAAGTCTTGATTATGTGATTGGAATACACATGAGTGAGTTCATTAGCAGTGTTCAGCTTCAACACCAAAACAAACAGAACTGACTATACTGAATCACTGTGACTGACCATATCAATAGTTTTTAACATTGGAGCTCCTCCCACTGATGACTAAAAGCACCATGATCAGCTCAGCCTTGAGCATGTTACTTTCTGTTTAAAGGTTATTGAAAGACCGCAAAAGGCACAGAAACAATCACGATGTGATAACTCTGTTGCAAATACGTGGTGCTGAGCTCTTAACCTTATAAACAGTACTTGCATACTCCATTCCCTCCACACAGAACTGAGTGAACCATCCTGTTCACAAGGTGTAGGCTCTGCACCAAAACATTTGACATTTGCAACATGGGGGAAGTGGCTCTGGTCAGCCATGCTAAAGGAAAAAAGCATCAAGACAACTTTTCAACAGACTGGCAGCGCCATAGCCACATTTCATGCTACATTTTTGCTACAATGCCTGTCTTAGGGCATAGCGCACTGGAGTAAGAGCCCCATTACTGCACCCTATGACTGTTAAATAGGCCTACTTATTTTAAACTTAAATAAAGTCATGAAAATGGGGTAAAATATTGTGGAAACATTTTGAAAATTACCCTGGATCAAGCACTGACCCTTTAAGAGCCAATATCCCACAGGCTCTGGAATCCATCTGAGGGCTGGCCATTAGGGTTGGGAACTGAAAACCTGTTCCAAATTAGAACCGAATCCAAACTGGGTACCCAGTACAAAATTAAGGCCAATTCAGACCAAAGATTCACAATGAGACGAAAATGTTTTAGAGCATCGCAGGGAAAAGTTGCAGCGGTGTGAACTGGCCTGTCTCAGCTCGACTCAAGCCAGCTGATGGGGTCGCCTGCAACTCAGCTTGTCAAATCGCAAGCGGCTGGTTTTAGAACATAAGGCACGTCCTGAGCCAAAGCTGCCCCAATTACAGTACCTTAAATTGATCCACTCTAACCCAGCTCATAACCCTTGGATTACGTTAGAACAAGCATAATGCAACAACATCAGAATCTTTGATTTGCCCTTTATTGGTTCAAACATCAAACACCACATTTGCTTCCACAGCCTGGTGGAAAACCCTTGAAATGAGCAAATCACAAATGACTCCTTGCATGCACGCCCCTCTCTGGCACAACCCTGACTTTTGGCTCAACAGATTTCCCCTTCACTTCAACACATGGAAACAAAAAAGCATCACACATCTCCACCACCTATTTCAAGATAGCTCATTAATCTCATTTAAATCCAGAGGTATGGGGTCAGAGGGTGAAATTTCCTCCAGTACCTACAATTAAAATCAATTATTAAAAATATAATCAGTATGATGAATAATCCACTCCAGCCACCCCCTACATTTGAAATGACAAAAACACGCATTTACAACTAATCCAGTATGAAATTCTCCATAGAACACACACCACTCAATACAAAATGCTCAAAATGGGTCTCTCTAAAACAAATAGATGTTCACATTGCGCTCTGGGCACCACAGACGACTACCTTCACTCTTAATGGCGCTGTCCACCTGTACAGCACTTCTGGTTTAAGGTAACACAAAAGCTCTCTCTCTCTTCCCCCTATCTCATTAAACACACACAACTCCCATACATACACATACACCTACTCACATGCGTTGTACAATAAGAACATCTAAATGCATTTTTTTCTAATTTACTGAGGTACCTTTTGCTATTTATTTTGTTTTGTTTTTGTTACTGTTGTTTCTGTCTCTTGCCTCATCATGTGTACCTTCTTGTGTCTCCTGTTAGTCACTTGACTTGCACTATTAATAAACACATACAAAAATAAATAAATAATTGATTCACTAGGCTGAATAGCCAGTCAGATAGCTTTCTCATTCTACATTTAATTATTTTACAGCCTAAATTCCACTAATGTGAATTTTGAATAATAAAAAAGAACAATTTCAGATTTTGGAAACAAACTCTTTTGTCTGTGTATGTGTGTGGATGTTTAGGTGAAGCATGCTGTCTGCTGTCAAAGCCACCACACGTTCCCTGAGATACTTCAGGAGTATCTCTAACTCTGTCATGAGCTCAGGTAAAACACAAACACATACACACATACACACATACATACATACATACATACATACTATTTCCCTTTGTATGTGATTGTCTATAATGGTCAGGGATAGTAAAGCAAGCACTATAGAGATATATTTTTAAGGCTTTGGTGTTTAGCAAGTTAAATTACTTTGGTAAGTACACTTACCTTACCATGTGCTTTATGGTGAATAAGGATTGGTGTGATAGGGGGAAATTTAAAATACTATCCCATTCCTACTCACCTGATCTGGAATTATTGACAATCAAATGCAGACCGCACTTTTTATAAAGAGAATTAACATCAGTCATTATCACAGCGATCTACATTCCAGGATACCCATGTCAACGTCATTGAGGACATCAATGGATTCACTGAGTCTGTAGTGGATTTCATTTGTAAAACAACAGAAGCAACTGTACTCAAAACTACAATTAAATCATTCCACAACCAGAAACCATCAATTACCAGAACCACCTAGAATGCTATAAACACATGCACTGCAGCCTACAACTTAAGGCCATTTCAGACCAAAGATTCACCACGAGATGAAACTATTTTAGAACGTTACAGGGAAAAGTTGCAGCGGTGTGAGCTGGTCCGTCTCTGCTCGATTCAAGCTGGCTGATGGCGTCGCCTGCGACTCAGCTTGTCAAATCGCCAGCGGCTTGTTTTTGAATGAAAGGCACATCACCTGTTTCAACAGCCAATCAGCTTGTATCGAAGTCAGCTGGTCATCTCAACACTCTTGTTTTTTTATGTTTTCACTGTTTCATCAATACTAGAAGCAACTGTAGTAAGTAACTCCCTATCACTATCCTCATTCATGTTTTTAGACGCTACAAATTAAATCCAGCTACAAAAAAAGCCTGAAAGCCGGCAGATAGAACAGAAGTACAGAGAGTCATTGCTATGGAAACGAAACACCGTCTCGTCTAGTCGCATTGATGTAAACTGGCAGGTTTCAGAACGTTGCAGACCTGCGCATTGCAAGTAGTTGCAAGTTTCAACTCGTCTTGTTGCAAATCTTTGGTCAGAACTGGGCTTTAGGGCTGCAGTCTGGCAACATGGACAATTATGAGGCAGCAGCCTACAATGTAAGGATAGCAGTAAGGTGAGCTAAACAACTTTTATGCTCACTTTGAGGCCATCGGAAGCTAACAAGCCAAAACATCTAAAGCAGAGGTTGCCGCATGGAAGGAAGCACCTTCCATACCTATCACCCTTTCTGAACATGACATCAGGAGGGCTTTCAAGCGTGTGAACACCAGGAAGGCAGCAGGACCAGACGTTATCAGCGGGCAGGTCCTCAAACTATGCACTGACCAACTAGCACCAGTGTTCACAAATATATTCAAGCACCCCAGACTGCGTTTTGAGCCCCTGCTGTACTCCTTGTACACACACGACCGTGTAGCCACTTCCGACTATGTAAAGGATGACTGCCGGTAAACAGTGTTTTGATGTTGCATTGATGACACCTTGACACAGCTCTATGTTATAGCTGCTCAGTTAGCCTCACAACTGACAGTTCAAGCAGTTTCACAGCTCTGAATCCTACGTTTCATTTCAGACATTTTTAATACAAGTGGGAGATTCTGACAACTCAGTTCACTAGCTGACACTTATTTACACTCGACAACTGCTGGGCTACCTGCTAGCTACCTGTCTGAAATTGATGTGAGGTGATCACCTAGATCACTTATGTAGAAAAAGACTCACCACGCTGTTGGTCTTTTATGAACAGCAAGAAGACACAGCCCATTTTTTGCAAAACATAAAGAATTATACAGACAAGTGTTCTTCCACAAAACCGTCAACAACCATAATGTACAGACACTCGCATGCATAGAGTTGGCATAATAACAGCTAAGATTTATTTTTTGTGGTTTGGCCATCTCACAGAACTAACAATAATTACCTACAACTGAGTACATTTACCTGCAACAGTTGTTGTAGCCAGTGAAATCAACAGTCACTGGCTTAAACTTTCCTTTGCTGCAGCTTGTTGAGACACTGTTAATTATTAAGTGTCGTGGACCAAGCAGTCAAAGCACAAGGTAACACAGGTTTAAAGTTCAAACAAAGGTTTGGTTTATTTCCAACAAAAAGATTCCACAAAGAAATAACTGAATAACTACTGAAAAATACAGCTAACAAAACAAGAAGTCAACTCAACTAATAGACCTGCCTAAATGAGACCTGAGGGAAACCTATATACTGAGCGATCAAACCAATAAACAAATGCAGGGGAGGACAACATAAACCATAACTAAAACTCAACACAAAGAAGAGAGAGTCATTAAGGGACTTATTGGGGCAGCCTGATAATAGGGAGTTGCAATAATCCAGCCTAGATAACAAGCCTAAGCCTAAACCTAACAAATGCATGGACTAGTTTTCTACATCATTTTGAGATAGGATGTGCCTGATTTTTGCAATGTTACGTATGTGAAAAAAGACAGTCCTTGAAGTTTGTTTTATGTGGGAGTTAAAGGACATATCCTGATCAAAGATAACTCCAAGATTCCTTATGGTTTCGCTGGAGGCCAGGGCAATGCCATCTAGAGAAACTATATCTTTAGATAATGTGTTTCGAAGGTGTTCGGGGCCAAGTACAATAACTTTGGTTTTGTCTGAGTTTAACATCAGAAAATTACAGGTCATCCAGGTTGTTATGTCCTTGAGACATGCTTGAGGTTTAGCTAATTGATTGGTTTCATCTGGCTTGATCAATAAATATAACTAGGTATCATCTGCATAACAATGAAAATAAAGACTACGGTCTAGACCTGCTCTATATGAAAAAGTGCCCTGAGATAACTTTGTTATGATTTGGCGCTACATAAATAAAACTGAATTGAATTGAATAGCTGAAAGGGCACCTCCATCTTCTGATAATTACAAATGAAGACATAGAAAAACTTGCTTATCTTCTGAGGACTAGAGAAGCTTTTGAAGAAATGGGAAATGGACTCTTAATGGAGCAAATCATGTTCTCTGTTTTGTATCTATTATAACATGCATGAAATGTGTGTGTGTCTGTGTGTCAGGATACCAGCAGG
>SEMN01001504.1:25000-27500 GCA_005408345.1 Macquaria australasica
AAGCTGAAGCCTTGCGTATAAAACAATAACACCAGTGTGTATGTTATAAACTTATGCTAACTAGTAAATTAAGAACCCAGAAAATCAAAATCTATTGTGTGAAAAATAATGGAGATGTAAACTCATAAAGTTTGATGGTGTCCAGCAATAGAAGACATTCTCACCCTAAAAGTTGGTTGATAACTCTTTGAGAGCCTCTATGGTTATCAGCAGAAATGTAGGGATGATGGAGAGTTCAGTGTCACTTTTGAAAAGTCACAAAGTGCTGTGCTTCATCTTGATGTCAGTACCAGGTTGGCGGGAGGTGAATGTGAGTTTGTCACTTTCTGTCACCAGGTCAACGAGGGATCAGAGCTTTATTTGTTCAGGATGAACTTCTGCGCTCCTGTCTGGCACTTTCGCACGCGTTCTCTGTTGCCATAACAACTGGCTTCCCCACACACTACATGCATAGGTACCTACACATATACATATACACTGGACACAGGTATATTTACACACTGTCATGCAGTGCAGTGTGCGAAATACTCTAAGACAATCGGGGGGACTCGTGGCATGAGCTGTAAATATATATACACACACACACACACACACACACATCAGCCCCACACAATTTTTCATTCTAGCGAAAAAAACAAGAAATGTTTTTAAAAACATTCTCACAAGGTGACCTGCTCCGATTATAGGAAAAAAATATCGGGGCGCACAGAGAGTAACTAAATAAAGTGCCCTGAGATAACTTTGTTATGATATGGCGCTATATAAATAAAACTGAATTGAATTGAATTGAATTAAATAAATGTCAAAAAATAAATAGATAAATTATTAAAAACAGACAGAAGCTCCAAGTTTTCAGTAAATATTTTTCACTTGTGTTTCCTGCTCAGACAAACTCAATGTCACACACTCACACCTCTCCAAAAGTATGTGTAATATTACGCACAGCTGGCACAACGTGAATATCTTCATTAATTCACCGGGATTTAACTGTTAACTGACCTTGTGTGCTTTTCTGACACCGGTGAGCTGTTCTGACAGATTCAGAACAGAACAGCTCACTGTTTTTTCAAATATGGAGAAGTGGAGCAGAACCGCTGAGTCAGAATGTATTATTGTGCCGCAGAATTACAACCGGCACCGGTAACCATGTCAGCAGCTGCTGGCTACATCAGCTGCCTGTTCATTGTCATCAGTCGCATTTTCTGTGTTGATCCTTACCTTTCAATATTTAAACATGAAAACACATTTTACAGTACAGATTAATAGTAAATTATTAGCTTAATTTTGAGACCCCCTCAAAATTTGATTTTGCCATCTTCAGGGGGTCCTAATTGTTAATTAGGGGATCTGAGACCCCCGTATTTCGCACACTGCATGCAGTGGTTCTGACACTCAGAAGTATTGTTACATCACATTATCTGAGTCCTCATTTATTTTACTAGCCTGCAGCTCAACTTACACTGCTGAAGCATTTTGTTACATAGTTAATTATTCAGTATGTGACTTGTTTGGTGCCAGGGTACTGTTATGTATCATGCCCATAGAGCATAACTTTTCTTAACTCTAGCCAAAGGTGAGAACGGGGAGATCAAGTGCAGCACCCCATGGGAAACAACGCACAACTAGATCCCACAAGTGAATGCTGGTTGATGAGGAGTGTGCAGCAGAGAATTAGCAGGGAGTCTGACTTGTCTTGACAGCTCAAACTGCCCTAACCAGAGGTGGAAATACAAAGCCTTAACTGTCACATCAGCTGAAACAGGAAGCAGTCTCACACATGACTCAAAAATATTGATTGTTATTGGCGTTTCCCCTTCAGTCCTCCTGACGAGACTGATGGCCCACCTGGAGCCATTGCCATGGCAACCATGCTGCTGTCACTAGGAAAACAGGTGACAATGGTGACAGACAGGAGAGCCTTGGAGATGAACCGGACCATTATTGTTGAAGCTGTGAGGACAGGTGGGAAAGAGTTTTAATTCAAATCTGTGAGACCTTAAAAGAAATGTACCCTTATCCACCACTGAAATCATGTCATTATCCTTCATCATTGCTCTTGAAATTAATTATTTTCTTAATTTTAAAGAGAGCCTGGTTTAATAACTCTGTAATTCCACCCTCAGGTGTGCTGAAAACTGCAATCCCATTGGTCACGTTTGAAGACAGCGGCCCAGACTCTGCACTACACTTCTTGTGCCACCATGGAGACCCCAGCAAACCCAGGTTAGCTGACCTGTCATATGTGTTTGCAGTAAGGATGAGGACACAATAAAGGACCTTTTACCTCATTATAAAAAACGATTTTACATCGTGACTGATTTTCTAGATTAGTCTGGGTTGGTTCTAATTTGTAGGTATTTGTTAGTGATTACACTGGACTTTAATGTCTTGCCAACTGGTGCAGTTGGGGCCTTTCAAACATTGATTTTTACTATTTCCGTCGAGGTAAGTCTACATTAACAACTCAAATCTAAAGAGAAATCAGTGGAGAGAAGAATAA
>SEMN01001504.1:32500-49230 GCA_005408345.1 Macquaria australasica
ATGTGCCTGGTCGACATGGGTTTATAGGACACCGCAAATTAATAAAAAAAATGATTCAGAATACAGTGCATACATTTTCAAATGATACAACAAAAAGTCACAAAATAAAATAAAGGAAATCAATCTCAATCAAGTTATATAATCAGATTTTCAAGTTTATGTAGTTGCTACTTAAAAACAAGATAGAGACTAAATAAATAGTGCTGTCTTTTCCAAGCTTTTCAAATACATTAATTAACTTATAGTTGCAATAAACAGTATTTTTGGATCAAATGACTGTTTAATGTGAGACATGTCTCCCAAAGTGACAAACCCACAAAAAATGATCACCTGACTCTGCAGATCCCTTCAGCTCTACAAAGCGTTTTAGCCTCTTTTATCTCATTGTTTTGGTTTTCTGGCCTGCCATCTCTGCTTTCATGAGCATCATTTTCAGCAGCAGCAGTTTTAGTGAAAAAGCTCTGATAAACCCACAGTACACTACCTGTCCAGCAGCAAACAGCAGACAGACACAGTTAGAGACTAGCTGGTGAACATAGTGGAGCATTTTGCAGCCAAAGAGACAGATTGTTTTCCCTTGGAAGTTTGCTGTCCTCTAACTAAGAAGAACCTGATTCAGTTGCATATTGCTTGACAATGCACAGAGAACCCTGTTTCAGACAGTTATTTTCCTCAGTAGTTGGTGGAGACAAAAACAGAGCTAAAAGGAGAGAAAATAAAAATACTGGACATTTGTCAAGTGGCAAGAAACACAACACCAAATGTATGCTAATGTATTTTCTGTGTCTGCTGGATGTATAAATGGGAAACTATTTTCTAACATTCACCATAACAACTTTATAAGGTGATATGTAAATGTTGTGTTTTCAAATTGTTCCTGCTGCCACCAAGTGGCCAAAAAAATTCAAAGACTGCTGCTTTAAAGACATATAAATGAAACAGCTTCCTTTGATGCCACTTGTGGAGTCAAACGAAAAATGTATGCCGACTGCACATCTAGCACTGCCATTTACATGCATTTACTTTCTTTCTCTCCCAGGAGGAGTCTATCCTTTCCACTCTGGTGCGTTTTGGGATAAGAAGTGGGAAAACTGGTCACCTGGCCATGGAGGTGGATGGTTTGACCTTTCACCCCACACACTCTGATATCATTACCCGACTACTGGAAGTCACACTAGGCTCCACCACTCCAAACCCTTAATCATCTCATCCTGCCTATTCTCAGCAGTATTTAAAAAAAAAAAAAGGCTACCTGTATGTTGACTGAGGCCAACTAGCTGTGAATACTCATTAAGCTCAGAGCCCTGACAGCCGGGCCACACTGCCGACCTGAGCAGCGCATGTCTGTCGCAGAACCTCTTGCTTTTCATTTCGGCCCCCATGTTAACAGGTTAGAGCCACCACACAAGCCTGCGTGAGACACAGGCTGCAGGGAGGCTGCAGCGAGGCTCATCTAGAGATTCGGCGTCTTGCCTATTTTTTCCATGTGACGTGCGCGGTTCTCAGCAAGAATACACAGTGAAAATGATCTGTTGATAGTCATATTGACATCAAACCAGCAACAGTACACCTTTCAGGTTCAGTTTCAATATTGATATCTGTATAATATGTCACAGATGTGAAAAATTTTTTAAAAAAAACTTTTAACTCCCCAGTTACAATTGAGCACGAGCCTCTTAACCTTTTTCTGTCTAAATATATATGAGATGTATCATGAAATGAAAGGCTATTATTGATGGCCATTATCAAAGGCAAACTCAACGTAGAAACATAGGGCTGGCAGCAGCAGTGACACAGCAGAAACGCTCCCTGTGTGGACAGACGCAGCAGTTCAGTGAGGTAGCCATCACACGCTGCTCACGTTGGCGGTGTGGCCCGGCCGTGAGAATGTAGCAGCAGACAGAAACACACTGAAGCATACACACATACACAGACACACAAATAATCAGTGTGCCAATGGGTGAAATTATGTTTCCTCTCTATTCAGATTGCCGAAAGGAAGTGAGAGAGAAAAAAGAGAGAATGAAAGGAGAGGTGTGTGTGTGTGTGTGTGTGTGTGTGTGTGTGTGTGTGTGTGTGTGTGATTTTAGATGCTGCCTTGGTTACCTTTCAGCCCTCTTCCATGACTACCAGTGACAAAGCAAAGTAGACTCAAGTAAAATCAGCCCTTTTTCTCTCTCCCTCTCTCTGCCTGCCTCACTAATGAATAAATCAGAGATACTATTTTGATTCCTTAAAGAACAAAAATGTTTCAAAATACACTTTGTTATGGTAGAGATGATTCATTGTACTCATTGAAAAAACTTAGGGTCAGGTTCGGTCACGTCAGCTGGGCTACCCTACTTGACATGGTGCTTCCTGTTCAGTGCTGGGGTTTGTTATTTACATGACAACGTATGAACGCAAAATATAGACTATTTCAGGCGGTAAATATTCATGGAGGACGACAAACAGAATTTGTCATCGGGGAAGTTTAAAACTACTGAAAACCATGCAGGGAAATTGACGGTATGGAGGTATTTTCATTTGCTTCAGCTTACATTAACTGCGTCAGGCTCAGGGTCGGGTTCAGACATAAAAAACAGAATGCCTGTCGGATTTGAAATGGAGAAAGAAATGCTGCCAATAATGTGAAAACATGTTTGGATACATAAGATACATTTGTGCTGGGGGCATAGGAAGAGCTTCACTCAGTGTTTCCAATAGACTAAATAGTTACTGTATCTATAGAGTGTTACAGCTGAAAAGGTATAGAATCATAAATGCAACATGTACTGCATGTTTATACAATACACCCTTGAGTCTGTCTCTAGTAGTAAATAAATGCAGTATGAGAAACAGATCAAAGGTATTAGCATGCAGACACCTAATTTCTTGCACATGGCTGCTTTTCAAAGAGTTTCTCCTGAATACAGTCAAAACACATCTTAACAACATTAAGGCATATTTTAGATACACTAATGATGCGGAGGTCCTTTGGGATGCCGAAATAGATCAACTGAACACATTCCACAGACTGCTTAACAAGCTGGATCATAACTTGAAATTCACATTATTATGTGACCTTGATCTTCAGATATATAAATCTGACAATGGACTATGCATGCAAAAGTGAAAGAGAGCAACACTCTGGATGACGCTGGAATTACACTTCTTTTTTGGCATTTTTATAACACTTCACCACTTTATATTTTGTGTGTTTTTTTAAATACTGTGACTAGTGTAGTCAGAATCAGCTTTATTGGCCAAGTATGTGTACACATACAAAGAATTTGACTCTTTTTTTTTTTTACAGCTATATAACAAATAAGAACATGGATAACAAAGCTAAACAAATAAAGGTAGAATTTTGGTGATGTGATTTTATAAAGGCTACAACTACTCGTCCACAATGCCTTAAACTGTTTCTTAACTATTTACTGATG
Organism: Macquaria australasica; assembly: GCA_005408345.1. NCBI lineage: Eukaryota > Metazoa > Chordata > Actinopteri > Centrarchiformes > Percichthyidae > Macquaria > Macquaria australasica. Next base: position 35,926 of record SEMN01001504.1, read on the forward strand.
AGCACAAAGCTCATAAATTGGCTGTTTTTAATGTTTTAATTTAAATTCAAGGTGCATGTGTTCCTGTATGGGTTTAGAAATTCTGCAATCTTAATATTGTTTGAAACCAGAAACACTGAACAATGCCTATTTGGTATGTGTCAGTTCTTAAAAGCAAACTTTTCACCTCAAAAGAAGCAACTACAATATCTGTCACATATTATGATGGATATTAGCAAAAAGTTGATGATAGTTAATTGAAAACAAAATGGATGCTTGTGATGCAGCTTATAAAATGATTTGATTCTCCACATAAAATAATGTAAAATATTGCAGGAATTGAAGCTTTGATTTAAATTTTATTGTAAGGAAAATGATTTTGTACAGATTATAATATAATTTAAATAAAATAATGATGCCTGTAATCTGAAATCTATCTAATAAATGTTATCTTTTTGGGTGTTTTTTCTTAGTTGAGCTACCATGAACTCATCCGCACCTTTATAGCAGTTGAGCTGGATTCTGACAACTGGTGCCTTCATTAGTGTATGATAGAATGGATCTTCTTTGTTAAATCAAAAATGAAAATACCTTTGCATGTCTGATATATGCAGGGGAACTAGCTTTCTCAACAAGACAATGATCTAAAGTGCATTTGTTCATATTAAAACCAACAATATAGAACCTATAATATTTAGCCTTGGGGCACTCCCTTAGTTTTGTTTAGTAGCACTGACCTCATACCACTTGTTCAGCACTACACATTGAAGTCATAATTTACATACTTTGTGTTTTGGCAAAACAAGATATTTCTTTTCTTTATGTCTTTGCAGTGGAAGTACATGAGTAGCTGCAAACACATTAATCACATCTCCAGAAATTTGAGTTACATTTATTATAGCCTACAGAATATGCTGTGTGCTTCGCAACCAAAGGGTAATCCAAAAACTGATCCGACCTGTCCTTCCAATTCATTTCCTGTGTCAGTATCAACAGGAGGCTCAGTCTGTAACAATCACTGCAGCTGCCCATCTCATAGTGTTGAGGTTAGGGATCTGTCAGACAGTCTTCCAGAAAAGCATAAAGTTAGTTTACATTATTTTATGTATTTATATATATATATATATATACACACAGTAATATTATCATTTGGCTTCACTGACATATGCCTGAAGGGGGTGTCTTGGCTGCATTCATTGTTTCATTTCTTGACTGGAGAAATGTAAATCTCAAGAAAATTGTAGTCTGTGGCAGTTCAGATGGATTCAGGTAGAGGGTAAATGGTAATAGGACATGGGAAAAACACACAGGGTGATGGAATGGATGGAACAGAAAGCCATAAAATGTGGATACATAAAGGCATGTAGCTTACTGTTAGAATATCTGGCATGGTTTCTGCTAGTGTTGGATATATTGGTGTCATTGTTTACCAGCCTCACACAAATTTACCTGCTCTTATCTACTTTTGCTGTCTACCTTCAACCTGGGTCTAATGAAGTGGAGAAGCGTCGTCCATCTTTATATGCAGTCTTTGAGTAGAACCATTGGTACATTCACCCCCATTGTATTGGGGTGGAGGCAGAAATCTCAGAGGCAGATATCTCGAAATTTAGGAAAATAAAACCACAACTATCTGCACTATATATCTACAACGACATGTTAGTGAGAAATATGTTGTGCTTTTATAATTTTTGTGAATCATCCCTTTAAATGAGGGACAATTGTATTGAAGTCTCACATTAGAATTCATGTCTACATACGAAGTGTTACCACCAATGAGAATGTGATTTTAAGTCCTTCCATTTCTCTGCTCTATAGGTTTCTGACACTTGTTATTTACCTAAAGCAAAGAAAGAGCCAAAGAGAGGGAGAGGCAGAGGCAGGAAAGACGCAGATGTAAACAGCTGAGGTTGGTTTCCCAGATGAAGTCTGAAGAGCCGCTTTCTCAAAAACATTACATTTGTCTAGTTACTGTATTTCTAGGCTGTGGGTGTACAACTGCAGTAACAGTGGCTAATCAGACTCTGGTTGGAAGGCTAAATGGCCCTGTGTGTATATTTAGCGTTGTGTCAGAGGAGCTGGAGTGAAAGCAAACCAGCCAGTGTTGGACATTTCATTCAGCCATTGTCTTTACATGCGTGTTGGTACTCAGACTCACTGTGGGCTGATTGTACCTGGAGACACTGGGGGACAGGTGCCCTGCAAAGATCACCTGTCCATCACCACAACACAGACAGTGTGTGCGCTCCCAATTCTGCCCAACACAGCGCTGGTTTGTTCCCTATGAGTGTGGTTTCCATTTAAATTTGGCCCACAAAACACCATGTGCCTCTTTGTCAACTTGAATCAACAGCTTACATAAGAAGAAAATGAAGTACCATATGTGACAACAGCACATTTTTTTTACATGGCTGGATTCTAAAATTATGTCAAGTTGTGATGTAATATCTAATGCAACATGCTGGCAAGGGCATATGCTGTTTATTGGATGTTAAAGTGTTAATAAAGATGTGCTTGAAAAAATTTTCTATTCTTGTCGTCTTCTGTACATTTTTACATCCACACATGATTTTCTGAGGAAACTTCAATGTGCAAGCTCAGAAAACTAAGATGACAAATATAAATGTCTAATATAAAACTATACTTACTATACTTTGTTAGTATGTTTTAAAGTGATACTATGTTAGAAACAACACATGCTTCCTATTACTAAAATAGATTAATTTATAAGCAATTGAATGCACTGTTGAATTTAATACACTCTGGTTTTGCTGCTACAGTCTTGGTTGGTCTGGTGTGAGCAGTAGCTTAACTAATGTTAGCTAATTTTAGCAAACATTCGATAAATATTACTGTGTAACTGACATTATTGAGTGAGTTTTCTGACTTAATGACTCTACCACAAAAATGTGGTAAAGCCACTGAAATGTTTATCATATGTAAACATTTCAATGGTTTTACCACAAAAGTAAAACAAGACAAACTCCTTACCAGTAGGGTTTTTCATGAAGCACAGATGAACAGGTATTCCATGCATAGGAAATTATGTTTCATAAAGGAGGGTTACTAATGTAATAATCAATCTGCCAGACTGAAAGTTCATCTCTACTTGGGTCAAAGGCTGAGCCCACTGCTAGTCTACAACATGTTGCCCAAAGTTATCTTTTTTTTTTGTTTGTTTAAGGCAGTGGTTTTGTTGGTTTTTGCTTTAATATTTTACTCTCCATATTCTATGTTTAATATGTGCATTTCCGTGGCCATGAACATCACAGTTTTGTTTTCTGTTTTCCTCTCTGTGAATTGATGTGATTGGTGCTTGATGTCTCCGTCTGTGTTTTGTACTTATGAAATAAACCAGGCTTGACTGCGTCAATGCTTTTTATAATAAGCCCTGCCTTTCTGAGCCATCTTTATGGAAAAATCCCTCAGTATACATGTTTGTTGTTTCCTCTTTCTGGTTGAACCTAATTTGTTCTCAGTTGCCTAATGATTATGTCTTTAAAGCAACCTACTCAAGTAAGGGCATGACCTTGTTCATCTTCATTCAAATAACTGATCTGCTGTAACTGATTTTAAGCTCCGAAACAAACTTCCTCAACAAAACATACATGTTTTCTTCCAGTAGTTCCTCCTAACCCTTCTGTATTTTACAAGTGAAATAAATGACAAATGACTCTTCTTCATATACAGGTAAAAATGAAATGCATCACTCCCAGCTGTCTTGAATGGATTAGGATTTTACTCAGTAGAAAAACAAGTAAATCTAGTAAATATTTTATGATGGCCAGTTTCTACTCTCTTCTCTTTTCCTCTCTGCTTCTGTTTTGTCACGCTGTTCTTCTCATCTCCCTTCATCTCCTTTTCAAGTGAGACCTTTGAACCCAGCACGACCCAAGTTTAATGTGACTTCCTGTTTGAGGACAGCAGCAGCCCGGTGATACTGCCAAGATTAATAAACACACACTCACATGCATATGCATATTCTGCCTCCCACACGCACAAACACTCATCCAGAGACTATGTAAAGATCTCTCAATACACACACATTGAAAGTTTTTTTCTGCCTGGACTATTTGCACACTTTGAGTAGACACACACACAAACACACACACAACATCATAAGTGCCTCCAGAGGAAGGATTCTGTTACAAAAACAAATGCAAACTAAGAACATTTTTGTTTTCACACAGAGTCATTTTCATTTTCTGCTCCTGATTCACCTGACAACTGTATTTATTAATCTCCTAAAACCAATAAACACTAATAACTCACATCTAGCCAACCATAACATCACTTCATATCACCAAGTACTGAAGTAAATAGACAGAATACTGTAGCTGAACCAGATTCCCTCGAAAGGAAGCTGCAACTCAAAACTTACTGTACTCAAGCATAGTACTTGAAAAGTATGTCCTTCTATATATGTGATTTTGCTGAATCAAAGTATTTTTCACAAGAATATGAGCAGAGGGATGTTTAAACAGTTATTCGTAACATGTAACCGATAGTTTAGTGTCTCTTTTTGCAAGGTTTCGGTGTGATTTGCTGTTTTCTGAAATTAGAAATGCAATGTACCTGTAGCATTGTCTAATATGCTTAATGCTGTTATCATCTTTTATCACGTTAGCATGCTAATGTTATTGTACTTAGCCCCGAACACCTTCGAAACACATTATCTAAAGATATAGTTTCTCTAGATGGCATTGCCCTGGCCTCCAGCGAAACCGAAAGGAATCTTGGAGTTATCTTTGATCAGGATATGTCCTTTAACTCCCACATAAAACAAACTTCAAGAACTGCCTTTTTTCACTTACGTAACATTGCAAAAATCAGGCACATCCTATCTCAAAAAGATGCAGAAAAACTAGTCCATGCATTTGTTACGTCTAGGCTGGACTATTGCAACTCTCTATTATCAGGCTGCCCCAATAAATCCCTTAAGACTCTCCAGCTGATTCAGAATGCTGCGGCACGTTTACTGACAAGAACCAGAAAAAGAGATCATATTTCTCCAATATTAGCTTCTCTACACTGGCTCCCTGTAAAATCTAGAATAGAATTTAAAATCCTTCTCCTCACCTTCAAAGCCCTAAATGGTCAGGCACCATCATATCTTAAAGAGCTCATAGTACCCTATTACCCCACTAGAGCACTGCGCTCCCAGAATGCAGGGTTCCTTGTGGTTCCTAGAGTCTCTAAAAGTAGAATGGGAGCCAGAGCCTTCAGCTATCAAGCTCCTCTCCTGTGGAACCAGATCCCAGTTTGTGTACGGGAGGCGGACAACCTCCTCACATTTAAGAGTAGGCTTAAGACTTTCCTCTTTGATAAAGCTTATAGTAGGGCAGACTCAGGTGACCCCTGAGCCACCCCTTAGTTATGCTGCTATAGGCCTAGACTGCCGGGGGACTTCCTATGATGCACTGAGCTCCTTTCTCCTCCTCTTCCTCTCCATCTGTACGCCCTCATATCCCATCAATGCTTGTTATTAATTCAACTTCTTCCCGTAGTTGTGTGCTTTCTCTCCTCTCTCTCTCTCCCTCCCCTTCTGTTGCTTTCTGCAGGTGTTTCTGCCTCTGGAGCTGTGGAGGTCTGGGTCTGTGGTTGCTGCAGCCTGCTGCCCCCGTGCTCCTGCTCTGCACCCGCTGATGCTATTGCTGTTGTTGCTGTTATTAGTATTGCTATTATAATGTTGCTCTTAGTGTTATTTCTGTTGGTGTTAACATCAATGCCATTACCATATCTATGCTGTATTGAGCTGCTGTATGTTCTCTTTCCTCCTGCTCTCTCTCTCCCGCTCCCCCCTTCCCCCTTCAACCCAACCGGTCGAGGCAGATGACCGCCCACCTTGAGCCTGGTTCTGCTCGAGGTTTCTACCTGTTAAAAGGGAGTTTTCCTTGCCACTGTCGCATAGTGCTTGCTCATGGTGGGAACTGTTGGGTCTCTGTAAATATAAAGAGTCGGTCTAGACTTGCTCTATTCGAAAAAGTGCCCTGAGATAACTTTGTTATGATATGGCGCTATATAAATAAAACTGAATTGAAAACTGAATTGAATGTTAGCATACTATGATAAGCTTAAGAACATTGTGTTATCGCTGTTTTTCGGTCCTTAGACCTGCATTAATTGATTGCAGCGTTGAGCATATTATCACCATATGAAGTTGATTTGGCTAACGTTAGTAAACATCAGAATCAGCTTTATTGGCATTTGCTTATTTACACATACAGCAGATACAGAGCAACATTATCATTCATTTGGAGTTGTCTATCTGTTCTCCTGATGAATGTAAGTCCAATATTCACTCTCCTTTTACCTCTGGTTCAGTCTCCACCAACTCCTGAGAAAAATATCTGGCTCTTTAACTGCTAAATGCTCCTCTGTGTTCACCAGCTAGTAGCTAACAGTGTCTGCTGTTTGGTGCTGGGCAGGTAGTGTACATTGGGTTCATCAGAGCTTTTTCACTGAAAACAGCTGCCTTCTGCTGGTGGTAATGAGGTTGAGAGCAGTCAGAGTAACTGAATTACCACACAATGATAATGTAAAGTGTAGCATGCATTGGAAAATTGTCAGCAAAAATATTAACTATACATGATTTATAGTTTAATCTAAAATACAGCTTAATTTAACAGCAATTAGGTGAAAGGTGTGAAGTTGGATAAGTGAGCATTTTGAGCTGCTGGTGGCACTAGATGAAAATCTTGTGACCATCCAAACAATTAGGATTTATTCTCTAGGGACCATGAATATCTGCACAAAATTTCATGGCAATCCATCAATTAGCCTGATTGTGGAGATTTTTCACTGTTGACCAAAGTATCCAAGTAATAGCTCTAGAGCCATAAACACAGAGACAAACCAGAAGCTGTCCCCTCAAGGTCACACCACACAGACAGCTCCCGTCCCTGCTCAGGGCAGCAATGACCGTCAACATAATCAGCAAGGTCTGAATTGATCAGTCTACTGCATCACATGCTGCACTTGTCAGAGGTTCAAGAAAGAGTTCCTTCTGTTGACACTGCCAGCATCAGAAAGGGAAGGATGAGGTCAGGCTGAAACCGCACACACACACACACATACACACACACACACACACTGCGCTTCACTGCTGCTGATGTGTCTGCACACGATTGAAAATATGAGAAGCTGTCCTTTTTAGTATACAGTTTCAAAGTTTTATAAAAATATTCTTTATCACATTTGTCACTGTGAAGATATGTCATTTGAACATGTATTATTATAACAAAATGCTTTCCATAACAACTGAAGGTTTGACCCTAATGTTATATCTCTGTAACACTTATATCTTCCACCATAAAGTCATAGTTAGTATATCTGAAAATTTGACAATAACATCATCCTTTTATAACATTTAAACTAATGTTATACTTCCATAGAAACTAAAGTTTTGAACATGTCATGATTGTAGAACAAGATTTTGTCAAGGATCTTTAACAAATTAAGACACGACCTTGATATACTTCCATGCATTTGACAATATGTCATAAATCTTTAACAACACAAGTTATAATGTCTTTGTTCAATAATAGATGGACTTACAAATTCTTAACAGTACAACATTATGACCATAACAATATAGTGCCATTCCCATGCATGAAAATAGCAATATGTAAACATTAGAGGTTTCCCTTCATATTTCTCATAGCAAAGAAGCAGACCTGGACAAATGCATGCCTATATTAGAAACGACAGAATGACCTTGTTAAAGACTGTCATAAACTAGTATCATTTCTTAAAATGACATGTATTTTTCAAAAATATTGAACAATAAATAGTAACACTTTTTAAAACGTATGGTACTAAAAACCTTCTCTTCAAAGTTGAAACTAGGGTTAAAGTAAACAAGCAAAGAGGGAAGGACAGTCCAGTCAAATTATTAAGAAGTTACTGCTTAAAGCAAGACTGTGTTTTGACAAAAGCAATAACAATCTTCCTCTTATAAATTTAAAGTTACATTCATAAGCACTCTTGCACAATTAAATGCACCAAGGGGTTTTGCTGCTACAGCCTTACTTAGTCTGGCATGACCACTAGCTTATGGTGGCTAATGTTAGCTACATAGTAATGTTAGCAAACTTTAGGTAGCTATTGGTGTGTAACAGACAAGGTAGTTTGCTGACTTGATGTCTCTTCTCTACTTGTGCTGCTGACTATATTTTAGCATTTACCATTATCCCTTACCCATCAGTTATTGGCCACAGTGGCTATTTAGCAAGTTACACAGTCTTGCTTTAAAGCTAAAGATTTCTAAATCAATGCCGCTATGCTAAATGGACATTATATTATTCTGCACAAAACCCTGTAGAAGGTTGGTAGATTTCTGTCATATTGTACATTTTGATGGCATGGACAACTTTAATACTCAACCCCTACCCAGTAGCCCATTGGAAACAGAGAAACATTTTCAGACAAGTCATCAAACATCAGTAAATCCATTACTATGTCAGTAATTGTACAGCTGCAGCATACGTATTCAACCATCTAATTTAGCGCATTGTATTCACGCACTGATCAAAACAATTAGCTATCATGCACTTAGAATGTGCTCTTACTGCAGTTGTGATGTGGTATCAGCACCACTTCAAGTAAAGTTTTTATTAAGTTTGTTCTGATACTGAATGCTCTGTGCTGTTACTTTTTCTAAGTAAAATTACTGTAAAAGGCTTGAAGTCTTTTTTCTGGGTTATATGACAGAAAGAATTGTAGATGAATTTAGCCAGAAAATAAACAGATTTGTTATTCATATTAAAGGGTTTCTGCCTACAGTTATCGTCTAACAGTATAATTAGAAGATGAATGTGTCTCAAATTTAATAGTCACATTATAGATAGCCTCTAGGAAGAGCAAAGAATCAGCATTATGGAGCATACATATGTCCAAATGAGTTCACTGACATCTTTTTAAAGGACCGCTGGTACCACTTTATAATAAGTCACCCAAAAAGTTGTAAGTTGTAATTAATGGGTTTCAGATCATTAATAAGTCATTAATAAGCACAACCAAGAGTGTATATATAGCTTCATTATTACCAAAAAGTAATGATAAACACCATCAAATCCTGGCCCACCCAATCACAAAGCTTCAAACACATACAGGGTCAAATCTGAATTAATGAATATCAGTCAATAACTATTTTTTTTAAATGTTCTCTAGATTATGTGACTGCTGAAAATAAAGCATTTAATGTGTTTTGGTCTTCTTTACCAGTTGTCCATGATTCTATATAAAGAGTCGGTCTAGACTTGCTCTATTCAAAAAAGTGCCCTGAGATAACTTTGTTATGATATGGCGCTATATAAATAAAACTGAATTGAATTGAAATTCTCCTCTGTCACTCAGTGTACAGTGGCACACTGCTCAGAGCCCATCAAGCTAGCTGCTTTTAGTTAGCTTAGTTAGTTTAAGTTTATGTTTGTTACATGGTAACTCCATGAGAAAAAAAAAAAAATTAAAATTCAGCCGTCATTCTCAAAGCTGCACCATGACCGGTCAGACAGTAAGTAACTTAAACAGATGTGGATGCTAATTAAGCCCCAAATTAACCTGCCAGCAGCCACTTTTCTCTGGTAGTGGACTTGATGAAGTATGATGAAGTAGCCTACTGGACATAAAGTTAGGCCCCAGTGACATATTTCCCAAGATGGATGGTGTACTACAGGCCCTGGTCACCCTACATGACAAGCTGTACAGTTGGATAAAACCTGATATCAGAGCATCAGTGGTAGTCAGAACTGACTAAATTGGACTAGTGAAATATTTTCAGTGCTGACATGCAGTCATCACAGGAATGATATTTACATACTTTGTCCCTGCTGTGTTGCCTGATTTAGTTTATTGTGCACATGGTGCAAATATTATACTGCTGGTTCTGCTACCCTGTAGGAGTGATGTGTACACACAGGTGATTTAACAAGTAACGTTATGGTAATTCTTTCAAAAATACTGTACCTAAGAGTCTTGGAGGTAGGTGCACCTGATTTTCTCTATGCCCTCCCACAATATGATTTATGGCTTATAACTAATCTATAAAGCACTGGTAAATTGTATTTATATATATATATATATATATATATATATATATATATATATATATATATTAATAAAACCATTAGTTACAACTACCCTTTATAAAGGGCACCTTATTAGAAAGTGGTGCCGTAATACTATTGTTTTAAAGGAATACTGGCAAGTTCCCCTCCAAGGGTTTGGTAACCAAATGCACTATTAATTAGAGGTCAATAGCTGATGCATAAGGACCTTATGTTAATCTCAAACTACACCTCCAATTTGCTCCCATGTCTACAACCAGAGAAACGTAAACAGGGCATTTACAGAGTCAAAATAGACGTCAGATTCATGTTGAGCTCTCACACAGTGTCAGTTGCTGTATCAGAGCTCATGAAATTCAATTCAATTCAATTCAGTTTTATTTATATAGCGCCATATCATAACAAAGTTATCTCAGGGCACTTTTTCGAATAGAGCAGGTCTAGACCGACTCTTTATATTTACAGAGACCCAACAGTTCCCACCATGAGCAAGCACTATGCGACAGTGGCAAGAAAAAACTCCCTTTTAACAGGTAGAAACCTCGAGCAGAACCAGGCTCAAGGTGGGCGGTCATCTGCCTCGACCGGTTGGGTTGAAGGGGGAAGGGGGGAGCGGGAGAGAGAGAGCAGGAGGGAAATCACTTGAGAGAGAGAAGAAAATGTTTTCAGTACGATGCCATTGGATGATGACGTAAACAAAGCTGGGTGGGCAGCAGGCTCTCATTAGGGCTACTGCTAGATTGAGCCTTACAGGCAGGTTAGTTGTAGTTGTAGTCTGAGAATCAGTCTTGTCCTCTTAATCCCACTGCTCTGCACTTGCATGGTTCCTGATTGCTGCTTGGATAATTTTAGCTGGTGTTCTTGTTCTTGTCTCTTCAGTCCTCTGTCTTTTGGCTCTGCTCTTCCATCACACAGCTGGGCTTTCCATCACTGTCCACACATTTAAGACACACTGAGTGTCTGTTATTTTGTACAATTTCGGGTATGACAGGTTTTTCATCAGTCTGTGTGATTAAAATTGTGTTTTTGCTGGAAATGTCTGTTTTCAAGTTGTTGAGTGTGCTGGTGTGTGTGAGCAGCATCACGGTTGGACGGCCATTGTTCTCGTCTGTGGCGACCTCGTGGGAATCGGTGGCTGGGTTGCTGGGGCTGGCATTGCCGCGGCGACAGCAGCAGCATAGTATCCTGGCAATAGGCCGGAATATGGCTCTGTACAGGCCACGACGGGCACTTTCGCTTACGAAGCAGTAGAGAGCAGGGTCGGCCACGCAGTTCAGGGTGGTCAGCAACAACGACAGGTGGTAGTAGTTAAATATTCCTGAAAAATAAGAATACAGGCCACATGGTTAAGACTTCAGATTTCATCCTTAATCACTGGATTACTTTGTAGGAAAAAAAACTGTACCTGTGATAAAGTTGCAGTCCCGCTCAAGTAGGGTGCGTACTAACAGGAAGACGTGGTAGGGGGAGAAGCAGACGAGGAAGATGAGGATGGTGCTGCTGACTAACTGCCTGATCCTCATCTTCTGATCCGGCTGTGTCCCAGCGCTCCGACCCACGGCACGAAGGACACACAAGTAGCTGATCTGGACAGAAAAAACATCAGGATCATTGCCAAGAGGGAGATGTTGTGCAGTAAAGTAAGACTGTCTCTATTATCAGGCTGCCCCAATAAATCCCTTAAGACTCTCCAGCTGATTCAGAATGCTGCGGCACGTTTACTGACAAGAACCAGAAAAAGAGAACATATTTCTCCAATATTGGCTTCTCTACACTGGCTCCCTGTAAAATCCAGAATAGAATTTAAAAATCCTTCTCCTCACCTTCAAAGCCCTAAATGGTCAGGCACCATCATATCTTAAAGAGCTCATAGTACCCTGTTACCCCACTAGAGCACTGCGCTCCCAGAATGCAGGGTTCCTTGTGGTTCCTAGAGTCTCTAAAGTAGAATGGGAGCCAGAGCCTTCAGCTATCAAGCTCCTCTCCTGTGGAACCAGATCCCAGTTTGTGTACGGGAGGCGGACAACCTCCTCACATTTAAGAGTAGGCTTAAGACTTTCCTCTTTGATAAAGCTTATAGTAGGGCTGACTCAGGTGAACCCTGAGCCCCCCCTTAGTTATGCTGCTATAGGCCTAGACTGCCGGGGGACTTCCTATGATGCACTGAGCCCCTTTCTCCTCCTCTTCCTCTCCATCTGTACGCCCTCATATCCCATCAATGTTTGTTATTAATTCAACTTCTTCCCGTAGTTGTGTGCTTTCTCTCCTCTCTCTCTCCCTCCCCTTCTGTTGCTTTCTGCAGGTGTTTCTGCCTCTGGAGCTGTGGAGTCTGGGTCTGTGGTTGCTGCCGCCTGCTGCCCCCGTGCTCCTGCTCTGCACCCGCTGATGCTATTGCTGTTGTTGCTGTTGTTATTAGTATAACTATTATAATGTTGATCTTAGTGTTGTTTCCGTTGGTGTTAACATCAATGCCATTACCATATCTATGCTGTATTGAGCTGCTGTATGTTCTCTTTCCTCCTGCTCTCTCTCTCCCGCTCCCCCCTTTCCCCTTCAACCCAACCGGTCGAGGCAGATGACCGCCCACCTTGAGCCTGGTTCTGCTCGAGGTTTCTACCTGTTAAAAGGGAGTTTTTCCTTGCCACTGTCGCATAGTGCTTGCTCATGGTGGGAACTGTTGGGTCTCTGTAAATATAAAGAGTCGGTCTAGACTTGCTCTATTCGAAAAAGTGCCCTGAGATAACTTTGTTATGATATGGCGCTATATAAATAAAACTGAACTGAATCGTCTGGGGACCATGAATGTCTGTATAAACTTTCATGGCAATCCACCAAGTAGTTGTTGAGATATTTCAGTCTGGTAGTAGTGCACCTACTGACAGACCAACATTGCCATTCCTAGTCATGCTGCTAGCGTGGCTAAAAATATTTAAAAAATGGAGTGAGAAACACAAGCAGTCAAATGAACAGACAAGTTGTAAACAAACCTCTCAGTTAGCAAAACTTATTTGGAAGAGAAAATGAAGACGAACAGGAAGATTATGACCTGAACTGTTTGTTGTAAAAATCCATCACAGTTTACAGACTGACTTCTTTTGATAGATACTGAATCATTTTGGCCCAAACACTAGCTATCACTTACTGAAAATAAGACTAAAAATATTTGGATCAGTATTTACCTTTAAAAGCACTATTTCGTCAAATTGAGTACAAATACTGGATGTTTGTGTTGTTGTCTATGTTCAGGCGAAAGTGCTGC
>SEMN01001505.1:0-37500 GCA_005408345.1 Macquaria australasica
CTCTCCCTCCCTCCTCTCTCCCTCTCCTCCTCTTCCTCTACACCTCTCCCTCCCTCCTCCTCTCCTCCTCCCTCTCTCCCTCTCCTCTTCCTCTACACCTCTCCCTCCCTCCTCTCTCCCTCTCCTCCTCTTCCTCTACACCTCTCCCTCCCTCCTCCTGGCCCTCTCCTCTCTCCCTCTCCTCCTCTCTTTGGTTTCTTTCTTTCTTCCTCCATCTTGCGTTGACTGAATATAAAGCTGGGTGTCTCCCTGGCTGGCTCATTCCGTCTCCTAATTTTCCTTCATTCCTTGCCCACTTTCTGAATCCATCCCTCCTCTTCCACCTCTTCCCTCCTCATTCATTTCATTCCATTCCATTCCACCCTTCCATCCCTCTTCTTCCTTCTTCCTCCCCTTCCATTTCCTTCCTTCTCCTCCACTCTTCTTCCTTCCTCCTCTCCTCCCCTCCCCTCACCCCTTCTCTCTCCTCCTCTCCTCTCCTCTCCTCCCCTCTCTTGTCTCCTCTTCCCATTTCCTTTCCTTTCCTTCTTTGTCTCCTTTCCTCTCCTCTCGAGGCACCCATGGGTGCAGCACCCATCACCCCCAACCACCCCACCCCACTCCACCCTGCCCCCGTCCACCTAGCAGCATGCTGGTGACATCATCATGGCTGTTTATTTATTGGTTGATGTCCGTGAAGAAAAAACTGCTGGATGGACTGTAACACTGTGCATGGTGTGTGTGTGTGTGTGTGTGTGTGTGTGTGTGTGTGTGTAAAGGTATATGTATGTGTGTGTGTGTAATTCATAATTAGCTGTGTATTTGTTGACTCCAAACACACACACACACACACACACACACATACACTCCTGTAAGACAGTAATTACTTCTACCCCCCCATGTGCACCCGCAGGTGTGTGTGTTTAGTGTGTGTGTGTGTGTGTGTGTGTTAGAAGTGATATCTTATCTGATACAGCAGAGAAGGAAGGAGGAGAAAGATGAGACAGACAGGCAGACAGACAGACAGACAGACAGATAGAGGTGTAAACAGGGTGAGGAAGGAGAAAGTGCTGAGCAGACTCTGCCTCGATTCCACCTGACAAAACCTCCTCAAGTGTTCATCACTCACACTCACACACACACACACACACACACACTACTACTACTCCTGCTGCACCTCCCTCTATAAGTCTTTGTAAGCCCCGCCCCCTTCAGGTGCATCACAAACACTGATTGGTCCAGGTCGCTCAGACTCATGTTGACCTCTGCAGTCAAACTACACACTGTTTATCACCACAGTGCAGCTGAGTGGAGTTCAGTTTGTGCAGGAAAATAAATTTAACAAATTCAGCATCTCTGCAGAAACAGCGTCTCTGTCACTCCACACAACAGTTTTCATTGAGACTGTTTCTTCTGTAGAAATGGTTGTATAATTTTTATTTTTAAAGTTTCACGTTAAAAGTCTTTTGACTCTGATGCAAGTTTGTCGACGAGTCGTCTTCTGGAAGTTGCTCAGATAAAAAGTCTTGAATCTGTCAGATAACTAACAGGTTATTAATATTTGGTGATCAATTATTGGCTGTAGATAATCAAACTATCAGCTCAGAGGAAACATTCTTGCATTTTTTTATTTTTAGTTTATTATTTTATTTGTATCATGAAAAGATATTATTTTTTGTATTATTTTATTACAAAATAATATTTTGGCAATTTTTTTTATTAATTAGTATTTCTTATTTTATAGTAAAATAATATTATGGCAGTTTTTATTTTATTTATTTATTTATTTAGTTTTGTTATTTCTATTTTTATCTTATTATATTCCGGCCCTTTTTTTACATTACATTTATAAATGTTATGATACTTTAAACTTGCTATTCTGGTAGTTTTTAAATAAATTCTAATAAACAGGTTTAGTGTGTAATAATAAAAAATCATGATCCTGTTGAGTCGGCATTTAAAGGAAACACAAAGTGAAGTTGCACTTGTTTCTCCTTGTGACACCCTGCAGCCCCCCATGTCCAAACCCCGCCCAAACCGCCTCCTCCCCCCTCCCTACCCCCCCCCCATCTCCTCCCCACCACTGGAGGTGCATTAAAATGTAAAATAAGAAAACACGCTGCCTCTGATCCGCTCCTCATCCTCATCATCATGGTTCTTGGCAGGGATGCCGTCGCCCGCCGGCGTTCTAAAGAAGTCAGAGAAGTCTGGTTTCTGCGGCGCCGTGCCTTCACCGAGCGGCGTCTCCTCCGCCTCCACCTCCTCCTCTTCTTCTTCCTCCTCTTCCCCCCGAACGGCTTTCACACACCATCACCGGCCCGTCATTACCGGGCCTCGAGGTGAGGTCCTCAACCAGTCAACCCCAACCACCACCACCCCCCTCATCCCCCTCACCTCCCTCACCCCCCTCACTCCTCTCCTCTCACACACACACACACACACACCCCCCCCCACCCCCCCGTCAGTAGCTGTGGGTTTTGTCAGAAGGAGGCGCAGGAGAGCAGATAAGGAAGAGTCTTTCTACAAGTAGAGACACACACCTGTAGGCTTTAGGCAGGGTTTGTGTGTGTGTGTGTGTGTGTGTGTGTGTGTGTGTGTGTGTTTGTTATGAGTACATCCTCCTCACCTAGCCCACCTACCTTTAAGCCCCGCCCACTCCCAACCTCCCTTTTTTCTGTTTTTTGTCCTCTGATTGATCAAAGTGTCACACAAAACAGAAACACACTTCCTGCCTGCCAATGAGTGTGTGTGTGTGTGTGAGAAACACTTGTTTTTTAAATTCAGTCGTCAGTGTATTAAAATGTCACTAAATAAGTTAGTACTTTCTTTGGAGCTTACTGACAGTAAATATCAGAGAAACACTAGAGATGTGAAACCTCTCATGGACTGGACCAGGTGACAGTGAAGAACAAGGATTATAGTGGTTCTAGAGGTCTTTATGGGTCCAAAACTGACCTGCGAGAGCCAAACCTGAAGTTGACGTTCACAAATTAATTTTCAGGAAAAGCTGGTCTGACCCAACAGGGAGGCCTGTCAGACCAGATCAGGATTTCCACCATTGGACTCTGATGGTTTGTGTTTGTCATCCAGCTGCCGTGTTGTTTCCTGAATGTTTTCCAGCAGCCTGTGGGAGGAAAATCCCGCTCATGTTGGAGCAGATTAGAGGATTGGAAATGATTTGTGAGCTGATGGGAGCAGCTGAGCTCCCGCAGGGCTGAAAGGTAGAGTGGGCTCGCTCCTGTCAACTTCCTGTTCCTGTCAAACCAAAACCCGGCCGTCAGTAATCCTCCTCAGTGACGCCGCGACTTGTTGATCTGGATCTCCTCCAGATGATTCCACAGGATTAGTTAGAGTTGTCTCTTCAGTCCATCTCCCTGTCTCCTCCTCTGCTTTCTCCTCTTTCTTCTCAATGTCTCTCCTCCACTCCTTCCTATTCTTTACCCATTATGACTCCTCTCCTCACCTCCTCTCTGCTCCTTGTGTTCACCCTTTCCTTTTACTGTCCTCCTTCTTCAACTTCCCTGCTCCTTCTTCTCCTTTCTCCTTGTTCTCTCCCGCCATTGATGAGTTACTCTTCCTCCTCTACCTCCTCACCTCCTTCCTCCCCTCTCTTCATCCTTCTTCAGCTCCTTCTTGGTTTGCCATAACTTCCCACATTCTTTCTATCTTCGTCAAATCATCCCCTCCATCCTTCATCCTCCTCCTCCTCCTCCTCTCCCTTTAAATCTTCCCACCATCTTCCCTTCATCCTCCTCCTCCTCCGTCTCTCCCCTGCGGAGCTCTGCCGTTTAAAATCCTCTCCTCCTTTATCAATCCACCTCTTGATGGCAAATATCTTCTTCAAGGAGAAGTTGGCAGGGGAGAGACGGAGGGGGGAGTGTAGGAGGAGGAGGAGGAGGGTGTCTGAGGCAGTGAAGCGAGGCAATTTGCAAAGTGGAACTAATCCCGGCCCTTTCTTCTGTGTTCGACATGCAGGCTGCCGGTCCTCAATACCACACACACACACACACACACACACACACACACACACACTGTTGTGGCGTTGTTAAAGGAAGACTCAGACATTTTGGAAAATCCTCTTTTTTGCTGTCTTGCCAGAAGATAGACGAGACGATCAATATCAATTTTGTCTCTGAGCGTTCAGCAGAGAGAACTTTACATTTTTAGCGCCGCTGCTGTTAAGAAACGATAAATCATCCGTTTGTTGTTTGTTCTGTCCAACGCTTCCACATCGTGGCTGTAATGAACAACTGTATTCTCTAGAGGGCGCTAGTAAAACTCAGTATGATTCACACAAAGTACCTGTCAGTTTGTCGGCCAGCGTCTCAAACCTCCTTTGTTACGGAAGAATTTGTGGAGCTGCTTTCCAAAAATGACAACTCACTGGTCACGCCCACTTTGCACAGTGATTGGCCAGGTGTGTGCAGGTGAGAAAGTGGGCAGGGTCTTCTGTCTGTGGTCTTTTACCTGTGGAAAAAGAAAAGAAAAGGTGTATTACCAACTGCTCAATACTTCGATATCGTTACAGAACTTAACACACATTTTGGGTTGAGTTCCATGAGAATAGTAATGCCACGCTCATATATGCATTCAGTGTGAAACTAGAACAGATTAGCCTAGCTTAGCATAAAGACTGGCAGCAGGGGGAAACAGCTAGCGTGGCTCTCTCTCTCTTCCAAAATACACCACCATACAGCTCACTGATGAACACGCTGAATCCCGTTAGTTTAATCACTAACACACATGTAAAACACAGTTTGTGGTTTGGGGAGGAGTTACAGTCCGAACTGTTTCTCGACAGACGGCCAGGTGTGTTGACTTCCTTCTTTTTGTTGCCGTGAGGTTGCCAGGCAACCATCAGAGATGCTACACAGAAGTGCTGTTGTTTACCAAAATGTGAAATAGATGTATATAAAGAAAAATATTATACATTTTTATTCACGAAGCACAAATGTTTGTCTGTGTGTGTGTTTGTGTGTGTGTCATTGATGTCGTTTCCTTCCTGTCCAAACTCACCTGAAGAAAATGTGTGTGTGTGTGTGTGTGTGTGTTCTGTTCCTGAACACACACACACACAGGTGGCACACTGAGTGAGATCATTCCTATTAATGTACACACAAAGTGTCCCATTCTCTGTGTGTGTCTGTGTTTGTGTGTTTTGTAAGTGTGTGTATGTGTGTTTTTATAAGTGTGTGTGTGTTTGTGTTTGTGTGTTTTTGTAAGTGTGTGTGTGTGTGTGTCTGTGTTTGTGTGTTTTGTAAGTGTGTGTATGTGTGTCTGTGTATGTGTGTTTTTGTAAGTGTGTGTGTGTGTTTGTGTTTGTGTGTTTTTGTAAGTGTGTGTGTGTGTGTGTGTGTTGTGTGTGTACAAGAGAAAGAGAGAGGGCAGAGAAAGCCATCCATCCAATGATTACTGTAAATACATTGGCTGCAGGGTACACGCACACACACACACACTCGGTCAGTGTGTATTGTCAGAGTGATAAATCACAGCGGACTTTAAGTGAATTAGTGCAGCAGCTTTAACTCTCCATCCCTCCTTCTCTCTCTCTCTCTCTCTCCCTCTCTCTCAGAGCTCTATACATCAGAGTCCTTAACAAGGCCTTATCCACTAACGAGCAATCAGAGAATATTAGACCAATTAGAGCCCTAATTAGATTAGAGAGGAGAGGAGAGGAGAGGAAGAAGGAGGAAGGAAAGGAAACAAAAAGAGGAAACAATAGACAAAAAAGAAGATGAGACCAGATGATGAAGGAGGAAAGAAAGAGAGGAGTGTAAAGGAGGAAAGGGAAGAGGAGAAAACTGGAGAGCCAAGGATGAGGAAAGGGGAGGAGGAGAGGAAACAAAAGAGGAAAGGAGAGGAGATAAGAGGAGATGGTGGAAAGAAGAAAGGGAAAGGAAAGAGGACAGGAGGAAACACAAGAGAATAGGAGAGAGGAAAGCGAGATAAGAACGAAAGGAAAGTAGAGTAGGAAAAAGGAGAGGACAAGAGAGGGGAGGAGAGGAGGAAGGAGGAAAGGGGAGGAGATGAGATAAAAGGAAGAAGGAGGAAAGAAGAGAAGGAGAAAACAGGGAGAGAGGAGAGGAAAAGGCAGAAAGGAGGAGAGAGGAGAGGAAGAAGGAGCAGCATAAATAAATCTGTTCACTGACCTCCTGTTTGATTGACAGCTGGGTGTGAGAGGTGCATTATGGTGTGTTGTCATTGTGTCATCTGATCTGATCTGCTGTTTGTGTCCGTCATCATGTATTTGGATGTTAAGCCACGCCCCCTTTAATCAACTTTAAATGCCCCTCTCTTTACCCCCCTCTCTCCCCCGTCCTGTCTGTCTCCCTCGCTCTCCCAACACTCCTTTCTCTAAATAACTTTCTTCCTAAATCCCCCCCCCCCACACACACACACACACAGCGAGCCCCCACGCTCCCCCCTCCAGCCTCCACTTCTCCTCCTCCCCCATCCTGCAGCAGCCCGGCTCTTACTTCTCCCACCCAGCCATCAGGTATCACCCGCAGGAGACGCTCAAGGAGTTCGTCCAGCTGGTCTGTCCTGACTCCGCCCAGCAGGCCGGACAGGTGGGCTTCCTCAACGTAAGCACGCACGCGCACACACACACACACACACACACACACACACACACACACACACACACACACACACACACACACACACACACACACGCGCGCGCACACACACACACACACACACACACACACACACACACACACAGAAGTACACAGAGACACATCTGAGCTGGGTTTTCCAGCCTTTGCAAAGGTGGGATCAGTATCTGTTTGCAGGGCTGAAGCAGAAAACACTGCAGAGTGTGTGCGTGTGTGTGGCCTTCTGTCTGCAGTGAGATAGTTGATATATCTGCGTCTAGACACTGAATCAATACACCCTCCACCACCCCTACCACACACACACACACACACACACACACGCAGTCTGTTTCTGCAGATGTAGTAAAAACATGTCGGGCTGAGAGTCATAATCATCATGTCCTGATACACGACAATAACAGACAAAATAAAACTTCTCTCCACCAAACAGCTGAGCAGCGTTCTTGATATGACGACGTTTACTGTAACACACACTTAGTGAATTTGTTTCTTTGCATGGACATCTGTGTGTCTTTATTTATACACGTTACTCTACGTGTCCCTCACCCACAACTGTCCCCCGCAAAACAACGGCAGGTAGGAACTAAAATTACTCTATGTGTGTGACTCAAATGTCACACACATAAATATATAAATGACATGATAGTTAAAGTGCTATAAATGATAATGAAACATGCAACAAAACTTAACTCTGCAAGTCCAAATAAGTAGTATTGTGAAATTACTCCTACTGAAATATATATCTTACCACAGTATACCGTACAGCTTAACAAGCAGCATAAATTAGTATAATAAAATTACACAACCAAGTTACATAAATACATAAAATTACATAACCAACACGTTTTGCAAGTGGGTCGCTTTGCCAGGTCGATTTTTCACATTTGGACTTTTCTTACTTGATCGGCTAGTTGGCTGGTGAAGTAGCAGCAGCACGCTCTTCCTAAATATTCATCTCCCTGTTCACATGATTCAGTGTCCAGATTTCCGATGGGCGGGGCTTCGTTTTGTATTCCAGGTGAGCTGTACAGCCTCGTTTCCAGTGTTTCTGTCTCTGGCGTCCTCAGTGGGTGGAATCTTTACTTTATGAATGAAACCAGTAATCAGTGGAATTAGTCTCTGGTGTAGCGTGACCATATTTTCAAACCCCCAAACCGGGACCCTTAAGTGCATCACACGTTCATGCACACCTACCGAGCGAACCTTTCAACACCATGGATGCCATGAACACAGCATTTTCGTTGCCGTGTACTTTATGAAGGAAAGAGTTAGCTAACTGTTAGCATACTGACAGGTCCTGTTAGAAAGAGATGACTCATAGATCTACTAACAGCCTTGACAACGACACATTGATTGATTGACACACATACAGACAAATCAGTGTTGAATTCAGACGTGTGGTGCATTGATTATGTTGTTATGTTGGGTTAGGTAATAATGGGCAGGACAGAACATGGTAAACATCTATGCCAGTGCTGAAAACAAGTATAATACTATAATTATTATTTGAATTGTGCTGAAAACCAGGACATTTTAGTGTTTTACAGATATTTGTTGGGACTCGGGACACTCAGCCTGAGACCGGGACAGTCCTGGACAAACCGGGAGTCTGGTCACCGTACTCTGGTGTGTCAGAGTTCAGATTTGGGACTACAGTGTCCAGATCCAGATTTCATTTCTGACTGAGTTACCTGAACAGAGGAGAATGAACCCGGTTCAGTTCATTTGCTGCCTGATTCGACTTCATCATCTGATCAGAAGTATCGGAAGACAAACGATATATCTCCTCTGTAAAACAGGCGGCAGACTTTCTCTTTTATTTCAGCGTGCAGATCATCAATACATCATTTATCAGCTGTTTTTATTTGTTTTACTGACTAACTACAAACAAGCTGCAGATGTACCTGTACATGACAGAGACCAGAAACCACACCACAGTGTCCAGGTAGCATACCCAGGTCTCCAAAGCCAGAATATAACCTGGATACTAAAGATCATGTAAACACATTCACTCACACACAGAAACACATGTATATAAACAAAGACACAGTGTGTATCAGTGTATGTGGAGTAGGTGGAGTAGGTGGAGGGAAAGAGTGGAGACAGAAGGAGGCAGAGAGGTGAAGCGAGGTACGGTGGTATTATGCTTATAGATTAGCAGGATAAAATGCGAGCAGCAGCAGAATTCTTTATGACCAGCTGGGAAAACTGCTGACACACACACACACACACACACACACACACACACTCACACACTCAGAGGACAGCAGAGTTGAACTGTTACAGGTTAGCTGTGAGGCCGACCTGTTGATGTTACCTGCACAGTATTGTGTATATATATTTGTATTGAATGCTTTTTACCTGTGCCCCCCCCCAGCCTAATGGTAGCTCCCAGGGAAAGGTCCACAATCCTTTCCTGCCGACGCCCATGCTGCCTCCCCCTCCACCTCCCCCGATGGCACGTCCTGTTCCACTGCCCGTCGACGCCAAGCCGCCCTCCACCTCCTCCACCGAGGGGGGAGGCAACTCACCCACCTCACCCAGTGAGTGCGCACACACACACACACACACACACACACACACACACACTGCAAAATATATAATATTATCATTGTAATTCATACCCAACATGCAAACATCACTGAACTAAATAAATAAAAATAAAACTGAACACTGTAGTTTAAAAGAAGTATTTAGACGATGTTTTCCTGCAGGTCAATCCGCCTCTGCAACAAAGGAAAAAATAGAATAAATATCACAATATTTTAATTATTAATCTAATATTTGACTTCAGAATCTAAAGAAATGATTCATAATCTGTCAGCAGTGAATCTTATTGTGTGTGGATTATATTTGACTTCAGGGTTTAGTGACGATTCCTGTCGTTTGGCAAAAACACACTCAGTCTGCGCCAAAATATGTAATCCTACTCACACTCATCAACAGCATGTGAATATATATATTTATTGCTTCCTGGAAACCAGAGTGGAGTTCAGATGTACTTAACTTCTAGCAGAAAAGAAATCTTTGTCATCACTCTGACCTACATCTTCTTAATAATTCCTAAAAGTCTTTCAAAACTTTATTAATCTGAACTATTAATGGCAGCGTTGATCCTGATTTAAGTTGTTGGAAGGTGAGTTTCTACTCTTTTGATGGAGCTAGGCTAACAGTTTCCCCCTGCTTCCAGTCTTTATGCTAAGCTAGGCTAAACATGTCCTGGGTCTTCATTTCTATTGTTGGTCTTGGGGAGGATATCAAGTCATTCCAAGTCAAAAGGCTAAAGACTTAAAGTATCAAGTCCTTTTTGAACTTGTCAAGTCTAAAGTCATCATGACCTTTGAAAATGACTAAACTACAAACTAAAGTGTGTGTGTGTATGTGTGTGTTGTGCAGCCTACTCCACCCCGACTTCCTCTCCAGCCCAGCGGTTTGTCAGCGTCGGACCCAGAGACCCCGGCTTCAACATCCCTCAGCAGCCACAGGTAACACACACACAAGTACATGTCCTCCAGCTCCTCTGGGGGTCTCCTGAGTCCAGATGGGATATATGCTAACTCCAGTGAGTTCTGGACCTCCTCCCGGGTGGAGTTTTTGACTTTTATTGGGGCTAACTTACACTATGTGGATACAGCTTTTGGTCTGGGCCTGTTTTTCCTGGTTTAGGCCTCTTAGAGAAGGGTTCTTCCAGCTTTGTGTTAGTTTGTGTTTGTCTCTTTCCTGCTTCAACATGATGATGTGTCAGTGCACAAAGCAGCTCCGTAAAGAAATGGTGCAGAATTGGAGCTCAGTGATGCTCTGGTGTCACCATCACGTTAGATTGTTACATATGGCTGCAATGTTTGGGTGTCCACATACTTTTGGCCATGTAGTGTATCTCCCACAACTTCTACGTAAACATCTGGGAGTCCATTCTGCCTCTTCTGCTGTGTCCACTGACCAAAGGAACAGAGATTCAGGTGTTTTAATCCTACATGTTGTAAAGTGTGTCTGTACTCAGGTCAGTTTCACCTGTCAGTCAACTGCTAACATCAGCACTGTTGCTATGGTTACCTGCAGTTTAATATACCCTGAGCTCTGATTTAAAACGGCACACATATATGATTTTAACAGAACCTAACAGCCAATCAGAGAGCAGGATTTTGTGTGGCCTTGATGTTAGTGCCTGTAAACAAAGACGGGAAAAGAAACGTCAGGCCTGTAACATTTACTACAGAGCAGGTGGTCAGTGAACGCAACATCCACATTTAACAGAATGCTATTGAGCGTGTGTGTGTGTGTGTGTGTGTGTGTGTAGGTGTGTGTGTGTGTGTGTGTCCAGGTCAGGGTCTGTTTGCCAGCTGATTTATGAAGAGTGTAACGATTGGACAGCCTTGACTTAACTCATCCCACACACACACACACACACACACACACACACACACGGTGAAGAGATGACAGTGAGGTGGGAGTCCTCTGTTGAAAATTGAGACATGTTTGATTGCTTTAGTGCATGCATGCACGTGTGTGTGTGTGTGTGTGTGTGTGTGTGTGTGTGTGTGTGTGTGTGTGTCTGTGGTGGCCCGCAGTGAACGAGGCTGTCGATTTATTGACTCTGTCACAGGCCAACGCACACACACACACACACACACACACACACACACACACACTCCTGAAGACATGAGCCAGGTGTTTGTCACTGCTGCTAGAAACAAACAGACTCCTGTTATTTATTCTTCCTGTGTCTCTCTGGGACGTTGTTCTGGTCTCTGTCGTCTCCTGGTCTTGGACTAATGAGGACTTGAGAGTGTTTCTCAAATCCTGGATTTAACAGAAATTATGTTATCTTTTTAGGGATCAACACAAATTGTAGATCAATGATGAACTTTAAATGAGGACAGTTTTAGAAAGTGACGGTGTTTTTAAAAGGTGAAGACAATTTTTTTAGAACTTGAAGACATTTTTTGGAAAGAAAGAACACTTTGAGACAGTGAGGATACTTTTGGAAACGTAGGACATTTTGGGAAATTAAGACATTTCTAGAAAGTGAGGACAATTTTGGAAAAAAATAAAATGAGGACAGTTTGGAAATGTGAGGATGTTTTTGAAAAGTGAGGACTTCTTTGAAAGGGAAGAGCTTTTGTCGAAAGTGAGGACATTTTGTCCGGTCTTTATCTACAAGGGGTTTTTGAGGTTTTAAGACTTGGTTTCAGGGTTAACATTAGATTAAGGTTTAGGTTAAAAGGTCCTCACAAGTATAGAACTGCAAACATATGCGTGTTGGTTAATGTTTATAGAGAAACAGTAAGTAGATTGACAGACAGAGCCCTGCTGCAGACCTCAGGGCAGGACACACACACACACACATGAAATCAACATAATGACACAGACACATAGAAGCAGGAACAAAAGTCACCCTGGGCGGTCGACATTAGGCTTCTGTTGGAGAGCGAGAGCCCTGGGACAGTACCGTAAACACTCCCTCCTCTCATCGCCATGGTGACCAACTGGACAGTCTGTGCATTCCTGTGTGTGTGTGTGTGTGTGTAGGTTTTTGGGCAGTGGGGGGCAGATGGCACTGGCATTGTGTGAGAGTGGGCATTGTGCCCACGCGGGTCAGCGTGGTGGTTGCCGTGAGCGACGGTGGCGGTTGCCCATGGAAACGAAGATGGAGGGAGGGAGTTGGCACCTCATCGTGCCAACCAGCACACACCTTACACACACACACACACACACACACACACACACACAATAGACACTACTATACCAGAGCCAGCCATGACCTGATCAATAGGTGTGTGTGTGAGTGCGGTTATGTTACATCTGAGGAGCAGACGCTGCAGTGAGGGTGCTTTCCCCTCTGTGTGTGTGTGTGTGTGTGTGTGGTCATCATCTGTCTCTGTGTCCTATTTGAACACAGTCTTCAAGGTGAAGCTCACACACACACACACGCAGTAAAAACACCACGCCCACCTCATGACTCACCTACACTGTGTGTTAGAGTGTGTGTGTGAAGTGCTGACTCAGGACGAGACGAGGACTGGGCGAGAGACATTGAAATACTTCCAGAGAGAGAGAGAGCTTATAGAGGTGGAATATAAAGTCTGCTCTGACTCTCAGGACGTTTTTAGTAGATTCTGACCAAAACAAATGTTTGTGAAGAAAACTAAAATTGGTAATAATTTCCGTCACTCACTCTGGTCTTAAAAGACTCAATAACTATTATCCTGGGACACAGTTTATTTTAGTTTGGCAGTGCAACGAACCCTTCCTACACCTGATTGGACGAATCTGTCATCAGGTCAAGTATCCTCCAAGATCAGTTTCTAAATAAGTTTTGACATATTTGACAATATTTAATATTTATTCATTCAGTCATTAAATCTCATGTTCAGACTCAGAGCAGCAGTGTGTGTATCACAGCCTGATGTATAAAACTATTAAACTCATCAGTGAGCCTCACTGTTGTTCCTTCATCACCATCAACACACACACTGTTTATTTACACACCGTCCTGCTGCCCCAAATACTCACTAGAGCACCACATGTGGATTCATCCGCCGCTGGAAATAGTCCCCAACCAATGCACTATTTCCTCCTGTTTGTTTGATAAAAACTACAGCGAGCAGCTGTTTGAAACATGAAACTACATATCTGTGAGGTGTTTTTAAAGATTTACGTCTTCAGCAGGAACCAATGAGCTCAGAGCTGAGAGCCACAGACAGGAAGTCAGACAGGACTGAGGGACGGACTGACATGTTGTTGGGCTGCAGTGGAGTGCAGTGGTCTTTTTTTACTCAGGAAGGTTCCTAACTGAATCAAATGACCCTGAAGTATCTAAGTGGTGGCCATGATTCTCTAAATGTTAAGGAAAGGTGCTTCAATGCTTCCTTTCTTATCTCCTTTAGCAGAGTGTACACTGGACCATCCTTTACCAAAGGAAAGGAGATAATGGTGTCCCACAATTCCTTGCAGCAGCCACATTTAAAGCAACGTGCTGTCACATTATTAGTCTAAGTGCAGTGGGATGAATTCTCCTTCACATCTTTCCTTGACGTCATGGTGATTTCCATCGAGGTCGAGGAAAAGTGTTTAGGAAAAGACATAGGACGTCTTTCTCTTTTGACTGTTGAACGCAGCCCAGCTTTGGGTCTGCACATGAGATTTGTTGAGAAAAAGAAAAACATGGAAAAACACCAGACTGATCCTTTAAAGTCTCTCTGTCATTCTCTATCCTTCTCTTCCTCTAACTCTTTCTCTCTCTCTCTCTCTGTGATGAGTATCTACAGTCTGAATCACAGCTGTCAGCATCAGCCCGCTGTGTGGTAACATTACTCCACACACACACACACACACACACACACACTCTGTCTGGCCTGTGAGAGTTTCATCTTCTCTGAGTCTTCTCAGGACAGAGGGAGGAGCTGCAGTGCAGGGAGCGAGCGAGAGGGCGAGAGACACAGGGAGACACAGAGGGAGAGAGAGGGAGCGAGCCAGCGAGGTAGAAAAGTCCCAGCGTCAGCAAGTTGTATTGATTAAAAACTAACCTTCCAGTCTTCTCCTCTATCACTACTGCACACACACACACACACACACACACACACACACACACACACACACAGCAATAGAATTACAACGAGTCAGGAGCAACTGAGGTTTGAGTGCAGAGAAACCCTGCAACACACACACACACACACACACACACACACACACACACACACACAGAAACTATTTACCTTCATGTGTTTTATTTAAACTCTCACTTTACATTCAGTATTCAAAAACACATTTCTAAATTGCGTGTAAATTTTTTAAGTGTGTGTGTGTGTGTGTGTGCAGATGTGTTTGTCGTCACTTCAAATCAATACCTCTGTGTGTGTGTGTGTGAAGAAGAAGTGCAGAGCGGGACGGGGAGGAGAAAGCGATGGAGAGAAGATGAATGTAAAGAAAGAAACGGAGGAAGAGGAACGAAAAAGGCGGGGTAGGAAAAGGGGGGAGGAAGGGGGGTGATGCAGTTGCCTTGGAGATGGTAGTCACGTCCCGGGCCGTCTGGTTGTCCCTAGCAACCAGACATGATGTAAGGCAGGGATGAACTTGAACTTGGCGGGGCAGTGAGGAAGAGGAGGAGGAAGAGGAGGGAGAGATTCATGAAACATGAACGCTGCTACACCTTTGCCGATCGATACCGGCCTATCAGAGATGGATTACACTCACACACACACACACACACACACACACACACAGAGTTGTCATAAACTCCCGGCTGAAGGCCGAAGAAACGGCGTGTTGTGTTTGAGGTCTCCTCAGGTCTGAAAATCTGAACATGAACAGGCTGTGGCTGCCTGGTCCCGTTCATCACAACCACAACATCCTGATGATCGATCTGTTCTTAGCTGAACATGTAAAGTTCGTCCTGAGGGTGGCGCTAGAGGAGAAGAACATTTTAAGGGTTGCACCAGCTGAAATAGTTACAAAGTAGGCACAAGTCACAACTTAGGTAAAGTCCTCGGTAGCGGCTGGCATGGTGCATCGAGGAGGAAGAGGAGCAAATTATACCAGCTGTTTTGTGTTGGCAATGTGTTCTCCGTGATAGATCACACCCCTTGGACATTTATGCTGACTTTGATTTATACTCGTGCTTTTGTTTTACACGAGTGAATATACAGAGGATTATTGTTAGCCGTTAGCCTCTTTGCTATCGCGTAGCAAAGTGATCAAAGACAATTGGGCACGAGAGACAACACAGTGATGTTATTGGCCACAGGAATTGAAAACGTAATTTTCCGCGACAGTATTTTGGTTAGTGTGGCCAGAGTAGCTAAAATTAACCTTACGTCTCCGCGGTGCAACCAAACATCAACACAGTTTTAGTATCAAACTAACTTAAGAGAGAACTAGCTGGTGCAACGGGCTGCAGGACATTTAATGGAATTTATCCCAGGACTAAATTTCCACTTGTGAAAGTATGAAAAACAAAATCCAACCCACCTGCAGACATTTGCAGCTGAAATACGGCACAAAACCGCAAGTAAAACCGTTAAACTGTCACTGAATTTGAAAAAAGCTGTACACTTTTCTATTTTCCAGCCACAAGCAGCAACACAAGTCAATGTGGCTGCGCACATCAAAGCTGCTGTGCAAATCTTTTCATTACAAATGGGAGTCAGTGACAGTTGATGCTTTGACTTGCATTTTATGATCCGTTTTAGCAGCAAATGTCTGCAGGTCGGGATAGATTGTGATTTTTAGACTATAGAAGTTTTGGCCTCTTGTTGGTGCTAGAGCAAAGGTCAGGAGATCACAAACATTAAGATGTGAACGTAAAGTGAATTTACAGCTTTACTTTGTGCTGCCTCGAGCGAATTCAGGAGTTTTCTATTGACTATTGACTATTGTTTTCAATCGTGCTGCCTGTAAAATCTGTTTCACGTTCAGTTTGAAGACTTCCTTCATCCTCTGGGGAATATGAATATTCAGAACATATTTTCTGACTGCCCTGTGTTTGTTGAGATATCTCACTCTGGACCAAAGAAGAAGTGTATGTTGCTCAAACATCTTTGAGTATTAACATCCTTCTCTTTTCTCTCTTCCTGTATATAAATATTTCTGATGACTCATCTTAAACTCGGTGGTGTATATGTAAATGTATCCAATCAAATGTGAGGCAACAAGCTAACCCCTCCCACTACGTAAAAACACATTTGACTGTTAGTGCATGGATCCCAGTTCCCAGGCAGTTATATTATTTAATGGTTCGGAGGTGAATGTTTGGATGAAGTTACTTCATGTCTCCCTCCTCCTAACAGTTCTGTACAGCTGAATCGCTGTGGTTCTGACTCCATGAGACTCCATGTTAACATCTTTTTCTGTCTCTCTCCACAGTGGTACCTGGGATAGGGACCCCAGATGCCCCTCCCCCCTCCACCCACCTGTACGACAGATCGCTGCAGCCTCCTCCTCGACCTTTGACCTTTGATGCCAGCTGCGACAGAGAGTCCTGTCTTGCCCCGCCCCTACAACCCTCGCCCTCCCCCTCTGCGCCTGACTCCGCCCCCACCAGCGCCATACACAGACTCAGCAGCATCAGCATGGCTACAGCGGATCAAACGCACCCCAACCACCCACTCTGTAAACTGTACGTCATAGACTTCCCTGTAGACATATGGTTCATATGTCGATGTCCGTATATAGTGCCAGACCTTGCCCCCCCCAAACCAGACCAGGCTGAGAAATTCATGGGGGGATTGAGCCTTCAATTTTTGGGAACACCGCAAGACTGAATCACAGAGCTTCCCCTCCGGAGAAACTACCTTTCCACTCTCCCATCGTCCTCTACAGTGTGTGAATCCAGTGGACTTACAGTGGTACAAAGCCCTCCCCACACCCACCATCCGACCCCCCCATCCTGGTGGATCCCGATGGTTTGGGGTTGGTTTGGTTGGTGGGACAGGACGAGATGCGCCATGATTAGGGGAGAGGGGAGGTGTTACCTGGCTCAGATACCACCAGCTAATACCCCCGATCCCCCCACCCGAGCCCTCACACACCTCCTTGGGATGGGCTCCACCCCCAGTTGACCCCGCCCCCTGGTTGGTGGCATGTCAGGGAGGGAGGAAGTCGACAAGGCTCTTTTCAAGGACATGGACCAGTGCTTAATGGAAAGACCTGACCTGATGGGGAGGTGGTGTGAGCACAAACAGACGCCCTGCCTGTTTCACAGTAATAACATGAACTACACGTGGAGGGGTGGGGGGTTAGGATGGGGGAGGTGGGGTTATAAACGCAGGGGAAGCAGGGGTTTGTTGATGTGAAGTGTTGCGACCAGATGCTGGTGGATCCAAGCTTGTTTATCTGGGAGGCTTTGGCTTCATGGCTCATTGATTTTTCTCTTTTAGCCGTCATTTCAGTTGGTCCCCTCCTCTTCCTCCTCTATCCATCCACCAGTCTGGGTGAAGCTACAGCATGCTGAGGGTGGGCAGAAAGCTCTGGTGTCCGCGACGCAGCAGGGAGGCAGGCAGGAGTGAGATGAGTGACTAAAACTTTACCAGTGGAATATTGATCATGAGGAAAGTGCAATTTTGTTGGCTAGCTGTTGGATAGTTAAATATCTTTGTAAGATAGCTCGTTGAAATCAGTTGCTGAAAAGTATATATAAAATATATTTTTCTTCGTAGTCCGCTCACACCTCTGGGACTCTAAAATATTGGGGTACAAAAGACAACAACACAGCATTGAACTAGAAACCATAGCCTTGTGAGAAATAAGAGCTGTATTCACATTTATTGTTTATTATTTGTTGTGTGTTCATCTTGTAAAGTTGTTAGCATGGTAGAACAAGAATCCCTTTAAGACATTTTTTAAAGCATTTCTTGCAGCTTAAGTCTGCTTTTCATTTTGTTTAAAAGAAAAAAACGCTAAGTGATTAACTTATTTTAATGAGCACATCGTTTTTCTTAAAACAAAAAAGCTATTTGAATTTCTCACGAGGCAAAATCAGGAGAAAAATATAACGAGTGAATTTAAGCTTAAAAGTAATCATGTTTTCTCCGGTTTCTCTTGGCGAGATAATCTTTAGCGGGTGTCGCCTGGTGACGGGCTGCCCAATGATTGGCTGGGTCTCCTAGAGGTCCCGTCCAATCAAAAGCACTTATTCCTGCAGTTGGCCAATGGGCCGTGAGTGTGTAATCAGGGGGTGTGGTTAAGCGATAAAGAGACAGAGCAGAGGGTAACTCTCTGGAAGCTTTCGTCCACAAATAGAAAAGACAGCCGAGCGCTTCACATGCAATTTACCATTTTATTGAACTTCAGTTTTGTTTTTCCTTTCCTATACTATATATATAAATATATATACACACACGCACACACACACTCTCTTACGACCATCCAGCGTCGAACAAAAGTGAATTTAAGTGAAAAAGTTACAAAAAAGAACAAAAAAATCTGCATGTTCTAGTGTTAGTGACAAATTTTTCCATAGATGATGTAGTTAGTGAGATAAAGACACTATATTGTAAACCCAACATCAGGCACTTGCCAGCAGCCGTCTATTACTTTGGCCCCGTCAAGGCCTTTTTCTATCGCTCTCCTTCACAAACAACCAGCTCTCTTCGCTTCTCGGCATCTCTCCATTCATTTATTTCTACTTCCTTCCCTTCTTCCTTCCTCCTTTTCCTTCAACAACAGATCAGTTCTGCTTTTCAGTTCCAAGACGTTCTCATTTATCCGTACGTTATCAAATTGCACGAAAACAATTGTTCCTCATCAATGTGCCTTGAGCTACGGTCCAGTCCCGAGAGGTTGCACAAGATCCAGTGTGGAGAGTCTTGTTTTATTGTTTATTTTCTAACTTTCCCTCCACACCTGAGATTTTGTAGGTAACTGGAGCAATTAACGTCAAAGCGTTAAAGCTGAAGAGGAACGCTGTGATTTCCAGAATTACTCGCTGGTAATATCTCAGTTTTAAGAGGTCTCAGGCCTGCGCTGCACTGCTTTCTGTCCCCCCCTACCTGCAGTGCTGAGCAGAGACCTCACAGGTGAAGTCTACACCAGCTACAATCAGGTCAGTCATCCCCAGATCAACACGGTGACATTCTGTGAAATGAGCACCAGTCAGAGGTTAGGTGATGTTGGCAGGAGTGATGTGACGTGAAAACAACATGAAGTCAACAGGACTTTCAGCTGTAGCGTCTGTTAGCTAACGGTCTAGTTTAGCAGCTAAAACTGGTTTGAACTGGAAATACATTTAGGGACATATTCTTCTGAGACTCCCAGTCCTTAACAGTTACGTTTAGCAGCTAAAATGGATTAGATTGAGTTAGCTAACTGTCCATAACGGTTGAGTAGCTAATGAGGTTAGCTAACAGTTCACTTTAGCAGCTACAGATAACTTAGGGTGTTTGGTTCAGGTTAGCTAACAGTTTAGTTTATTCCCTGCAGTTTGGCTCCTGTTAGAAAACTTCACTATACAAGTATGGTGGCAATTTCATAGAAATGATTTATTTGTAGTGATGAGATGAAAAATAAGACTGTTATTTTTTATATGACACAACTGGTAAAATGTCAGTAGCTACACGCTGAAGTTGGTATTTGAGAACAGACATTTCCTGTTGTTGGCAGTTGAAGACATCGTGCTCATTTCACTCAATTTCGTGATGCCAGGATCTTGATAGAGCAGACGGAGCTCATACCTGCTCACTGGCTGGAAGACTAGTTCAGTTTACCATGCCCCCCCCAAAAAAAACAAACCCTCTTCATACTGGTCTTTGTCTGGCGAGCTGATTTCTACTTCTGTTGCTGCGATCTCCGAACAGCAAAAACTTTAATTTTCAAGTCTTCCTGATTTAATTTTTGGTTTGTTTGTTCGTTCTCCCACTTTTGTTAATGAGGACACAAAATATGCAATACCTGCTTGCACTCACTTAGACTTATCTTGTTATACATTATTTAGTTTTGGTTTTTCTTTCTCTTTACTTTCAACCAAAGTTGGCGTGCACGTGACTGGCATCGTGCTCCGTGGTTGGTCCCTAAAAATGGTGAAGCCAGCCCCGCCGCGACGCTCCAGCCAAGCTGAGCCACCGTCGCTCGGGGAATTCTACTTCCTTCCTTCCTTCCTTCCTTCCTGTTTTGATAATCTTCCAGACGGCCGCAATACTACATTCGGGTCTCTCTTTCCTAAAGGTCTTTTTATTTCTTTGGTCACAAGCAAGCCTTAAACAAGTCCAACTTCTTCTCCATCGCACAGAAAACAGTTTATCGAAAAACATTTTTGATGACGTCCAATATTTCAACCCCGCCCGCCCTGCCTGGCAGAGGTTTTAGTAAATAAATTGTTTACCTGTTCTGTGTTCAGTCCGTCTGTCAAATTTAACAGACAGCGCCGCGACGCCGTCAGCTGTGATGGTTTAGTAGTTCCACTTGTGTGGGTTGTGTGTTTCCTCTGAGTGTGACATTTTGTTTTGTCTCTGTTCTTGCCCTTTAGCCATGAGTTGGGCATTACTTCCTTAATTATCTGCACTAAATATGAAATAAATGACAATAGTGAAAAAGTATTACATTAATAAAAAATACAGCTTCCAGGGCTAAAAAAGAGCGAAGGGAATAAAAAAAAATTGCACGGACATTTTTTTAAGTGTCACAAAAACCTTGTGAAACAGCCTAGCATCTAATCAGCGACTTTTGGCTGTGTGTGTGTAAGATAACGACAAAATTGCACCCTTTTTAAAGAAAGAAAAAATGAAAAAGAATATAAAAGCAATAGTTTGGGCAGTGTGTTTTTTTGTTCTTATGTTGTGTGTAATTTAGTTCTGGTACAGCAGCGAAGAGACGCAGAGAAGAGTTAGCTCTTAACGGACGGGATGGCAGCGCAGCAGGGCCACTCGGCCCGACTGGGAGGCGTGTTTGTATGTTGTATAGTTTTATTAATTACACTGATTTTAAAGCTGCCCTATTTTATAATGCAGGACTTTTGTAACATTGATTAAATGAGGAAAAACTAGTGTTGTGAATTTTCTGATTGTTTGTATCGAGGCCACATTACTAGAACTGGTTTGGTTTGTTTTCTGGGAACTGGATTTAAGTTGAAAACTTTCCTGTTTCCTCATTTTCTTTATTTTTTCTTTATTTGCTTTCCTTTTTGTATGTATTTAAGGACATTTCCTCTGTTGATGGTATAGCATATTCCTGTACTTAAAAAGTACAGGGCGCTGTGGTGATAAGACCATTGTAAATGGATGTTACAGTATGCTGTATGTTTTGAAGGTTATTTGTTGCATCAGTGTTGATGAAGCTAAATCTAGGTAATTCTGAGGAAAATTGGTAAGAAAAGCAAGCGTTTTTTATGCATTTTAAAAATTTAGTTTTAGGCAGGAGACAATGACATAGCCAGCCAAAGGATGCCCCTACTATAAATGCATCTAGGCATCTTTTTTTGTGTTCACCATTCCATGCAGGAAAATAAACAGCTTGATTATGCAACATGATTCTTTTTCTTTTCCATCTCTTTCTTTCTTCACTGGCCCACAAGATCACCTCCTCCTCCTCCTCCTCCTCCTCCTCCTCCTCTCCCCAAGCCTGGAGGTCCGCTCTGATCTCCGTCCATCCACACATCCACTGCTGCTCATCACAGCATCACATTCGTGCAGCAGATAATCAGCCGAGGAAGGGCAAGTCACCGGGCTGACAGACACTTCCAGCGTGATCAGAGTTTCTGCTCATTTCCTAATTTCCCTTCCAGTTTTACAGCTTTTAGCACAATTGGAGATATTGACTTTCACCTGTGTAAATATTCTCAGGTGAACATTATGGGAGGACCAATTAAATCTCTAACACCTCGTCTAAACTGGCCACGTAGTAACAGCAGCAGCTCCGTCAATCGTCCATCAGCGTCTACACTGGATGAGTTCATCCATATTTCTGCTGTGAACTCAAAAAGCATTTTGACAGCATTCACAACTACGGCTGCAACCAACAGTTATTTTTATTATCGATTAATCTGCCGATTATCCAAACTTATGTTGTTTGTCCAAACTTTTTTCAAACCCATAGAACCTCATTTTAAATTCTAGTGGCAAAGCTAAGATACCAAATACTGAATTTAGAAATTGAATTGTACTGTATAAAATAATGCTGAAGAAAAACAATGGTGAAGAGCATGTTGGGTTTGAATATTTGGAACAAGCAGAAACAGAATAACATGGGATGCTGTGAAAGGCATTTTTTTAAGTAAGGGGACA
Source organism: Macquaria australasica (assembly GCA_005408345.1). Classification (NCBI taxonomy): domain Eukaryota; kingdom Metazoa; phylum Chordata; class Actinopteri; order Centrarchiformes; family Percichthyidae; genus Macquaria; species Macquaria australasica. The sequence goes on from SEMN01001505.1 coordinate 22,307, forward strand.
TTTAAAGTCTAAAAGCTGGAGGAAGAGTATTACATTGGTTTTGTGCACGTATTAACAGTCAAAATTAAAATTAAAATAGTGGAAGAATGCAAAAAATGAGCAGCAACTCAAATCTCGCTGGAACTGGAGTCCTTGCAGGGAAAGCAGGGAGATCCAGCTCACTGGGTGGTGGTGGAGGCTGAGGAGGGGCTGAATGTGAAGCTCACCACACCATGTTCTCCTCCTCCACAAAACTAACAGCAGACACACAAATCAAAGCCGAGGCTTAGAGAGCGACGAGCGCATACGGCCCGACGCTGCGTCCAACCAGCTGAACCAACAAGCACCACATGCTAACACACACCAGCAGGGTCGTTCTCCTGAAAGAAACTGTCGTGAACTGACATGAATCTTTCTTCCAAAAACAAATGTGACAAACCCCCCTGAGCTTCTAACCGAAACTTGCAGCTTCCTCCGTTCACCCTGAATCTGGAAAACTCTGATCCAAAACTTGTCCCACCAGCAGTGTGAGCGAGAGGTGGAGTCAAAGACTTAAAAGCTCCAGAAGAGAAGCACTTGCATCCGCCTCGCTCCTCCCGACACCCCCCCGCTTCACTCCACCCCGCCAAGAGTTGATTTTTGGATTTTGCCTTTGAGGAATTCTGCCGCTCCATCAGGAAACAGGGTTGAATGAAGGCTGGGCTTTTTATGCTAATGCCTTTGTTGTCTTCACGTTTGTCAAAATTCTCCCGGGCAGAGATTACCCCCTCACCAGCAGCACCTGGGAAACAAATCCATCAGACCGGACCGCTGTGCGAGTCTGCAGTTTGGAGGGGTCGGGAAGTAATCGAATTTAAACGGCTTGACGTGAAGAGGGGCAGAATTCTTCAGGCTTAGACCAGGGTATTTTTAATCCACCCAAGTACTTTCAATCACTTTAGAGACCTGACTACGTGAATTATAGCAACGCTGACCGTACGGGACTCACAGAACAATCGTACAAGGAACGGGGAGAGCTTCAGTGACACCTGAAATCCGCCACCAACAGCTTTTAGTCGCTCTAAACTGATGTGAATGAAAACGCCAACGTTTCCCCTGTTGTTGTCTTTGGCACGAAACCGGAGCAGAAGGAAGACATCCTTCACCGTGTCGGCCGTGCCGGAACGCGAGCCGGGGAAATGAGTATAAATGGCATCACTTTAGAGAGATGAAGGAAAGTCATTGGACGAGGAGGCAGGTAACACTGAAGCTGCTCTCCAGCGCTCCACTGTAATGAATTACAGTGTCACTGCTCCTTTGCAAAGATATTTATTTATCCTATTGCAAAAACCATTACATGGTGCTAAGCGTTAAATCAAGCCAGTGAAGGGGAGGTAAGCTGGAAAATGTGACAATTTGAACTTACTATCATGCTTCCTGACGGCGTATCAAAGCATAGCAGTCTAATCTGCATGAGAACTATGCACTGACTAAAAACAAACATCCACATGTGCACGCGGCGCGGCTCACGTGCGTGCGCCTGCCTGCCCACGTGGACTTTGGTATCTACTTTGTGAAAATTTCAGCCTCTGCCTTCTTTTACGATCAGTCCTTCCGTTTCCAGATCCCAGCTTCTACGGACCGAACGAGTTATACGAAAAATCTGAAAAAGAAATGAAAAATAAAAACAAACCAGCATATTACATGATATATTGAAAAAGATCAAATGTAGTGCCTGTGAAAACCTGTATTATAATGCTCTTCTGAATACTGAATACAATAATTGTTTGTAATTGTTGAAATTTCTGACCACCAGTAGCCTTTGCTGTCTGTCAGGCCCCTCTGATTATAGCTAATGTACAATAATCATAAGATATAACTGCATGCTCTTCCATAATCGCCTAGTAAACTGTTACGATGACAACAAATGAGAAAAAATTGCAAAAACCAGATTGTTCTGTTACTGTTTTGGTTCCTCTTTCTTCTTTTTCTGACCTCTCCCTGTATGCCTCAAACCTTTTTCTGCTCACTGTCTCACCTCCTTCATCTCCATCTCTTCATCCTTCTTCATCCTGACACCAAACCACCACCAAACACCTCCACGGTTCTCTACTGTGTGGTGGGTTATTGTCATTGATGGGTGTGCCACCATGATGACTGCCCCGGGCCATCAGCGGACTGCCGCAGCCTCGCAGGGTTTTAATCTGACAATCTCCAGCTTACTTTTAACATCAGCAAACACCCGGCTGGTCCCCCCCCCCCACGTCCATTGACCAGCAGGCTGAGAAATCTCTGCGTGGCTCTGGGTGAATCCTCCTCCTCCTCCCCAGGCAGTTTCCTGCAGGAGACTGAATCGATGGCCTCGGCCTGTTTCTGCAGCGCTCAGCACTATCCGGACTGAATCCCCCCTCCTTCCTCATCGAGCCTCCGCTGCGGCTCCCTTCGGCAGGACTTCAAACGAGCCGCCGCTCCTCCAGGATGAGAAAGGTCTAGAAAGAGAAAGAGGTAGCTAACACCTGGGAGACTCCCCCCTCCCTCTCTCCCTCTCTCCCTCTCTCCCCCCGTCCTCTCCCAGTCCCAGGCCAGCTGGGGTCGATTGGCTTGTCTAGCTCACCTCCAGTGGCTCCTCTCTGTTTTCGACTCGCAGCCTGTCGATGCAGCTCGGCTCTTTGAAACTAAACTGTTTCTTCGACTTGTGCATCTCTTTTAGGCAGAAAACTTTGGGTTGACAAACTTTGTTGATGACCAGACTGTTTCGTTAAAGGACAATACCTCTGATTTAGCAAGTTGTCTACTTCACATTACTGCCAACGATTTTCCAAAGAATGCTGTAGTGTTTTTAATTTAGGGGAGTTTCTTCAAAGTCCTCAATTGTTAAATGCTGTCTAAACCAGAGCCCAGCTGAAAAATCATGAATATTAGCTCACTGCCGATATATTGGTATTGGAGTATATGTCAGCCATTAAGTAACAAAAAGATCTGTCTGAGGTCATTTAGAAACAGCGTCTCCACTGCGTAGTTTGTCCACCAGAGAGCGCTGACAAGTTTTAAATTTTAACACTGTAAAAAGTCCCAAACAGACCTGGGTCACAATTCTTAAAAAGAAAAACTAATTTAAGGAATCCTTATGAAAAACATTTGTTTAAGTTACGTGAACTAAATTCAGACGATGTGTCGTTAGCACATTTTGTTTAGAAACTAGAATATCCTGGTCCATTTAGTAGCTGTTCTGGAGCTTTCGACCTTTTTAAAGGAAATTAAAAAGTTCCTTGAGACCGTTTTTTTCTGAATCAAGCAAGTTTCGAGTCTTTAACAGTTTAATTTCATAAGTAAGTAAGGAAATCAATGAATCTGATAGTAGATCTGTAGTAGACGGACTGAAACACGCAAATACATTGGCATGGTCCTGAAAGTGAACTAGAATAGAATAGAATAGATTAGAATAGAAATCTTAGCATCAAATGTAGAAATCTTCGTCACTGTGTTCAGATTATCAGATAAAACAAACCAGGGATTAAATTTTTTTACCTATGGCCCAGAACTGCCCACATCCTCTTGTTTTCCAGCCTGTTGATGTTTTAAATATTCGAGCCGATCACCAATACAAATAATTGATCAGCTCGATTAGCATCTCTCGTTGCCTTTTGCTCAGCCCTCTGGAGGCGATGCTAACTGTAGCTAACCCACGACAATCTCGAGGAAGGAGAGCTTTATCTTTATCTTTACCCCGAGCGAGCGCCGCCCGGCGGGCCGCGACCCGCTGCAGTCTGAGTCACACATTCACATCATCACACCGTCCCCACACATCCCATCATCCCCTTCTCACTGCCCAAACCACCACAGAAACCAGACGACATCCTCATCCTGACCACAACCTGTTGGGTTCCTCCATCACCACCTGACCATGGAGCTCACCTCCATCCTCACCCAGAACTGACTTAAACCTTGTGCCTCTACAACTCTTTTATGGAACAGGGCGGCGTTTTTTGCCGCCGCCGTCGCACCGGTCCACGATCTGGTGTTACACTTTTGTTCAGTGTTAACTAGTGTCCATTAGTTGTGTCCGGTGCCATTGTTGTCCATCCTCTGTGTTCTGAAGCTGTGAGTTTGCACTGACTTCTCCGTTGTCCTCTCTGACTTACTGCTGTCAGTTTGTCACTTTGTTCTTCTTTTCCTGTTGTTTCTGTTCTTCCCTCTCCGACTGTTGTTTCTGTTGAACTGGTGAAGTGTAGGCCCATCCCCCTCGGCCCCATTAGTGACTCCATGTCCACGCAGACTCAATTTACTGGAAGCAAGATGTGCATTTCCTATGCAACAACGACAAAAAATAAAGACGCTAATGCTGTATCGACCATCTCTCTGGGTGTTTTCTGTTGTATTTATGCATGTGTTGTATTTATGTGACTCTTTCACTGCTGCTGCATCCAGAATTGAATATCTTATATCTTTTTTTTTGCAGCAGAACCACTGGGAAGTTTAGTTTGGGATTATCTAGAGTTTAGAAACTGTTGTGGAAGGTTTCTTTAGATGATCGTGTGATAAGTTTGATCTTATGTGGAAGCTTTTGTTTAGATTGTATTTCAGTTATTTTCTAGTTTGTAATTAAAGGTATAATTCTTGGTCATAGAGCCCTCAAATCCCCAAATGTCCTCCCACCTCACTGCTGGTGCACTGACACTCAACTGTGAAAACATCTGTTGGCACCTTTTTCTTTCATTTACATTTTATCAAAAAGCAGAAAATGAAAGTAAATAGAGAGATAGAGAGCTTTATAGGACTGTTATTTTTTATTAGAAATTTAAACTTTCATTTGAACATGGGAAGAAATGAAGTATTCAAACAGTAATTACCTGTTTGAAATTCAAAATTTATAAGCGCATTAAAAAATCTATGAGCACAACAGACTGTTTGAAGTAGTTTTCCTGGTGGTCCAGCAGATGGCGCTCTTAAATTTTACTATCAGTTTGACCTATTACATGCCCTGTTGAACTATGCTAAAACTAAGTTAATCAATAAAATGCACTAGTGAGGAAAGCAGCGCTGATCGGATAATCACGAGTGTGGAAATATTTTGGGTTCTTACTCTACAACCACTCACCTGCTTGCTGAGTGAGGCTGCAGAAATAAAGTCACAGCTCACTGCATCTCAAACTCACACATTACGCTAAGAATTACGTTACTTCGAATTTGTTCGTTCAAAAGTGACAGCTTTAGTACTGTATCAGTCTCAAAGACAAATCACAAAAGAATCACAAAACAACATAAAGACACTCAAAGATGTAGCTGAGGAAAAAGTAATAAAACATAAAAAACTAAAAATCTAAAATCTTCACTACAAACTACAAATTATTATTTTATTGTGCCATCACTCTGATGCTCCACCTCTCAGTTACTATCCAAGGATTTGGATGATATAATCCCACCCACCTCTCTGTTGGTGTGTGATGTTCCCTAAAATCCAGGCAGAGTGAGACCTCTGTGTCTGGCTGTTCATTCTGTGTTTGATCTGCGTTGTAACAGAAACACTCTCGCTCTAATCCAGCTGCTGATGTCAGCCGTCCTCATGCCCACAGAAAGTGTGTGCGTGTGTGTGTGGTATTGAATACCACTAAAACTGCTTCACAGTTCAAGGATTTCTGGGGTTTCACGTCTCTTGTGGCTAAAGGAGAGAAACCAGGGTTGAACGAGTGAGTTAGTTTTTAATATTCTGTGAACTAAGATTAGTTTATTTAGTCCTGAAGGTGAAGCTGGAGGAAAACTCATTAAGAGTCCAAAAAATGACATTACAATCTCCCGATTACGTTTTGATATTTCCTGTGTATTTCTGGTAGAAAGGTCAGTAAGTCACCAGAATTATTAGGACCATGAATATCTACAGTATTTCATGGGAACCTGTCCAGCAGTGTTTGAGATACGTCACTGTGACTAAACTAGCCTGATAGACAGATAGATGGACCAACTGTCCGTCATCATCAGGGCCTGCCTCTAGCAAGACAGAAACCAGCCTAAAGCCCCTAAAACTGGCTGATGAACGTCCATCCATCATCCATGTTCTGCCTCTTACCCGGGGCCGGCTCACGGTGGCAGCAGGCTAAGCAGGTAGTCCAGACATCCATCTCCCCAGCAATGTTTTCCAGCTCCTCCTGGGGGATCCCGAGGCGTTCCCAAACCAGATGAGATAAATAATCTCTGCAGCGTGTTCTGGGTCTACCCCGGGGTCTCCAACTAGTCGGACATGCCCGAAAAACCTCCAAAGGAAGGTACACGGGAGGATCCTGATCAGATGCCCGAACCACCTCAACGCCTTTCAACATGAAGGAGCAGCATCTGTACTCCGAGCTCCCTCCGGATGTCTGAGCTCCTCACCCTCTCTCTAAGTCCAGACTCCCTACAGAGGAAACTAATTTCGGCTGCTTGTATCTCTCATCCTTTCGGTCACTACCCAAAGCTCATGACCACAGGTGAGGGCTGGAACGTAGATCGACTGGTAAATCAAAAGCTGAAATTGTTTTCCGAAGTTTTCCCACCTTATATGTCTCTAAGAGGACTGTCTTCCATCATACTGAACTGTGAGAAATCTTCCAGTAAAGAGTTTTATGATTGCCTGAGTGACTGAAACGTTCAGGTTCTCTCTGACAGCCGTGACAATGATACTGTATGACGGATGGTGTGATGGAACAGAGTTATAGGCTTTGATAGGAAACATCAGTTAAACGGCTTCAATGTCTTTAAGAAAATCTAAACCTGCAGACTTCACATACACGAAGCTCTTAGATTCAAACTTACATCTCTGTTCTGTTTATCTGATGCAAATATACATAATATACAATATATTATGATGTTAGCATAATGCTCAAACAGATATTTAATATCACAGAACTGTTTTAAGAGGTTGTCTGTTTTGGTGCATGCATGTCATGAAGAGTTGCACATACAGACACGACTGGAAACACTGTGACAATAATTTACTGAGAACAGATTAAATCTACAGACACGACAAGCTGCTTCAGCTCTGAGAGATTTGTTAACTAACGGACAGACAGACAGACAGCTGACTGAAGACTTCCTGTATTGGCAGCCTGATGTATCAATGTGATCTGAAGTCGCTCATCAAAGAAATCTTCTCTGTCCTGGTGAGTTTCCACACTGCTCCTCCCCCTCCTCCTCCTCCTCCTCCTCCTCCTCACCCCCGCTGTGTGTTGTGTTGTTGTCGGCTGAGCTCAGATTCTCCCCCGGGTGCTGGGTGGAGGGTGGGAGCCGCCTCACCTTCTCCTCTCAGGTTTCAAGGAGGGAGACGACCGCAGAGGAGCGTGAATAATTCAGCCAGCCGCCGACACCGGGCATCGCCTTTCCACAACACACACACAGCGTGACCTGATCTGCCCCCACAGCAAACAAGCTAAAGGTCAGCGGGTCGCACTGTGAACTTGAACCTGAGAGAAGACCACACCCTGTCACTCTGCAGTCAGAAAGGACTCATAATAATGATAATATTGATAATAATAAAAACTCCAAACTAATTTTTCAGAAGAAAATTTCTGCTTCTTTGCTACTGAGACAATTTAAAGTCGTGAAATGATTATTTTGTATGGGAGCAACTGTTGACGCTGAAGCATTAATGGAGTTCAAGTGTAAGAAATGATAAGATTGTGGTATTTGATTATAGGAAACACTGTAAGGAGTTATGGTGTCAGTTGAAGTGTAAATGCTGAAATAGATACTATAAGTAAGTGTCTGAAAGGAGCTGAAGTGTCAGCTGATGTTTAATCACCAACAGTAAAGCAGCTGAAGTGTAAGCACAGAGAGTTAAAATGTTAGTTGCAGTGTGTGGACTCAAAGGACTATAAGTGTAAGTTCTGAAAGAGTGTGAAGTGACAGCTAAAGCACTAAAACACTAAAAGTCAATAATAATAGCAATAATCATAATCATGGTGTCAGTTGAAGTGTAAGCACTGAAAGTAGTTGAAGTTTCAGTTATGTAAGCATTTTAAGTTAAGTATCAATTGAAGTGAGGACTAAAAGCTGTTTAAGTGTAAGTGCTAAATGGATATACCATACAATTCTAAAATAAGTCAAAGTGTCAGTTGAAGTGTGTGCATTCAAAGTGGAAGCACTGTGAGGGTACAGTGGATTGACTCATCGCAAAAAAAGCACAAAAGATCCATAGAAACGTCTCACTTTTAATACTCAGACATTTTTCAGTTGATTTCTCCTTTAAAAAACCTTTAAAACTCGAGCACTTTGAACTCGTCACTGTGAGTTTTGGTTTTTCTCCTCTGATATGGACGAAGGATCAACTCGTTAAACCTCCAGAACACACACACAAACCTGCGCACAAACCAAAACCAAGCCATCATGCATGAGCACACACAAACACACACACCAGCACACACGTGACTGATCAGTTTTTAATGAGGCCGTCCTCAGCAGCTGCTTCCTCATCCAGATCCATCGATCAGGACGTTTGAATTCATGTGATGATGGAGGAACAGAAACTAACTGCAACAGAGGTTTTACAGCGACGGGCAAATGTGCATAAGCAACTACAGCAACAGGGGTAAGTAGAGTCAGAAAATGAATAACTTCTAGTTCTTTTACTGAACTCAGGTCACACAACACCATCAAAGTCTTTGTTGAAGATTTAGGTAGGTGGATGATGTGTTTTTAGCCCCGCCTCTAGCCACACCTGAGCTCACTTCCTGGTTGGATGGGTGCAGACGGGAGCGGCAGGAAGAGGAGGGCAAAGAAAGGTTTGAAGAAGAGCAGCGATGTGTTGCTGGACACTGTGAAGCTTTGCTTGCAGATCAAGTTAAAGGAGGACTGTGGAGAAGTTTGGAGCTGATGAACTGGATCAACAGTAACATGTGAACTGCACCTGTCAGGTAAACTGAGTCCATCTCCTCTCTTTACTTATATCTCTACCAAAGATTTTAGATGCTGATTTTTATTCCTATATTACTGTTTGTGAGTTCCTTCAGTGTCACATCTCCTCATTATGTTTGGTTTGTGAAAACGTCATTGATCAGATTAGAAAGATCAGATTGAAATCCAGCAGCTGAGCAGGCTCTGAGATCTCCCGGTTTGTTTTAAAGGAGTACTCCACTAAAAATAATTCGTGTGTCAAACCGCCTCCAGTAACTTCTCAAACCTCCTGTAGCTAAATCCACGCCTCTGCTGTCCTCTCATACTCGTCCACTCAGCTGCCGTCCTGTGAAACAGCAAGATAATAAAGATACAAAGCTGTTTTGGCAAATTAGTGTTTGTGTTTTCTCTGCATCTGAAGAACCGTGAAGATTAGAAACGGACTGATAATGGATTCGATGGCTCTGCTGTGTGACGTACAGAGGTGGAAAGAGAAATAAAATACCATCTTTCACTCTCTCTCTTCATCTCACTTATTTTAAGACTCATCAGGAAGAAGACTTAACGATTATTAAAGTTCAATATAATAACCATCATCAACCAGCTCCTGCGTACAGTCTGAGTGAAGGTTGAACACGGGTTGTAGCACTGATGAGACTTTGAACAGTCACTGATGTTCAGTACTGTATTACCTGAGCCAACAGGAAGTCCGGCCTCAGGAGGAGGACCCAAAACTGGAACCAGGTTCCTGCAGTTCAGATCCCGATAAAAGATTTTGTCCGATGCAATAACACAAGAAGTGACATTAAACACAAGTTAAACAAGTTAATCAGAGAGACAACAGAGACATAAATGAAAAAGAAAAGAAAAGAGAGTCACAGTGGTAGAACTACTGTGTGTGTTAGAGGGAGGAAATGGAGATGAATGACTGTGATGGATTATTAGTGCTGGATTGACTCAGGTTATTGTAAGTGTGTGTTACTGTCAAGACATGGTTGTGTGTGTGTGCGGAGTTGTATTATGTGTGTGTTGGGGGAGAATAGTAGTTCGAAGAAGAGTTTTTTTCCTTTTCTTTAATTCTAATACTGAAGAAATGATTGAAATGTAAACTAATAATTAAATTATCGTCATGATGTAGCCTGCTGAAGTGAAGTTAAGGTGATGGGGTCATGGGTTAGGGGGTGGGGACGGCGTAGTTTATTATGTGTTTCAGTTTTGTCTTGTTAATGTGATTATATTTAAACGGTGTTCTACGGCAAAAAGACACAAACCCCGAAAACAGATGCAACAGAAAACTGCTGCAGGTCCAGTGAACACAGGAAGTCCTCCAGGACTGTATGGGGGGAAAGACTGAGGCCAAATGTAAAAAAGAACACGTACACTTTTTCGTCTTCTCTTTACTCCACTTTTCTTCCCGCTTCAAAAACAAACACTCACCTGGTCTCTCTCTGTCTCGGTCAGCGCTCTGAGTTCCTGCAGCTGAAAAGAGCCATAGCTTGCTCATGCTGGTAGAAGAAAACTCAGGTGAACTCAGGCAGCACCTGGTTGCTGTGAAGGGACAGTTTGAATTCTGGCGGCTGCACCGTAAACACCAGAATCACCAGCAGCCGGTGAGTAATGAGCAGACGGGACAGTGTGGGCCGGAACTGCAGGGTTAATGAGGGAGTCGGTGCTGCTGGGAAACGATTGGCCCCAGGTCACGACACACCTGACGGACACATGGCTGCAGGCGGCGCAGTGAGCCGTGGACATACACACACACGCACACATTCAGACAGGAATACACAGGCCAGACGTATTCAGTTAAATACAAACTGCAGCCGTTGATCAGTTTTTTGTGACAGAATTGAGACTAAAATGTAATGAAAAGTCACAGTTTAAATTATAAAGTAAATATTAGTGTGAAAGGGCAAAGGAACTACTTACTGTTTTAATGTCTTATTCAACGAGCTGCATGCAACTGTAGACCGACACACTGCAGCTCCAGGTTACTTTCTTTTCTTCAGAAGCTGATGGAGCTGCTCCACCTGTTGCACTGATCAGCAGCATCTCGTACTGATGTCTGCCAGAAATGTTCGCTAACGTTAGCAGCTCTTGGAAAAGAAAATAATCAGACATAAAGCAGCAAATATAACAGCTGAGACCAGCCATAAAACATGGAAGCTAACGCTAACGTAACCTGAAAAGTTGTGTGTGGATGTTAGCGTTACGTTACTTTCACTTTGATATATTTAGTGTTTATAGGATATCCACAGAAATGAGTCAGGATTCATGTTGGCTGTCAATCTCTCCCTACATGTTCCTAAAATAAATATTAATTTAGCGTTAATGTTGTTAGAGGTTTTAGCTGCTCATCACAATCCCTATTGTGGGGGTCGGGGGAAATGGGGGAGACTGACACTGATTAGAGTCTGTTTTTATATACGTTTCATGACATAGACAGGTCCCAACCGGCTGACTCACGGGTTCAGGGCCGATTTTAAAACAGTGGATGGCGTGTTGAGACATTTTCAACCCATGAAATGCAGATTTTTTTAAAATGTGGTAATAAATGTAAATATTAACAGCAGCATCGATGTGTTTCATCACAGTACAGTCACATCAATTAGTTTACAGCTAAAAAAACACGTTAATGTGCCAACTTTTCCACCTCAGCCAACTGAGCCGAGCAGAACAACTTTTCACTGAACGTTTTCACACAAATCCATAGTAAGTGAAATGAGCATAGAAGCAGGTGGATGGAAACGACAGGTGTGTTTCCTACAAACAACAGCGCATGCTATCACAGTGATCTGAAAGATGTCGGAACCAAATCAAAATCCTAGACATAACTTTACATAAAACCAATGTATGAAATGACGATGTGACAGTGCAGCGAGTCCTCCAACATAAACGACAGAACAGGTCGTTTGTCAGTGACTCCCAAATCTACATGTATAGGTGTACTGGACCTTTTGTCGTCATGGTAACAATAACAAACGCGTGGTTACGGTTGTGAAACAGTCGCAGTTTGGTTTAGGAAAAGATCATGGTTAAAAACTCACCTGTCCACTACCTGCTCAGCAGCAAACAGCAGACAGACACAGGTGGAGACCAGCTGGTGAACATAGAGGAGCATTTAGCAGCTACAGAGCCAGATGTTTCCCTCAGACACAGAGCTGACAGAGAGGGAGGACTGGACACAAACAGCCTCCATCATGTTGCTCTGTGACTGCTGGATGATGAAACAAGTTCAACATATCAACTTTAAAAGCTGATGATGTGTTAATGCTGAGTTTGTTTCTGCTGAAATCAACTGCACAGAGAGAAAAGTGATTTCAGGTTTCAGTAACTTTGGGTTTTTGTTTTGGACTTTTCTCTCCGGCTCTAATGAAGTAAGTTTGTCTGGTTGTCTTCCTGGCCGCGGGGTCCTACCGGTCGCCTCATCCATTCATATTGAGCCACGGTAACCACGGTGACACCACCTTAACGAAGGGCCACGGACACGCCCCCCCTCCCAATCTCCTCTCAGCCGTAATGAAAGACCAATTAGAGGAGAGGATTAAGGCGCTTCACGTCCACACACAAATTAGCATTAATCAAAGAGTCTGTGTGTGTGTGTGTGTGTGTGTGTGTGTGTGTGTGTGTGTTCTCCACAGTGAATAGTGATGAGTTCCAGGCTCAGTGTGAAGTCGGATAATTGCTGCTGGTGTTTCTGATCAATACCACACCCACCGCCAGGTTCAGCCAATGGGAGCAGGCTTCCAGCAGGTGTGTGTGTGTGTGTGTGTGTGTGTGTGTGTGTGTGTGTGTGGTGTGTTGATCAATGTATCAGCCTATGTTTGCAGTGATGATAAAAACTAACAGGACTGTCTGTTCTCACAGGAAAAGTTCAAAAGTAAATCTGTGTTCGGTGGCAGAGCAGCCGTCAGTCATGTGATCGGTTTCATAAAGCCGTGAGTTTCTGCAGCATTGATCTGTTTTATTAATCTCACTTGTTGTGAAACTGTGAACAGTTGCCTGATATCAGACAGAACTGTCAGCTCGTTAAACTCTGTTTCCAGCTTCAGTCAGTAACCAATCACTGGAGACCAACGTATCCTCCTGAATCTCAGGTCATGTGAAGTCGACGCTGATGCGTAGCCATGCCAACATACTGGTCTTCCCAGGGTTTTAAGAGAGGAGCGAAGTAAAACCAAACTACGATGTTGGGAGATATTAAGAAGACATGTCGTTTGGATTTCAAAGTAGTTGGTACTTGTTGCGTTACTGCGTGTATAGTTTTATTTATATTGTATTTTTATTGGCTGCTGTAACAAAGAAATTTCCCCCCTGGGGGATCAATAAAGTAGCTACCTATCTATCTATAGATTTAGAACAGCCTCGACAGCGTCTATCTTGTCTCTAGCGGTCACCATTGTTGTTATTCCTCCTTGGTTCTGGCGAACAGCTTGACAACAGACAGACAACAGCGTTAGTCCCGCCCATAGCGCTGATTGGCTAATCATTAGTTCCCCCCGAGGCGCTCACTGGGTCGAGAAACCGCTGTTTCATCTCATGATGTCAGACCAGAATCAGTCAACTCGGTGGGCGGAGTCAGAGGTCTGGACCCGGGCAAGCAGGTAGCCATAGGAGCTCCATTCAGACATCACAGGTGGAGGCGGGCTTCTTCACTGAGCTCTGCAGTAGTTTAACTCATCGTTCAGGACAATATTTTAACCATCAGGAAATGACAGATCTGGTCTGTAACAGACATTCAGCAGGACAGTAGCTACCTTTTAGCTTCTCGTTTTTTAATAATTTAATTGTTGTTTAATTGTTTCTGTCGTCATAAAAAAGTAGAAGGAGAAGCAGCTCCGGACACGTCTACGTTCAGCCTGCAGCTGCTAGCAGGGCTGCAGACTCGTAGCCTTGTTACACGTTTAAGTTTATTTGAGATAAATGGCACATGCTCAGTTTATGGTTCTTCTCCAAACCCAGTTAATACTTCGTCACAGCTAAATACTAAAGTCTGACCTGGACATAGACTTTTCAGCTGCAGAACTTTCTCTATATGTTTTTTCAAACTCAAATCATTCAACTTCATGTATGACAAAATAGTTTTAGTGAAACCAGGATTTTCTTTTACTTCATCCAAAACAACTTGATTTCCTGAAAGAAGTGACGGAAACTTAACAAAACCAAAGTCAGGAGAACTAAAAGATCCAACTTCTTATCTGTGTATACTGTGTGAACTCTCTACATACTGTGTGAACTCTCTGTGTACTCTCTGTACTTATACTTGAGTTGTATTCTGGTACTTCAGCTTCAGTAAAATACTATAATAGTTTTACTTGAGTAGACCTGTTAGTACTCTGATTACTGCATGTTCAGGTATGACACGATGCGTTAAATACCAGAATATATCAGGACGAGTTTGCTGATGAAGAGCTAATAATCCCTCCTCCTCCTCCTCCTCCTCCTCCTTCATCTCCTTCAAGGTTCTTCAAACAGAGAGCTGGTCGGGATTTAAAGCGTCTGATCTTTAAATATGATTTTATCTCCCTGCAGAGGAGACATTTACTCTGACAGGTCGACGTCTCCCCTGAGGAGGAAACTTACCCTCCTCCTCCTCCTCCTCTCCTCTTCCTCTCATATCCTCCTCTCTTATTATCTCACGTCATCTTGACTCCCTCTCCTCCACATCCTCTCATCTCTCTTCATCTCCTGTCTCCTCTCTTCCCCTCCTCCCTCCTCTCCCTCTCTGTTCTCCTCACCTCATTTCTCCTCTGATACTCTGTGATTTACAGGCCGACTAACTTCCTGTAAGCGTGCGAGTTCTTTCTCTTCACGTCTTCAGTGGACGAACTATTGATCCGTCCCATAAACACAACATCTCATGCAGCGCTGCAGGAAGTACTCAGATCCTTTACTGCAGTAAAAGTACTAATACCACACAGTAAAGTGTAGTGTTGAGTATTACAGCAGTACATGTTCTATCTGATCTCATTAGATGATTCTTCCTCATCGTTCATGGAAAAGCAGGATTTTACTAGTTTGTATCTAATGATTCATTCTGGATTCATCTGCTGATTCTTTTCTCCATTCATCCATTGATTGATTGATTGATTGATTGATCACAATGAGCCAGAGCCCAAAGCGACTCCTTCACAACCAACAGTCCAAACCTCAACATTATTAACAACATTAACATTATTAACATCATTCAAAGGAAAAGCAGCAAAAATCACTTCAACCATTCATTTCCTGTCAATCAGCTGATTAATTAATGGACTGATCGATCAGCTGTACTTGTATCATTATATTTCAAACATCAGATTTTCTAAACTCTTCATGTTTTGTAGCAAAATTCTGAATCAGTAAAGTAACTAAAGCTGTCAGATAAATGTAGTGAA
>SEMN01001505.1:42500-49228 GCA_005408345.1 Macquaria australasica
CCTGGCAGATATAAACATGTAGATACCAACACAATTTTCAATAACGTTAAATAAAGCTTGTTTTTTTGTTGCTGCAATTTCAGTACATTTAGCTGAATGTCCACAAAACAACGAGCAGTGAGCTGAAAGTTATTGTCAGGGTTCGTACAGCTTTTTAAGAGTAAAATTCAAGTACTTTTAAAGCACTTTCAAGGTACCTAAACCAAAACTTTCCAGACTCTTGAAGCCTTTATCATCACATCTAAACTGTTATTATAAATTCCAGGAGACAACAAACAAATATGGCGACGGGATCGTTTCATTTCAAATATTAAGACTTTTGGTTTCCATGAGCGATTGTGTCGATGATGAGACACCAGATTGTGTTAAAATTGAGCATTTTTCAAGAAGTATATTTGAACTCAAGCATATTCTTAACCTTGAAAATATAACGGCATTTTCCAAACTTTCCAGACTTTGTAGGAACTCTGTATTTTCTAAAAGCATTAGAAGCTCCCAAACTTCTCCCCGTTAGATAAATAACTTGGTATTTGTTCAGTTCCCTGTCAGGGCGTCTGTGTTCTGTTCATCGCAGCCTGCTGGGTTAATGACAACATTAAAATCTCTGATCCGTCAAACATGGCTGACGACAGCCCGCCCATCCATCCATCCATCCACCGCTGGTCCCCTTCACACCTTCCTGTGATGGATTTCCAGCCTCTATTATCTAAAACACTTGAACGGGAAGGAGTGATTCGTCCCTTCACCTCCCGTTCCCCTCGCTCCATCCGTCTGTCTCCGTCCTCTCAGAGTCCATTAGGAGCTTCAACAAGCATCACTCATCCTGCGTCCTCAGAGAGACGCGGTGCTGCAGGACGGATGGACGTATATAATAATCAGGAGGCCCACGCCTGTTTATTCATCGGGCTCGGCGGGGGCGGTTAGCCGCTAAAATATGAGGCTCCGCCGCCGCGTGCCACGCTGAAATGGATCCTCTGGGAAACAAGGAACTCTTCATCACAGGTGTCACACAAAAAGGACATGAAACAAGAACCAGAGTGTCTGTGTGTGAGAGCTAAAGGGAGGTTTAAGTGTTTTAGAGTTTGAACAAAGTCAGTAGAGAGCTCTGCAGTCTCCATCATTAAAGATGGAGTTAAAGCTTTTCACTCGATTTTAAATAGACGAAAAACAATCAATCATTTAGTCGACTGACAGAAAATTAACTGACAAAATTTGACAATGGATAAAATCCTGAACGTGAAAGTTTATTTTAGGAGTTTAACAAAATACTCTTAACTCAAGGTCCACTTACTAGCTTTTTAGGGCGCTTTCAACAACATATGACGGTCTTCATCAGCAGGTGGAGTTTGCTCAGTTGTCATAACAAGACCTGAGTATGGAAGTTTAGTCACGTGACAACAGCTGGAGTATCTTCATGACATCTGAGAAAAGTCGAGGAGGACGGTGTGGAGAAAAGGCAGTAAGTGGACCCCAACCCAGCCAAGAAACAGTCCGACACGTAACTCCCCAAAAACAGCAGGTTGTTGTTTTTACATTTTGGGTTTTGCACGGATTAAACAAACCAGACGGAGGTGGATTTTGTTACCTTTGGACCAGGCTAGGCTAGCTGTTTCCACCTGTTTCCAGTCTTTATGCTAAGCTAAGCTAACTGGCTGCTGGCATGAGTGGCATCGATCTAAATATCTGACTCTCAGAGAGGACGCGTCAAACTCTTCCTTCAACAAACAACTCCAAAAATCTTTCTCTGGTGTCAGTTTGAGTCAAACAAAGTCCAAAATGTTCTGCTTTCTGTTTCTTCTGTTTCTTTCTGTTTATATGACTAAACTGAATATCTTTGGACTGCTGGTTGGACAAAACAAGACGTTTGAAGATGCCCTGTGACCAAACAGTTAATCAGTTAACTGCTAAAATAATTACCAGTTCCTCCCAGCAAAGAGAAAAGCACCATTTAAAGCTCATCAGCTGTCGGTTGAAACTTTTCTTTAGGAAGAAATCAGACATGCAACGACCTGAACGCTGTGTGTTCATAGGCTGGGCGTCGACCAGTACCTGACCAGAACCTGACCAGAACCTGACTGGGTTTGTGACTCACCTGCATAGCGATTAGTATGAAGTCGATCAGAGTGCCGATTCCACAGAAACCAACAGTACAGAACTTCAACAGTCCTGAGAGAGAGAGAGTCAATATTAATTAATACAAGCTTACGTTTATTTTAAATTGTCTTTATTTAATGAGTAAAATTTCATCCATCCAACACTGACGACGGCTCTGTGAGAGTTTAACGAGCTTTCATGGCAAAATCAAGACGCACACCACAGATCTGCAATGTCCCCACCTCAATGCTATTAGTCAATGAACAGGAAATTTATTCTGATTATCGATTAATTGTTTTTAAACAAAATTTCTCCCATGTGAGGATTTCCACTTGTCTCTGTTGTTGTTTTGTAATCACAGTAAACTGAATCTCTTTTGGGCTGTTGTTCGGACAAAACAAGACATTTGAATTTGATTAACCAAGAAAACAATCTGCAGATTCATTGATGATGAAAATAATCATTTAGTTTCAGCCCTACATGTCAAACCCTTCTCTCTCTCCTGATGTTTCCTGTCAGCATTAGTAAAAAGGCAGGTGTGATGGAGAACGAAGAAGTGATGAATCTCAAGCGTCAGAGGACTTTCAGGGTCAAAAAGTTCCACTAGACAAGTCTAGAAATCTAACGTGCAGATTTTCATGAGATGTCCTGATCCCTGTCCTGCTCCTCAGAGGATGAACCCTGTAGATTTCAATGAGCCCCTGACCTGCCCTCTAGCGCCACCCTCAGGACAAACGTTACATGTTCAGACTGTAAGAATATTTAAACCATGTGGATGTTGTGGCTGTAATGAACTCTGCAGCCTGTAGGGGGCGCTAACAGGCCAGTTGTTTGCTCTCTGAGGCTCTTTAACAAACCGAGTGTCAAATTAATTTTTTAGAAATAAATCTGACTTGGCTCGGTTCGGGTCGACCTGTGCCAAATCAGGCCAGGTGTTCGCCTGTGCAGCTGTCCTCCATCCAAACCCCCCCCCCCCCCCACACACACACACACACAAGCAGCCTTTCAGCCTTTGTATTATTGCAGGTGTCTCATTAAAAGAAGGACAGTCTGCTGATCCTTGTTGTGGTAATCATAACTGTTATTCTTTGGGTTATTGTGGTCTGCTGTGTGTAGATCAGTGACAGACAAAGCCTAATTGAATTCAGGCTGGAAAACCAGAAAAATGTGGAAACAGCTGAAGGGCAACGTCGCCCATTTTCATCAGCACATTCAGGCTCCCTGAGAGTTCAGCGGCTGGAGGAGAAACCTGTTTAACAGCAGCAGCAGCCAACAGGAGAGCGCTGAGCTGTTCCTCTAACGTCCACTAGGTGGCTCCAACAAAACTCTGACTGTGTTGAAGTGAATGTGAAAACGTCTAAAGTCGTTATAGTTTTTACAAGATGATTTGATCAACTAATTGTTGCAGCTCTATTTCAGATAAATGTGTTCTGTCATTATCGGTCCAGGAAACAAACAGGAAGCGAATAAATCGTGTTTTTTGGATTTTTTACAACTTAAAGGAGCGTTTACCTGACTGACAGGTGTCTGACTCAATCACAGTCAGCCATGGGGGGACACCACCAGCTTGTCCCACCTCAGCTCCACCCAGGCTCCGCCCTCTTTGGTGTGTGTGTGTGTGTGTGTGTGTGTGTGTGTGTGTGTGTGTGTACCTAGAGCAGGATATCCCAGGTAGAAGCGGTCTGCTCCCAGCCAGCCCAGAAACAGAGATAAAGCCACGGCTACTTTGTAGGAGTAACCACTCCTGCGAGGAAACACACACTCATTATTTTCAGAGTGATCAATGTGTCAATAACAATTATCACAATCAATCAAAATTAATCACGATTACCAACATTCATGTTATTATATTTGTCAAAACGTAGTTACAATGCACTGCAAGGAAGTAACAAAAATCTGATAACTCAACCCTGCAGCCAAGAGGAAGCCGATGCTGTGTGTGTGTGTGTGTGTGTGTGTGTGAGAGCACTCACACATTCCTGCAGGGGATGGTTTTGTTGAAGCCCACCTCCTCCCCGCTGAACCTTACCTCCGTCCCGTTAGAGAGCCGACAGCTGATGTTTGGAGCTGGGAGGCACTCCACTGAACACACACACACACACACACACACACACACACACACACACACACACACACACACACACACACACACACACACACACACACACACACACACACACACACACACACGTAGACTATTGAAGCCGTCTGACTCTCTGACATCTTATATTTTTACATTACAGACTTTATTTTACTCTTTTAAATCTTATTCATGTGTCTCTTCATATCACCTCATGTTTTCTTTACATCTTGTCTTTATGCTGTTTATGTAAAGCCCTCTGAACGGCCTTGTTGTTAAAAGCTGCTCTACAAATAAACCTGCCTTGTCCAGGCAAAAAACTGGAGTCAGGTTTCAAACCAGGTCAAAGGTCATGAGAAGCTATAACCAGGGTGTTGGACACACAAAACAATGAGACATCAGACACAGAAAAGTGTCTCTAATCAGCAGCTTTTCAGTATTTCTTCAGCCAGATCCGTCAAAAAGACGTCATCATGGCGTCGTGTCCCACACTCACCCCAGGCTGTCGTGTCCCTGCAGTTCTCCGGCTCCTGAGTGGCTTCATCTATCTTTGGGTCTTTGCAGAGATACATGAGGAGAGTGAAGGAGTCCAAACCAGCTGCTGACTGATTCAACATCAGCACCACAGAGTGAACCAACAGGAGGTGGAGAGCTTTGGCTCAGACCATTAGACTGTATTTAAAGATGGACGACATGACAGCTCCCCAAAAGTGAAGCCAGACTCTGGCTCCAAATGACGTCACCAGTGCAAGACGGCAGCGCCTGTATCCAGATTATTTTGGCTTCATTTTTGTACAGTGAGAGGAAGTGGAGACGCGTCGGCCGTCTTTATACACAGTCTGTGATACAGACATTATCAGAGATCAGCAACAGCAGTTTCCCACATAAACTGATATTTATAACAGAAGAACACCTGACGCAGACTTCAGAGCAGCGAACAGTTTACTGGATTAAATATCAGGCGAGAGACGTCACTTTATAGTAAAACACTGTTGGTTTAGGTTGTTTCTCTCGGGTTAAATAAAGCACTGTCGTATCTGTGTCTTTATTCACCTACACAGCGTTCAGTAAAATGTCACTCAGAGGCGCATTTATAAACTTCATGACTTATACGTGATGAGGTTTATCATTCTTTTTGTTTATTTCCCCGTTAATCCTCTTTTCATTAATCTGATCCTGAACTGTGAAGCACTTTGTAAAGTCTGTTTCAATAAGAGCTCTATGAATCAATCACTGACGGTTAATATTGATGACTGAGACATCACAGCTGGTGGTTGACAGGTACAGGTGCTGCTCCTCTCCCTGACAGGTGTAACGATGGAGCTGCACAGAACCCAGGTTCTTACGAATCCCCAGGACACCAAAGAGCACCAAATACAGTGGATTTATCAGCTATCGATGCCCGTTCAGGCGAATGGAGAAACTGACCCTGAATCATCAGGTAACAGTCCAAACTTCTTCTTCTTGCTGACACCTGGTTGATCCTGTGATTAGCTTTTCCCCCTAAGACTGTGTCACCTGTTCGCTTGTGCTTTCTCTGTTATGAACGTGTTAAAGTGTTAAAGTTGCTGCTGTTCCTTTCAGTCTGACACATTGATCAACAGACAATACAGACACAAATGAAACGTCCTCATTCTACGTGGTTCATAACGTGTAGCAGCGTATTGTCGTTACAGCAGGTAACTGCAGCAGGTAACTGTAACAGCAGCAGGTAACTGCAGCAGCAGGTAACTGTAACTACAGCAGGTAACTGCAGCAGCAGGTAACTGTAACTACAGCAGGTAACTGCAGCAGCAGGTAACTGTAACAGCAGCAGGTAACTGCAGCAGCAGGTAACTGTAACTACAGCAGGTAACTGCAGCAGGTAACTGCAGCAGCAGCAGGTAACTGTAACTACAGCAGGTAACAGCAGCAGGTAACTGCAGCAGGTAACTACAGCAGGTAACTGCAGCAGCAGCAGGTAACTGTAACTACAGCAGGTAACAGCAGCAGGTAACTGCAGCAGGTAACTAACTACAGCAGGTAACTGCAGCAGGTAACTGCAGCAGGTAACTGCAGCAGGTAACTGTAACTACAGCAGGTAACTGCAGCAGGTAACTGTAACTACAGCAGGTAACTGCAGCAGGTAACTGCAGCAGGTAACTAACTACAGCAGGTAACTGTAACTACAGCAGGTAACTAACTACAGCAGGTAACAGCAGCAGGTAACTGCAGCAGGTAACTGCAGCAGCAGCAGGTAACTGTAACTATAGCAGGTAACTACAGCAGGTAACTGCAGCAGCAGCAGGTAACTGTAACTACAGCAGGTAACAGCAGCAGGTAACTGCAGCAGGTAACTGTAACTACAGCAGGTAACTGCAGCAGCAGCAGGTAACTGTAACTACAGCAGGTAACAGCAGCAGGTAACTGCAGCAGGTAACTGCAGCAGCAGCAGGTAACTGTAACTATAGCAGGTAACTACAGCAGGTAACTGCAGCAGCAGCAGGTAACTGTAACTACAGCAGGTAACAGCAGCAGGTAACTGCAGCAGGTAACTGTAACTACAGCAGGTAAC
>SEMN01001506.1:0-49216 GCA_005408345.1 Macquaria australasica
TGTTGAGTGTTAAAAAAGTAGTAGTTTAAAGCTATTAATCACTGATCTATCAATCACTGATCAGTACTCACACTGACAGAGGGCAGCGGAGGCGGGGTAACTCCTCGGGTAAACGATGTCATAGTGACCATTGATGGAGCAACACAACGTCACCTAGGCAACACAGAAGACTGACAGTCAGTTCTGACCAATCACATCAGAGTTTAATGTCATACCTGGTCACCTGCAGGTCCTGATCAGCCAATCACAGTTCAGTTCTGCAGCTTCAACAAACTACAAAAACTTCTTCACCTTGTCAACAAAGTCGTCCTCGGAGATCACCGTGGCTGGTTTCCCCGGGTAACGGTAGATCAGGAAACGACGCCTACACACACACACACACAAAGAGTTAAGCAACAGTCCAGCACAGTGATTCCTCTCTCACGTCTGTACATCAGCTGAAGTTAATGAATCGATGTGAACAGGTGTTCAGGTAGAGTCTCCTCTTCACGTCTCAGCTCAACTTTAATTCAACAAATAAAAAACTGTTCTGAATACGATCAATATTTCAGGTCGTAGCAGGTGAGTGAACACCTGAGGTTCTCACCTGTAGAGCTGAGACAGAGCCTTGATCTCCACCTGACCCACCGTCTCCTGAAAACACACACACTCATTGTTACACTTTTCAGCTGTGAGTGGACTGAAGGTCGAAGGTCACAGCAGCTCACCTTCGGGTCCTCCAGGCGCTCCAGATATTTCTCAAAGGAACCTTCAACAAACTGAAAGAGAAAACAGATGAGCTGACAACCCACAGACAGACAGACAGGTAGACAGACAGGCAGGCAGGCAGGCATGACTGACAGACAGGCAGACAGACAGACAGGCAGACAGACAGACAGGCAGGCAGACAGACAGGCAGACAGACAGACAGACAGGCAGACAGACAGACAGGCAGACAGACAGACAGGCATGACTGACCGGTTCAAAGTTGCATCTGTTGGCTCTCATGAAGTTGGCGCAGTCCTGACGGATCCTCTGATGGTAGTTCTGAGAGTAATACAACTACACACACACACACACACACACACACACACACACACACACACACACAGATAATTAACAACCAACCAGTGTGGTGAGGTCCGATGCCGCTGCCGGTAGGTTACCTGGTTGTGCTGACGCTGCCCAGCGTTGAACACCTGTCATCCATCGGTCACGCTGGCGCTTTCCGTGGGCGGGTTTGCGGCATGTGACCAATCACCGACGCCAACGGTGTGTGCGGCAGGAATGCGCAGCAAGAGCAAGCGCAGCCGCTCAGAAATAGAAGTTGCATCATCCGGGCTGTCACGTACTCTCCGCACCGCGCACCTGTCTGACACGGTCAGGCCCTGGATTCCGCCACTCCTGTTGTAAAGCGAGTAAACGGACAAGCGGCGCATCAGTCAGCGGCATCAATCGCGCGATCCGCATCATCGCGATCAAAACACGGCATCGGAATCGCGGCGAAACGTAATGTCGCCATCAAAATGGCGCGTCGCCAGAATATGTCGCGATAAATATCGCGTCGATATGATATCGCGCGGCTCATCGTCATCGCGCGCGCGCGTCGTAATGTCGCGCGCGCGCGCGGCATGGCTCGATATCAGAATATTAATGTCTTTTCAGGCGCGTAAATATCGCGCGCGCGTAAATAAACAAAATAAATATCGCGCGCGCGCGGCATCATATCGCGCGTATATGGCGATATCGCGCGATATCATCATCGTCGCGCGTATAAATAGCGTAATAAATGCGCGCGCGCTCATAATATCGCGCGGCAATATTATCGTCTCGCGCGCACGCGTCTCTCTCTCACTCTCACACACACACTCTCTCTCTCACTCTCACACACGCATACACGCGCTGGCCTCCATCGGGAGTGGAGTGACCTTTAGCCCGGCTCACCTGTTCTGACACGGCTCGGAACAGACTGGACGCGTCCCGGGCCACCATCTTCCTGTAGAGGCCCAGGCTGCACAGGTACTCGTCCATGTTGACGAAGTACTTCTTCAGGCCTTTCTGCATCCCGCCGCCGGTGAACTATCCACAACATTCACGGTAAACTCGGTACACACGGTCCGGTTCAGAGGCGACAGCACGAGCCGCTAACAGGTGAGTTTAATCAGGTCTGATTAGCGCGCGAAACCGCTCACCGCTGCTGAGGCGTTCACGGACCCACCGAGGATCAGAAAAGTCAAGTTTAAAGTGCTAAATAAAAGTGAATATTTCACACTGAGTGGTGTGACTCATTAAACTCACTCACTTCGTTTTACATTTACTTTATATAATATCTGCAAGTTTCATGTAAAATAATGCATCATATTTTATTTGTTCATCATGTTTTGTTGGTAAAATCAAAGTGGTGAAGTGAAACGTTTTAAAAACAGTTGTATTTGATGAAATGGAAGGAGGAGCGGACTTTTTAGAGTCAGTGTGTAAATGAATCTGTATGCCTTAGTTTTCTGCTGCTTATAGTTGGGTTTTGTGTTTCATTAAGGACGTTTCTTCTCGTTAGATGAAGGCGGTAACGCGCAGCAGGCGGCGGTAACGCGCAGCAGGCGGCGGTAACGCGCAGCAGGCGGCGGTAACGCGCAGCAGGCGGCGGTAACGCGCAGCAGGCGGCGGTAACGCGCAGCAGGCGGCGGTAACGCGCAGCGCTTCAGCGTCACACTAACAGAAGAAAAAAGGGCCAGAGTGCGCATGCGCATCATAACAACCTGTGAGGGTCATGGTTCAGGTTCAGCCCGGTTCTGTCTCCGGTCCTGTCAGAGATTGATCACAGTCTGTGGTCCAGATGTTGAGACTGCTCCGCCGGAGGCTCCGGCCGCTCAGCGGGCCGCCGGGCTGCCTCTCTGCCCGCTCAGCTCGCTCCTCCAGCGGCTCTGCTCCGGAGCTGCCCGCGGCCCGGGTCCGCAGCGCCTTCCTGGACTTCTTCCGGCAGAAACACGGACACCGGTTGGTCCCGCCCTCCCCGGTTCGGCCCAGAGGAGACCCCAGCCTGTTGTTCGTCAACGCCGGCATGAACCAGGTCAGCTTGGATCCGGCCCGGTCTGTTCTGTTCTAACACCTGCGACAAGCTAGCGGCTGTTAGCTAGCGATTTCAAAATAAGAGCGCGTCCTGTCAAGTTACTGCTTACTGCTGTTTTCTACATGTTCAGTTTATTTATACAGCGTCGTATCATACCAAAGACCCAACAGACCCACCATGAGCAGCACCAGGAGACAGTGGCAAGGAAAACTCCCTTTAACGGGTAGAAACCTCGAGCAGAACCAGAACCAGAACCAGGGACGCTTAAAGTCATTCAGAGTTGGGGGTGCTGATGGTGACGTCATATTAAATGCTGGGCAACATTCATGGTTTTTGTATTAATTTAACTGGCCAACAGCATTTTACACAGACAGCAAACCAACATACTGTGTGTGAAAGCAGCAACATATTCAGCTGTGGACAGTTCACACACGGCTGCAGAGGATTTATTGACTGAGCTACAGCCACAAATTACAGGTAGCAACAGAACAAGGCACCTGACCTGTATAACACACACACTCTCTCTGTCTCTCTCACACACACACACTCTCTCTCTCTCACACACACACTCTCTCTCTCTCTCTCACACACACACACACACACACACACAGCAACCGAAAACAATAATAACAGAATTAATTGACTCCACACTGCAGAGACGTCCTCTCGCTC
This sequence comes from Macquaria australasica, assembly GCA_005408345.1. NCBI lineage: Eukaryota > Metazoa > Chordata > Actinopteri > Centrarchiformes > Percichthyidae > Macquaria > Macquaria australasica. Next base: position 3,719 of record SEMN01001506.1, read on the forward strand.
TCATTGGAAGCATGTTGCACTACCAGATCTGTGACAGGAACAAGAAATAACGGAGAACACAGATTCTTTTTTGAGACATGATGAAGCGCAGTAATGATACCTGACCCACCATCACCGGTCACTAACATCCACAATCCTTCGCGCCAAACTACGTGCTCTGAGTCTGTGCATCAGATACACAGAAAATACACTGAACGTTTGGAAATGAAATCAAATATCGTAAAAATAATTCAAAAAAACGGTGGATTTCAACCAATTACCGAACAACAACGTTTTATAGACTGCCTACACTAAAATGCTGCTCTCAAGTTTTTTATTGATTTGTTTAGTAAACTTTTTTGCCTTGCAGTCAAATGCAGAACTAGACTCTGGATGGGCGATCATCTGCCTCGACTGGTTGGGTGGGTGGGGAGAGAGAGAGAAAGCACACAACTACGGGAAGAAGTTGAGTTAGTAACAAGCATTGATGGGATATGAGGGCGTACAGATGGAGAGGAGGAGAGAGGAGCTTAGTGCATGTTGTTGATGTTCGGTTTAATTATTAAACTCGTGTACTAGTACTGCGACTACTTAGTAACGTTAGTTTTGTAGGCGTCTAAAAGTCTTCAGTGTATTCCACAGGACAGTTATCTCTGAGTTTTCACCCTGTTAGCTCCGGTGGCGGGAACACATCTGGAACAGCAAACACAGCTGTCATCCAGTCTGGTTTAATGTAGTTTGAGTTGTGTTTGTAGGTTTTACAGGAACAGGTCTGTAAAGTGTCCAGGTGAAGGTGTACCTGTCAGTCTCTGCTGGTAGACTGTTCTCTGTGGACTCTGGTTTCAGTTTAAGCCGGTCTTCCTGGGGACCGTCGACCCTCGCAGTGAGATGGCCTCGTACCGCCGAGTGGTCAACAGTCAGAAATGTGTCCGAGCCGGCGGCAAACACAACGACCTGGAGGACGTGGGCCGAGACCTGTACCACCACACCTTCTTCGAGATGCTGGGAAACTGGTCGTTTGGAGACTACTTCAAGGTGAGGGAGGGGTCACTTCCTGTTTACAGGGGGGGAGAGGACTCTGTTGAACACCACCATGATGGACTTGTGTCTGTGTGTGCAGGAGGAGGCGTGCTGCATGGCGTGGAGCCTCCTCACTGAGCATTATGGGATACCTGCAGACAGACTGTATGTGTCTTACTTTGCTGGAGACGCAGCTTCAGGTTTACCGGCGGACGAAGAGACGCGACACATCTGGTTAGACATCGGGTGGGTCTCTGTCCAGCTGCTGGTCTCCAGATGTGCAGACTTTGATGCTGAGATCCGCCACTAGGGCGGTGCCATCTCGGCACAGATCACTCAGTTGACCCAGTGTGCTCCTCCTCAGGGTTCCTCCTGGTCGCCTCCTGCCGTTCGGCCTGAAGGAGAACTTCTGGGAGATGGGGAACTCGGGACCCTGTGGCCCCTGCACCGAGATCCACTACGACCATGTGGGAGGAAGAGACGCCGCGGTGCTCGTCAACGCTGACAGTCCTGACGTGGTGGAGATCTGGAACCTGGTCTTCATGCAGTACAACAGGTCCATACACACACCTGGACCAGTATCTCAAACCAGTATCTGACAGACAGAAAACCAGTTCAGAACACATTGGGCTAGTTCAGCACAGCATAAACCAGCAGTGAACCAGTCTGCCGGTTGTACTGGTCAGCAGTATGATGGGCTGTATTTCGGTGTTTGTGTTGTGTCAGGGAGGTGGACCACAGTCTGCAGCTGCTGCCCCAGTTCAGTGTGGATACTGGGATGGGACTGGAGAGACTGGTGAGCGTCCTGCAGGGTAAAAGATCAAACTACGACACTGACCTGTTCACCCCGCTGCTCCACTCCATCCAGCAGGTACACGGTGCTAAGACCCCTCAACACCAGGTACACTGCGGACACCGGGTACACCATGACACCGGGTACACCAGGGACACCAGGGACACCAAGTACACCATGACACCGGGTACACTGGGGACACCAGGTACACCATGACACCAGGTATACTGGGTACACGTGACACTGGGTACACCATGACACCGGGTACACCATGACACCAGGTACACCAGGGAAACCAGGGAAACCAGGTACACCATGACACCGGGTACACTGGGGACACCAGGTACACCATGACACCGGGTATACTAGGTACACGTGACACTGGGTACACCATGACACCAGGTACACCAGGGAAACCAGGGAAACCAGGTACACTATAATACTATGACACCCAGTACACCCAGTACACTATGACAGTAAGTAGACAAAGTGCACCACAACACCTTCACATTAGGTCGCAGGTTGTGTCGTTATCTATGTTGAACAAGGTGTGGTGAGGTCTGATTGACAGCTTCCTGTTGCCGTGGCGATATATGTGTCCTCAGAGGTCGAGGGTGGGGTCATACGGCGGTAGGACGGGCACGGCGGATGAGGGGAAGGTGGACATGGCGTACCGAGTGGTGGCTGACCACATCCGCACTTTATCGGTCTGTATCGCTGACGGAGTTCATCCAGGCATGTCAGGAGCAGAGTGAGTCATCGGCCAATCAGCTGTGAAAGCTTCAGGCATTGCTGGTATTGATTGATTGATTGTGTGGATCTTGGTCCTGCTGCAGTACTGTTGTGTATCTGTGTGGTTCAGGTTGGTGTTGAGGAGGATTCTGCGGCGGGCGGTTCGGTTCTGTGTCGAGGTCCTTCAGGCCCCCCCGGGGGCGCTGGCCAGCCTGGTTCCTACTGTCACACACATACTGGTAAAATACATTTCCCATAATCCCTCTGACCAGGTCCAGATTTAACAATGACCAGAATCACAGAACAGAATCATTCAACGGATAAAGTTTAAAGAGGAAACATTCCTAAATCTCTTTCTGGATAGTTAGCACGTGTACTGCTGTAAAGTATGATATTGACTGATTGATTGATGTATTGATTGATGTGATGTGATTTCCTGTGTGTGCAGGGTGATGTGTACCCGGAGCTCTGCCGGGAGGCTGACAGGGTGAGTAACTAAACTCGTGGGAGGATCCGGGTTCTTCCGCTGGACTTTAGATTCTTTAGATTCACATAAGAGGAAGTTGTCATCAGCAGGTGTTGATTGACAGCTGCTGTTCTTTCAGATCATGGATGTCATCAACGAGAACGAGGCTCACTTCCTGTCGTCTCTGCAGCAGGGCAGCAGGCTGATCCACCGAACACTCAACAGAAAGGACTACAAACATGGAGTCTTCCCCGGTCAGTTCCTCCCTGAACGACTACAACTCCCATCAGCCACCTGGACAGGCTGCAGAGGGAACTTTCTTAGTGAACGTTCTTGTCACAAGGTCCACTTTACTTGGTGTTTCTGAAGCTTTTGGCCACGTCTCATGGTCTTCCTCAGTGGATGGTTGTCGTGGAGTTGGTTTGGTTCTGATCATCATGACCTCATGAAAGTTTGATCACGTGATAAAAGGCACTTTTATAGGAAGTGAGTGTGTAGAAACTCCAAATATAAAGATAACCTCACCTGCACATCAAGGCAGACGGGCTGACAGAGAGACAGGCAGAGAGACAGACAGGCAGGCTGACAGACAGACAGACAGGCTGACTGACTGACAGGCAGGCAGACAGAGAGACAGACAGGCTGACTGACAGGCAGGCAGACAGATTACGTGATGTCTGTTCCGCACAACGTGATTGGTTGATTCTTTTATTATTGCTGCGTTCTGAAAATCATGTCGTCTCTTTTTGTTCTTGTTCTGTGTGAAAGGTCGGGACTTTATTCTTTCAAATCATTAATCGCCCCTGACATGTTCCCACCAGTTCACTTAATAATAAAGTACAGGGCAGTTCAGCAAGTACAGGCGTAAACAGGCCGGACTGTCCCTTTAAACCTCAGCCTGGATGACGTCTGGTTTGAATGTGACGTCTGTCTGTGTTTCTGTCAGCCTCGGTGGCCTGGTCTCTGCACAGGGACCTGGGTTTCCCTCTGGACCTGGTGGACCTGATGTTGGAGGAGAGAGGAGTCCAGGTGGACCATCAGGAGCTGGACCGACTGATCTCAGAGAACCACAAGGTGAAGCTTCACTCTGATGAGTTTTAATATGGAAACATCACACCAGCCTCTCCCATAATGCTCCTGGCTTTTCCTGAGCATTTGTTGGATTTTGTGAGCTTAAGATAAAAGATATATTTCTCTCTGTCTTTAATCGTCTGCACAACAGCTGTAGATCCAAAAGGATGACCTGTAATGAAACCACAATACATTTGTAGTTAACTGTGATTTAACTACAGGGTTTTACTGTTTAGGGCTTTTATTGTGAAGGGGCTGTATGACTTACTGTGAAGCAGCTGGAGAGCTTTTACTGTGAAGGAGACGGTGTAAAAGACTGTGTACTGGTGATGTCATCAAACAGCTGTCTCTGTCTCTGTCAGGTGACGTCTGGTCTTCAGTCAGGTGTTCAGTCTCAGGTGATGTTGGACGTCCTCAGCCTGGCACAGCTGCAGCGTCTTGGAGTCCCTCACACCGACGACAGCCTCAAATACCAGTACAGACTGGAGCAGGACAGATACGGTACGACCTGAGTCCTGCTGGACAGGTAACACACCTGTCTCTGCCACACTGAAGACACAACTATGCCATGTGTATTTACTGAGACTGCAGAGCTGCTGTCTCACCCTCTCACTGTTTCTCTGTCTGTCTGTCTGTCTGTCTCTCTGTCTGTCTGTCTTGTTGCTGTCTGTCTCTCTGTCTGTCTGTCTTGTTGCTGTCTGTCTCTCTGCTGTCTGTCTGTCTCTCTGTTGTCTGTCTCGTTGCTGTCTGTCTCTGCTGTCTCTCTCTGCTGTCTGTCTCTCTGCTGTCTGTCTTGTTGCTGTCTGTTTGTCTGTCTGCTGCCTGTCTGTCTGTCTGTCTTGTTGCTGTCTGTCTTGTTGCTGTCTGTCTTGTTGCTGTCTGTCTCTCTGCTGTCTGTCTCTCTGTCTGTCTGTCTTGTTGCTGTCTGTCTCTCTTCTGTCTGTCTCTCTGTCTTTCTGTCTTGTTGCTGTCTGTCTCTCTGCTGTCTGTCTGTCTGTCTCTCTGCTGTCTGTCTGTCTGTCTTGTTGCTGTCTGTCTCTCTGTCTGTCTGTCTCTCTTTCTGTCTGTCTCTCTGCTGTCTGTCTGTCTGTCTCGTTGCTGTCTGTCTTGTTGCTGTCTGTCTGTCTGCTGCCTGTCTGTCTGTGTGGTCCAGGTGGACTGTTGAACATGTTCTCACCTGTGGTCCTGTACTTCCTGTGTGGTGTGTTTACTGTTTGCTCCAGCAGCTGGTTATTTACGTCCTCTGGTCAGAGGTTAGTTCTTGATTATTGATCCCTTCCTGTATTTGCTGTTAGTGTTTGGTGAAAACTGTCTGAATGGACTTTATATGAGCTGCTGTTGGAAACTGACCTCCAGCAGAACGTTGGAGGTTTTCACTTCAACACAGCCAGTTTGATCACAGCAGCACCTAGTGGGAGGTAGAGGAACTGCTGCTGACTCAGCTGAGCCTCTGCGTCTAGTTCACACAGGTAATCTTTATTGTCGTCCTCCCAGTGTTTCCAGCATGCTGTGGCACAGTCCTGGCTCTGTATGACGGTCAGACTCTGGTGTCAGAGGTCACTGAGGGTCAGCGCTGCGGTGTCATCCTGGATCAAACCTGCTTCTACTCTGAGCAGGGGGGGCAGTCACATGACCAGGGCTACTTCACTCGGGACGGACTGCAGGTCAGCTGACCGGCCGCTCAGAGCGGAGATGCATCATGGGAAGATTACCTGTAGTGTGTCCAGGTGACGTCTGACTCCAGGTGTGTGTCTCACAGGACGTCCTGTACCCTGTGGAGGCTGTGGTCCTGGCGGGGGGGTACGTGGTCCATCAGGTGACTGCAGCCGACAGCCTGAAGACTGGAGACCAGCTGCAGCTGCACCTGGACCAGGTAGACACCAAACACACAACATATTTGGTATTGAAGAGCACTGACGGAGAGAAGCTAGTTGGATAGAATCAGCATGACACTGTAAAATACAAGTGCCCTCTGCCAGGCCGGGTCCAGGCTGGATTTGGATTTTGTCCTGCACAAGCTGGCCTCATAAACCCGTGTTGTTTCTCTTTTTGTCTTTAGCACTACAACATGGTTTTTCTCCTGTTGGACCATGAAGTCACAGTCCTGTCAAACATGCACAACTTAACCTCATCACCTCACAGTCAACTCATACCTGTTCTGTGTGACAGATGACTGTTGTCTCTCGCTGCGATCTCTGCATGCTTCAGAAGTTGTGTATTTAAATGCTGGGATGCAGGTGTTGCCCCTCTTATCCGCCTCACCTGGGAGATGGTGAAACGTCCCATGTTGAAACAGTGTAGACCACATCAGTCCACTCATGCAAAGTGATCTTTTTGTACAAGTGAATGAGTCATCAAGATTCAGTTTGAACATGATTCTATAATGATGGAGTGACCGGTGGCTCTGTCGGGGTAGTAGGGTTTCAGCCTGGACCGCAGACTGAGGCTTTTACCAGAAGTAAAGTTTGTCCTGATGGTGGTGCTAGAGGAAAGATCATGGAGTCATTAACATCTACGGGGTTCATCCTCTGAGGAGCACGAAGGAGACCAGGACAATCTGACCTGAAGATTTGAATGTGTCTTGATAGTTCTCCTGCTGTCATCCTCTCCTCCTCTCTGTCTGTCTGCCTGACTGTCTGTCTGTCTCTCAGGTCCACAGATTGTCCTGTATGGTGAAACACACAGCGACTCACATCCTGAACTTTGCTCTGAGGAAAGTTTTGGGTCCTTCAGTTCAGCAGAGAGGATCTCATGTGTCAGCTGATCGCCTCCGCTTCGACTTCAGTGTCAAGGTCAAACCACTAACCAACCTTTAACTAACCACTAACCAACTACTAACTAACCACTAACTAACTACTAACCAAGCACTAACTAACCAGATGTGATGCTTCAGTCTCTGTATTTTAAACCTGGTCTAGTTTTACATGTTTTAGTCTAAATTACTGATAGTTACCACCGGCAGCTGAGAACGGGCTGCAGTGTAATCCTTGTGGGTAACTGCACCTGTCAAAGTGTGTCCACTGAAAGTGCTTGTTTCAGCCACTGACTCTGGTTCAGACTGCTGTTCTGAGTGTCTGACAACATTATGGGATGGATCCCTGCAGAGAGGAAGATCCTCTTTGTTTTGCTCTGAAATCTCACAAGAGGTTGAATTGTTGCAGGAAGACAAACTGATCTTTTGTCATCACGTCAACCTTTGACTGCAGCTGAAACACACGCACACACACACACGCACACACACACACAAAGCTTAAAGTGTTCCATGTCTTTCTTACATTGTGAGATATATTCAACTTTTCAGTCCCATTCAGTCTAACTCTTCATACGAGTTAATGTAGTTTATATATTTGTCCTCAGGGTTCGCTGACCGTCTCTCAGCTGCAGCAGGTAGACAGGTGTGTTAATGACATCATCTCAGCCAATCACATCGTCCACAGCCAGGAGCTTCCTCTGCAGACGGCCATGTGCATCGAGGGACTGAGGACAGTGGACGAGGTGAACAAACATGTCTGTCTCACTGTCTGTCTGTCTGCAGGTGTACTGACTGTCTCTCTTCTGTCTGCAGGTCTATCCGGACCCTGTTCGGGTGGTGTCGGTGGGGGTGCCGGTCTCTGAGCTGTTGGATGATCAGTCAGACAGACAGACATCTGTGGAGCTCTGCTGTGGAACGTGAGACTGAAACACACCTGTTCACCTGTGCTCACACAGACAGGCTTTTAATGTGAAACAACAGGAAGTGTTGAGTTTGATTAAATGTCGCAGTTCAGTTAGATGAGTGGTCGGACAGAAACTCAACAGTTCCACCTTCAGTCCTCTTCTTCTCTTTCTTTCTCAGAGTCAGATTGATTTCGGTCTTTATGCTAAGCTAAGCTAAGCGGCTGCTGGCTGTAGCTTCATATTCAGTGTACAGACATGAGAGTCTGTACTCCTTTAAAGCATACCGAAATAACGTATTTGACCAGTGAAGAAGACAGTGTTGTGTAGTTGAACACAGTAGCTGAACACAGGGTGGTGGTGTGTTCAGGCACCTGCTGCAGACTGGAGCCATCGAGGACCTGCTGGTTGTTTCTGAGAGACAGATGGTGAAAGGAATCAGTCGGATCGTCGCGGTGACGGGACGGGAAGCAGCACGGGTCAGTTACAGTCACGTTCAGCTCACGTTTCATCTCTGTCTGTCCAGTAACCTGGTTAGCCTAGCTTAGCACGAACAATCCACCTTAAGAACTTCTTCTAAAAGCTGTAAAACTTTAGTAACAACAGTTTGTATTGATTCACAGAGGTTGGTCATGTGGGTGATCATTATCACCCTTTGATAGATGATTGTCCTTCAGGTAGTTTACTTTCATCAAGTTCACAAACCTGTTTATTAACCTGCTGCACGTCCAGGTTCAGTGGATGACAGGGTCCGACTCAGGGATCATGTGACCTCCTCGGTTCTTTAATCATTTCATGAACCAGAATGTTTTTAATGTTTATTAATTCTTTTTTGATTATTAGTTTTGGAAATTGTGTGTGTCTGAGGACTCCACCTCCAAAACAAGATGGACCATCTAAAATGTACATTTGTGACATTGATATCTCTGATGCCTTCAGGCTCGAGAGGCGGGTCAGGTGTTGTCTCAGGATGTGGACTCCCTGTCAGCCAGACTGACAGGCTCTGCCCCCCCCAGCCTTGACTCCGCCCAGCGTCTTGCCAAGGAGGTTGGGGTCCTCTCTGATGTACGTACACTACCCATGATGCACTGCAGCCACTGAGACGATGCTAAACTGTGTCTTGTGTACCTGCTATTTGACCCTGCGTTGTGTCTGTCAGGCTGTAGATAACACGCCCCTCCCTCAGTGGCAGCGCAGAGAGCTGCAGAGTCGCCTCAGAGCTCTGCAGAGGACCAGCAACACCACTGTCAGAAAACTGGAGACCAGAGAGGTGAACACACACCTGACACACACCTGAGACACTGTAGTCATCAGTCAGCAGATCGATGATGACATCACAGTGGTGACATCATGTAGAGGGTCGCTGCACAAACCCAAGAGTCCTGAGACGTTTATTCTCAGCACAACTCAACACAACCTCCCACCTGTCTGTCCTCCACCTGAGCCCCAGATACCGTCCTCCTCCACCTACCGTCCTCCTCCACCTGAGTCCCAGATACCGTCCTCCTCCACCTGAGCCCCAGATACCGTCCTCCTCCACCTACCGTCCTCCTCCACCTGAGCCCCAGCTACCGTCCTCCTCCACCTACCGTCCTCCTCCACCTGAGCCCCAGATACCGTCCTCCTCCACCTACCGTCCTCCTCCACCTGAGCCCCAGCTACCGTCCTCCTCCACCTACCGTCCTCCTCCACCTGAGCCCCAGATACCGTCCTCCTCCACCTGAGCCCCAGATACCGTCCTCCTCCACCTACCGTCCTCCTCCACCTGAGCCCCAGATACCGTCCTCCTCCACCTGAGCCCCAGATACTGTCGCAGCGCTGCCGCTGACAGAGCCCGGAGTAAAACTACAAAACCCTGATTCTGTGTTCTTCTTTTAATAAGTGAATAATAATTGAGACAGACCATCACTTCCTGTACGATATAATCAATAGAATCATCACATGACAGACCCTCCGGTTTTACTCTGTGTTTTCCCATCATGCTTTGTGCAGGCTGCGGTGAGAGCTCAGGCTCTGCTGGAGAAGAACGGCAGGAAGGACCTGCAGGTGGACTTTGTAGAGACGGACTCTCTGTCGGTAAGAACAACCTGAACGACCTGGGACAGGTGCAGAGGTGGAGCCTACATTCCCCACAATGCATCTGGATTTGATTAGAGCCTCCGGTTTGTATGACAGACTGTGTGTTAGACAGCTGATGACATCACCATACACCTGTTTCCTCAGATTGTGATGAAGACGGTGAATCAGCTGAGTTCTGCAGCTCCTCACTGTCACGTGATGCTGCTTGCTCACCAGAGGCATTCTGGGAAGGTTCTGTGTGCCTGTCAGGTTCCCAAGGTAACGATGACACACCTGTCAGTGACATCACATCACATCGCTTTGTTTGAAGCGTCTGATTGGCTGTCCTCTCCCTCCTCAGGACTCGGCGTCCCTCTCAGCCTCTGATTGGGCGGTGGCAGTGTGTCATCACCTCGGGGGACACGCTGGGGGCTCCGCGCTGGTTGCCAAGGGAACAGGAAGCAGCAGTGACATCACTGAGGCTCTGAGGTGGGCGGAGGAGTTTGCTCGCCAGAAAATCCAGCGATGATGTCATAAAGGGATATTACATCATTCTGACATCACAGCGGGTCAGGTCCCTCAGGAACAGTTTCCTGTTTGGACAGGAAATATGAGGGCGGGACATACGGGATCACTTGAAAGTGAGAACCAATGAGACATTTGATTGGGAAAGAGGGGTGTGGCCTGCCTGTGGTGGGCGGGACTTCCCTGTGCTGCTGTCAGCCAATTAGAAAAGCTTTTATAAGCAGCTGTCCTGTTTGTTAGCATGCTAATAGTTAGCTTTATATCAGTGCTGTCATTTAATTACAGGATTTATATCACATGCTAATGCTTGTTAGCATGCTAAATGTTTGGGGGGTGGACAGAATATTAGAAACACCTTTAAAAACGAAACATTGAGCGTCTTGAAGAATCGACTTGATAAACTGAGACTCTGACATGATGTTACATCCTGCAGTGCACTATACTAAAGGTACAGGTGACTGTAAGCCCCGCCCACAGCTGCAGTCAGGCTCTTCTCATTGGATGACACGATCAGGTGGGAAGTTATATTATTTAAAACTGTTATAAATCTTACCTTTTTATATTTCTTTGTTTTACAATAAATCACTGCTCAACTCTTTATTATGACATCATTGTTTAATAGCTCTTACAGTTTATTATTAAGGCATCAGGTGCGACAAACACAACAAAACCTAAAAAAAGAAATGACCCAGTTTAAATACAGAAACAGGAGAGTCTGCTGGACCAATCAGAATATGTGTGTGTGTATGTATATATATATATATATATATATATATGTATATATATGTATATATATATAAAATGTGTGTATATTTCTACCTTCATGGCCACGTGAGCGGCGGCCATGTTTATCTCTAGTCATCACGTCTGTAAAACATTCAGAGTGAAGCTTCGTACCTCCATCATGCTGAGCTCCACGGTTCCTGAGTTCTCTTTGTCCAGCATTTCAAACATGTCTGTGGAGAGGAAACGGTCATCATCATCATGATGAAGGTGGATCAGTGTGGTGGTTTGTGAGGACTCACTGAACATGGTCTCCAGCCCACAAAGTCGTCGAAGTCGATGGTGAGATCTGGTTCACTGAAACGAGCCACCAGGACCTGATGAAGCGAGTTGTTCAGACTGAAACCTGAAACACAAACACAGTTTACTGATGACCAGCAGCAGAGGTCAGAGGTCACCACTCACAGGTTTGAGTTACCTGATCCAAATGAAATATTAAAATCAGTTTTATTCTTGAAACAAACTTGAATATCAATGAAACCATTTGAAGCAAGTTGCTTTGTTTTGGGCTGAATTTAATTGTGAACAAAAATACTGTATTAAAATTGTACTCACTGTATGACTTTAAAGTGCAGTATTAATCTAGTAGTACTTCCATAAACCTGAAATAAGTACAGTAATAATACTATAATTGTCAGTTGTACATACACTACAGAAGAAACGTGTACAATTGGTACATTATTTATTTAATTAGTATAATCGTTCATCTTTTAAAAACCTATTTTCAACACAGTACTGCAGTTGTAGTATCTGAGTACACTTAAAGTACATATACTAATAATAAATACCACTCCAGTTGTCAACATATTTAACGTGTATTAAACAAACAGTTGTATTAAATATTTATTAATGACGTCCAAAAAAAGAAACGCTGAGGAAACGCAACACACGTCAGCTAACAGACTGAACACGAGTTAGCAGATTCTGGGACTGGACGAGAGGACAAGACGTTCAGAAGAAGAAGAACAGGAAATACATTATTCCAAGATGTTCTCACACCACATAAATGATTTGGTTGTGTTTAGTGACATCAGATTATCTTGACAACAACAAGAATGTCTTCCAGGAGAACCTGAACATTCAGTTCAGTTCAGAGTCAGTCAGATCTCCAGAGGATGAACCCTTTTGTTCGTTCCTGGAGTGCCACCTTCAGGACAAACGACACCTTCAGACTGTAAGAAGAAATAACTAATCAGGATGTTGTTTGTAATGAGCTCTGCAGCCTGTAGGGGGCGCTAACAGGGCTACAGACTCTCTGTCTCATCTCGTGGAGCTTTCCATAATATCACATGATATTGTCACTGTGCTGCTGGCATCAAACACACTGATCCAGAGAGTGGTGTTTGTCATGTCACCTGATAAGAATCTGCTGCCAGCCAGTTTCACATCTGACAGCTGATCTGGAACCAGGCTGAACAGATTCTTCACGCTGCAGCTTCATCTGTCAAACATCAACCGTTTACTGATCAACATGTTTCTGACCTGCTGCCAGACTCAAACCAAACTCCATATACAAAATCCTGATTTTTAATTCCTCCTCACTTATTCCCAGAGAAACATGAGCAAGACAGTACATCTTTTTTAATAAGATTTTTTTACATTTTATTGTCAGTTTTATATTTTATATTGATGCTTCTTGACTTGCAGTACTTGCTTAATCTTTCTTTATATTTTCTACTAACTGTGTTTAATTACTCATTTAAAAGCTTGGATTTATTGAAATGAAGTTTTACTTGGTGGATTATAGAAAAAAAAAGTTGTGGTCAGTTTTAAAGTTTTTTTAATGAAGTCTGGCGTCAGGGCATAACTAGTTTAGTTGATCTGTACCGAACTTCATTAGAATAATGAGTGATTTTATCTTCACTCACCGTGCATCGTAGTCCTGGTTCAGGTACTTCACCGCCTGGCTGTTGGTGCCGATACCCCGGTCTTTCTCCCGGCGGTACTGCAGGGTGGCCGCGATGCCCGACATGCTGCTGGCTCTGGAGTCTGCGGTGGAGAGCCTGGAGGGTATGGAGGGTCCTGGAAAGTTTTGGAGGGTTTGGAGAGTGTTGAGTTTGCAGGTGTGATGCCAGGAAGGGAGTGTTCACTCTGCTGGGATTACACGGACAGAGTCAATCTAGAGTCGGTCTAGACCTGCTCTACTCGAAAAAGTGCCCTGAGATAACTTTGTTATGATATGGCGCTATATAAATAAAACTGAATATTAAGTCAACCACAGGAGACAGGTGAGACTTCCGGCAAGTACCTTCTAAATAAAACGGAGCCGGCAGATGGTTAACCTTCGTCCATCAGGCAGAAAAGCAGTAAAAGAAACCCACAGGTGCTTTTATTGTGAAGACTGCAGGTCTGACTTCCGATCTTGTTGTGTGAACTCTGTCAACATGAAGCAGGAAGGGCGCGTTCCTGTTGGCTTAAACAGTTTCATTCTTTTACCCTCTGTCACTCTGCCTGTCTGTCACTCTGTCTCTCTCTCTCACTCTGCCTGTCTCTCTCTCTGCCTGTCTGTCTCCACTAAAGATCCTTGAACAGTGAAATAGAAAGTCAGCCCGTGGCTTCTCTCTTGGTTGTTTTATTTTGAAACTGTCACAATTTTAATCAGAGGTGGAGGAAGTTCTCAGATCTTTACTGCAGTAAAAGTACTAATACCACACAGTACAAATACTGTGTTCCTTCAGTAAGTGAGTGTACTCAGTAACAGTGTGAGTACTCAGTAAAGTGTAGTGTTGAGTATTAAACCAGTAAATGTTCTACTGTTCTATCTGATCTCATTAGATGATTCTTCCTCATCATTAATGGAAAAGCAGGATTTTACTGTTGGAGCTCATTTTCAACTAGTTTGTATCTAATGATTCAGTCAGGATTTAGAGTGCATCATAGCACAGAGACAGCACTGGTGAAAGTTACAAATTACCTTCTAATTGCATCCGACAAAGGACTTGTCTATGTACTTGTCTTACTAGATCTTAGTGCTGCATTCGATACCATTGACCATCACATTCTATTACAGAGACTAGAACATTTAATTGGCATTAAAGGTACTGCACTAAGCTGGTTTAAATCCTATTTATCAGATCGATATCAGTTTGTACATGTTAACGATGAATCCTCTATGCACGCCAAAGTTAGTCACGGAGTTCCACAAGGTTCTGTGCTTGGACCAATTCTCTTCACCTTATATATGCTTCCTTTAGGCAACATTATTAGGAAGCACTCAATACATTTTCATTGTTATGCAGATGATACCCAATTATATTTATCGATCAAGCCAGATGAAACCAATCAATTAGCTAAACTTCAAGCATGCCTTAAGGACATAAAAACCTGGATGACCTGCAATTTTCTGATGTTAAACTCAGACAAAACCGAAGTTATTGTACTTGGCCCCGAACACCTTCGAAACACATTATCTAAAGATATAGTTTCTCTAGATGGGATTGCCCTGGCCTCCAGCGACACCGTAAGGAATCTTGGAGTTATCCTTGATCAGGATATGTCCTTTAACTCCCAAATAAAACAAACTTCAAGAACTGCCTTTTTTCATTTACGTAACATTGCAAAAATCAGGCACATCCTATCTCAAAAAGATGCAGAAAAACTAGTCCATGCATTTGTTACGTCTAGGCTTGACTATTGCAACTCTCTATTATCAGGCTGCCCCAATAAATCCCTTAAGACTCTCCAGCTGATTCAGAATGCTGCAGCACGTTTACTGACAAGAACCAGAAAAAGAGATCATATTTCTCCAATATTAGCTTCTCTACACTGGCTCCCTGTAAAATCCAGAATAGAATTTAAAAGTCTTCTCCTCACCTTCAAAGCCCTAAATGGTCAGGCACCATCATATCTTAAAGAGCTCATAGTACCCTATTACCCCACTAGAGCACTGCGCTCCCAGAATGCAGGGTTCCTTATGGTTCCTAGAGTCTCTAAAAGTAGAATGGGAGCCAGAGCCTTCAGCTATCAAGCTCCTCTCCTGTGGAACCAGATCCCAGTTTGTGTACGGGAGGCAGACACCCTCCTCACATTTAAGAGTAGGCTTAAGACTTTCCTCTTTCATAAAGCTTATAGTTTCATATAGCTTATATAGGCCTAGACTGCTGGGGGACTTCCTATGATGCACTGAGCTCATCTCTCCTCCTCTTCCTCTCCATCTGTACGCCCTCATATCCCATCAATGTTTGTTATTAATTCAACTTCTTCCCGTAGTTGTGTTCTCTCTCTCTCTCTCCCCTTCTGTTGCTTTCTGCAGGTGTTTCTGCCTCCGGAGCTGTAGAGTCTGGATCTCTGGTTGCAGCCACCTGCCACCCCTGTGCTCCTGCTCTGCACCCGCTGCTGCTATTACTGTTGTTGCTCTTATTATTAGTATTACTATTATAATATTGCTCTTAGTATTATTTCTGTTGGTGTTAACATCAATGCCATTACCACAGCTATTGCTTTACATCCCTATGTGGAATTGTATTGTGCTGCTGTATGTTCTCTTTCCTCCTGCTCCCCCCCCCCCCTTCAACCCAACCGGTCGAGGCAGATGACCGCCCACCCAGAGCCTGGTTCTGGTTCTGCTCGAGGTTTCTACCTGTTAAAGGGACTTTTTCCTTGCCACTGTCTCCTGGTGCTGCTCATGGTGGGAACTGTTGGGTCTCTGTAAATATAAAGAGTCGGTCTAGACCTGCTCTATTCGAAAAAGTGCCCTGAGATAACTTTGTTATGATATGGCGCTATATAAATAAAACTGAATAAACTAAATAAATAAATGTACTTAGTCCCTTTCCACCGCTGCTTACTGAGTCATGGTTAAATGAAAAAACACGTTAAATGACAATTATTGATCTTTTTGTCATTAATAAGTGAACTGATAAAAGAAGCAAGTGTTCAGACGCTGATCGAGTTTATTTGAAGGTGAACAACTTTAAAACATTAAAACAGACTTCCTGTTTCTGATGTTTCATCAGGAAACAACAGCAGCTGCTGTCTGTCCTGCAAACTGCAGGAAACTCCCAGCATGCACCTGGAGCGGGCGGCTGTCAGTTGATGGCGAGGCAGAGCCACTGCAGGGGGGGGAGAAGAGTTCAGTGATGATGTCATCAAGCAGCTGTGTCATGTGACAACAGGATGGACCAATAAAAGACCAGAAGAAGCCTGTAGGGGGCACTGGATACTGGTCTACTGGTCAGAGTTACTGGTTCAGCACCAGTCAGACCAGTACAGGACTCGAGTTTTACCTGCTGCAGGTCCAGTTGGATCTTCCCCTGGTTCTTCTTGTCCAGAGTTCTGAACATCTCTGTGGAAGAAAAAGAAATACATCATAAAAACTGGCAACACTGTGTCATTAGTGTACTGGGAACACTGGGAACCACCCAGTCAATATTGACTGGTTCCTTTACTGGCCTGAAGCCTGAAGTTCATTTCAAAGTCCTGAAACTTCCTCCTGGAACATCATCATGGAGCTTTTGGACTTTTGTTAGAACATCTGGAACTGTTTCTGAACCTGCTGAAGGAACCTGGAACCACTGCTGGAACTCAAATAGTTCCAGGAACTATGGAGATACAGAAACTAAACTAAAGGAACTAAACTAGGGAACAAACCGAGGAACTAACAGGATGTTTTCATGTAGGTCCTGCAGGACAACACGAGGTATAACAAAGTTCCTGAGGACGAAGTTTGCAGCATTAATGGTCACTGATTTGTTTGTATGTTGGCATTGTTGTGTTTGTAGTTGATGAGACTCACTGAAGAGCGTCTCCAGACGAATCAGGCAGCCAATGAAACAGTCGAAGTCGATGGCATAACTCATGTCAGCGTATCGACCGACGATCTCCTGAATCACAGCGCTGTTCACCTGGAAACCTGAAAACACACAGCAGAGAAGCGTGACTGCTCGGAGATCTTTATCATTACAACCAGGAAACCTCCTCCATACAGTCAGAGAGAACGAACCCTGAGCCTCCTCAACAAACCCCCAAACCCCTTTTTAAGATTCAGAAACCCTCCGAGGCCTCGTAATAATGATAACAATGATAATACCTTAATTATTAATACCATAATTATTAATACCTTAATAAAACCTTTTGCAGCCAAAATGCAGCTCAAAGTGTTTCACAAAGAAAAAAGAAAAGCGCAGCAGTTCAAATATTAAAATCCCTCTTTTAGTCCTCAGAAAACCTTTCTAGTTTAGACATTAATACACTGACTCATGGAACCATCTCTAAGATCTCTAGAACCTTTTTATCATCTCTGAAGCATCAACAATGACTTTTATGGAACCCTGGATTATCTTTAAGGAACCATGAAAACTCTTTTAGACCCTGTGAAATCACCCCTAAAGAACGCCTGGAGACTCCTTAACAAACATTAGAACCTCTTTGTACAACCTAGTAAGTAGATAAATTCCTCATGGACACTTTGTAGAACGTCACACATTTACTCTCCTTAAAGAACCCACATAATGCCTTTTTAAAACTCCTGAAGCCTCCTCAAGGTCTCCGGAACTCTTTAAAGGAACCTTAAAGGAACTCCTTTTAAAACCCCAGAACCTTCTGAAACCACCTGAACTTTTTGGTAAGTCCCCTAAACCCTATAAAAGAACCGTGGAACCCTGTTAGAACACCTGGAACCTCCTCAGTGATCCCTGGAACTTAAGATCCCCTAAAATCTTCTCAAAACCCAATACCCCCATCAAGTTCTGCTGAACCCCTTAAAGGAACCCTAGAACCACCACTAGAACCCCTGGATCCTCCTGAGGGATGTTAGATCAGTAATCATGAATCTCACCAGCTTCAGCCAGCGCTGCTCTCATCTCATGACTGCTCATCGAACCAGAACCGTCCGAGTCGTGACTCTTAAAGATCTCCTACAGCACAACACATGATGAAGAAGAAGAAGAGGTCGTTGTATTGTTAGAGAAACCATAAAGACATCGTTAATACTCATTTGTGCATATTGATAATCACAATATATTCAATTATAACCATCACTGACAAACTCAGAATATTTGATGGTATAATTCCTTATTTTAGTGAACTGAACCTCACCAGGTATCTCTGGATCTTCGTCCACAGAGCGTGAAACTCCAGCAGACCCAGTTTACTGCTGCCATCCATCTGACCCGCAGTCAAAGATCCTGTCTGTCTGTCTGTGTGCTGACCTGTCTGTCTGTCTGCCTGTCACCATCAGTGTAGTAACTAATATATATTTTCATTATCAATTAATCTGATGAATCATTTCTCGATCAATCGCTGAATCATCAATAACCCTTCAACCCGAAAGCTTCACTTTGCTGTGAGAGAGGCAGCAGCTGGAACGGACAGCGTTCTGTAAATGATTCATCAGTAATCAATGGTTTTCTGTCAGATATTTATTGGCTGATCGATCAGCTCAGTATCTGCTGCTGGTTGAAGGATACATCCAGCAGGCTTATGATGTTGCGGCAGGTCGGCAGACTGAAGCCGTCTGTTTTCACATCCGATCCTGATGTAACACACAACACACAGGTGAGACGGTGATGTCACAATCTGCTTTAAATACAGGTGAATATGCAAACAGATTCCAGCAGTGAACCTTCATTCATTCACATGAAACTTTGCATGAACAGGAGTGAACTGAACCAGACCGCCAGGTCAACAAGGAGCCGGTCCAAAATATACATTAAAGCAACACACACACACACACACGGACGATGACAAGATGACGAGAATTACAAAACTATGAAGGGCTTCGGTTTTCTTACTCTGAGAAATCACTTTGTCCAAAATCTGTTGCAGCTCAAAGGCAGAAATTTCAGAGTCCTGTTCAGACAGAGAGGAACCAGAGTGAGAGGTTTGTTTCCCCTCAGGTGGACAGGAAGTGAAACTTTGGTAAAACAGTTTGTTACATTTCCAGAGATCTGCACAAAGAGACGTTTGAAGTGAGGATCCACGTCGTCCTGTCCAACATCGGGCTGGAAGGAAAAACACACATCAAAACAGTCAATTATCTACAGATGTTACCTGACGTACATGAAGACGTCTGTTGTTCTAACAAGTTCTGGTTCTGTTCTGACAACATGGATCTAATATCTGACAGGAGGAATATGTCTCATCTCCCGTCTGCTTAAACCAAATGTTTCATGAACTGAAGCTTGATCTCAAGAAACAGGCGTCCAAACCTCCTGGATCACAGCAGTCACATCCTCCTCCATAGGACTGAAACAAAGAGGGAAAGATACTTTAGACCAGATCCTCTTCTCTCACAGACCACCACAGACCCAACAGACACACCATAGACCACCACAGACCACCTCAGACCACCACAGAGCACCACAGACATCGGTCCACCACAGACACAACACAGACCACCACAGAGCACCACAGACACATCAGTCCACCACAGACCCATCAGACACAACACAGAGCACCACAGACCATCACAAACAACCACAGTCCACCACAGAGCACCACAGACCCATCAGACACAACACAGAGCACCACAGTCCACCACAAAACACTACAGAGCACCACAGACCTGGTGTGGGCCTGTTTTTCAGTGAACACCCTCAGGATGAAGCTCCCTTTGCGGTGCGGTTCGAAGGTGGAGGGGATGATGGCGTACTCTCCGGGCGACACTTTGAAGCGGTCACACACCTCTCGCAGGTTGATGAAGTTGCGACTGCGAGCCACAGCCGTCCTCCTCAGCAGGACGTCCGGGCCCAGGTGGCCGTTACTGCGACCTTTATACTGACCATAGAAGAAGAAGTTTGGAGGATCGGCACATATTATCAGAATTTAATAAGTGAATGGGGGACCGTCTGAAACTTCCAGGTTTTTACTGCATGTTGTCTTTTTAACGACTTCCTGTTCAAATGTCGCAGATTGATTTTTTTCTGCCAAACGCTTGAAACTGCATCACCACGCCACGATAACAAAGACCACACCTCCAAAATACAAAATGCACTTCGCAGTTGGTGTCACATTATTCTATTATTATTGCATGAATGCAGTGATGCATTAAGAAGTACTTTAATGTTGTAGTTGTAGTGAGGATGATGTACTCTGCAATTATATCTTATAAAGCAGCACTTTGTCTTGTGTTTCAAATCTTAAAGTAGCATCAAATGGAAATACTCAAAGTACAAGTACTTCAAGATTGTTCATAAGTACAAAGACACTGACTGGGTCCTCTGTCTGCAGCAGGTTTCCATAGAAACGACCCTGAAGGAATACAAAGATCTAACAAGTGATGGAGGAAACAGTTTGTACTCAGTGGGCCTCGAACTCACCTCATCAGGAACCTGGAAGACAAACACAGACAGACACATCTCAGAACTACAGAACGCTTTATAATTAACATGTTCTGCAGGTAACAGTCTGCTTCTACTCACTTCAGTCCAACCTGACTGATAAAGATCAATCATAATTAAATACACTTGAGGAGAATCGTAAAGAACTCTTTTCATTATTGATTACTCTGTCGGTTCTTTTCTCGATTAATTGTTTGGTGTGTAGTCGGTCCCGTTCCTGCGCTGTGTGTTTGTACCTCGTAAATGGAGAATCCGATGGTGTTGAGGTCTCGTCCAAAGCGTCTCTCCCTGCGAGCGTCTTTCTGCATCAGACCGATCAGGACAGTGCAGCCGTCCTCGCCATCGTGCGGGTCGTCGTCCACGTCCTCCAGCCGGATGAAGAACTGAGGGTTGGAGCAGAACGTGGCTGCAGAGAGAACACAGGAGGTCTGTCTACACGACTGTATTAACACGATGATACATATACTAGAAAACACAGCTGCTGAAAAGAGATTTCAGTGTGAGCACTGAAGGAAGTTAAAGTGTCAGTTGAAATGAAAGTGCTGAAAGAATTTGAAGATTCGGTTGAAGTTGAAGCACTGAAAACAGTGGACATGTCAGTCGAAGTGTCAGTTAAAGTGAAAATCCTATAAGAAACTGAAAGAAGACATCAGTTAAAGTGTCAGCTGAAGTGTGAGCACTGAAAGCAGCTGAGGTGTCATTTCAAGTCTAAATGTTTTTCAGCATATTTTCTAGGTTTCAACATTCCTGCCATTCATTTTAAAATACATTCAATTTCACTATTTTAGTGAATGAGCTTCTGAATGATCAGCTGCTCTGAAATGGAGAGAACAGGTAGGCTAATGCTAATGCTAGGTGAGCAGGAACGACAGAGAAAGAGTGGTTCAGAGTTTATAACAAGAACGGGTTTTAGAGTCAGTCAGTTTGTATCCATGGTAACTGTACACAATAAAGATGGCAACAGAACGGAGACTAAAGTTTCACTGAGGAAAAGTGGACTAAATGTTTTTGGTCTGAGTAAAACCTTAATCGAATCTAAACTCAGGAGCCAAACTGAACCCTGGCTGAGGACGAGCGTACTGATGCTGAGCTGTACCCGGGTAGTTCCTGCAGCCTCCGGCGGTGGAGCCGACCCTCCACACGCCTTCGAACTCGCTGTAGCTCCAGCGGCCGACCTCGTCGCTGCTCCGCGCATTGGGTGTCAGGTTACAGATGTCGAGGCGGGAAAACTGACGCAGGAAATCAGTGTAAGACATCCTGCAGCCGACAGAGAGGAGGAGGAGAAGAAGAAAGTTTAAACATAAACAAAACACTGAATATGACTGAAAACAGAGCTGACTGACCTCAGATCTGATTACTGATCTACTGTTTGTTCAGGGCCTTCATATGGATTACACTGTGGAGGAACAAGTACTCAGACAACTAATACTCTGTTACAACTAAAAGTACTGCAATAAAAATCCTACTAAAGTAAAAGTACACTAGTATTATCAGCTATACCTATGCATATGTCTGTGCTTTGAACTGCTTTATACACAGTTAGCTAGTTTTAACTGCTTTATATGTTAGCTAGTTTGAACTAAAACAGTAAAAGTTCCAATGTAACTGGGATGAATTGTCATGATCAGATGAACAGATGAATTAACTGATAATTATTCCCTTTAGTATGAAACAGTACAAAAAGATGATTCATGATGCAGCTGAACCCACCAGAACTCTCCGTCATCAGCGGAGTGATCCAGCTTCTTCTTCTCCTCCGGCTGAACCTCGTCCCACTCTTTCGAACTGACAGTCAAAATGAACAGAAACATTAGAGGCTCCCTGAACGCCTCCTTCAGGAGTAGAAACCACAGAGTCAAACAAACTGGTCTGACTACTTTCAGGTCTTTGGAGGATCAGGGTCAATTAAGTTCTTTAAAAGACAGAGGTAATAAACCTGATCCGTGGATTAATGAAATCTCTTTCAGTTTGAAGTTGGGGGCCTGTACCAGGTGTCAGTTAGGTGGTTTATTATCTCCAGAAAACAAACTGAATGATTCAAAAGTTTCAAACATTTCAGGAAAGTCTCTCGTATTTTGGAGATGATCTGAACTGGTTTGATTTCTCGCCAGCTACAAGGAGAGAAAAAGAACTGGAATCATTTTATTCAGAATTTAAAAATGAATGTTCTTTTCAGTATTTTTGACTTTTGTTAAAGTCTTTCTGAATGAATGTGAATTTCCCTTCAGCACCACGAGTGCTCTGAGGCGGGAGCTTTCAAAACCTGCATAAATGAAATCTACACCAAATGAGAAAATTGTTGAGAAAGTGTTGTTTTGTCATTTGAGTGAAGAGATCCATTAACTTTTATTAAAATCTAATCTGTTTTATTATTCAGTCAATTTATGAACAGACAGACAGACAGACAGACAGACAGATCAGTATGAGGACCTGGACTCACTCGTCGCTCCAGGCTCCGGTCCACTCCACCTGACCCCAGGGGTTCCTGATCCTCAGCAGCTCCACCAGAGAACCAAAGTGATGAACCTGCAGGATGAAACCTCTCAGCTGTTAACATCCAGTTTTATATTTGAATGAGTCCATTGAATGGTTCATATTCTGCTCATGTAAACAAGACAAACTGGACTTCCCAGAATGCCTCACCTGCTGTGCTGCAGTGATGGAGTAGGCGTGACCTTTAACCAGCTTCTGACCGGTGATCGCCTCCGTCTCATAAGAGCTGGAAATCTGAGAAACACAGAAATGTATTATATAAACACTGCAGGAGCCTTACACGTCTATAATGTGTCTGCAGCTCTATCAGCTGTTAGAGGCCCACCCTGAAATCACTGATCACCAAAGTATTGATCACAGAGCGTGAGCCATCTGACCTTCCCTCCACCATCTCATCAAAATCCAGAGCTCACTGCAGCTAACAGCTGACTCTGCACTCTGAGCTAACAGGCTGGTTTCCTCCAACGCAACTCCACATGTTGGTTTTTTCATAAACTCTCAGCCAATCCGATTCATTTTCTGTTTGTGAACCCTGTCTATCTATGGACGTGTTGTCAGGAACTACGATTTAGTGTCCCTACAATGTTAACAGCCAATCAGAAACAGGGATTCTCAGTCATATAGGATTCTGCAGAGTTCCTGGAGTTTTTGAATGCATCTGTGTTTGTGCAGAGATTTTGGATCTTTACGTCGATGGAGCAGCCGAGCAGTGAGCCGAGTGTCAGAGCCTTCCTCATGATGTTGAACAGGAAGGGCGGAGCCTCCTTCAGGTCGTAGCTCTCTGAGATTCCTCCGGTGAAATCCTCGAAACCCTCGATACTCGAACCTCCGGTCAGAGCCTCGTATGAGCTGTTCACCCTGCAGCAGGAGAACATGTTTAAATGTTAATAAATAACAATGCATCTTTATGACATTTATTATTCAGTTCTGCAATTTGCACACTTGTATGAATGCACATTCTTAGAAGGGTATGCTTTTTACTTTTTAACTTTCCTGTTAGTACTTGTGGTTTGTTAATGCATTAAATGCTCTTAATCTTAAGCTAACAAGCTAATGACCTAAAGGAGTTACATGATGCTCCTGGTTAAAACGTTAGCCAACAGTCAGCTTAGCTTAACTCAGCTGCCTGTTGTAAAGTTAAGATGATGTCAGAGTGAGCACTGAAAGGAGCTGAAGTGTAGAGCTGAAAGGAATTGAATGGCCATTTGAAGTGCACACAGGAAGTGACAGTTGAAGTGCTATCTCCAAAAAGCAATTAGAATCAAAGTTGAAATATAAGCAGTGAAAGTAGTTGCAGTGTTGGTTGGAAGCAGCAGTGTGGGCAATTGAAGTGTAGCTGAAGTGTGAGCTCTGAGTGGAGTTAACATGTTAGTTGTTGTAATTTAGAAAGTTAAAGTGAAAGTTAAAAGGTAGTTGAAGCGAAAGCACTCAAAGAAGTTGAAGTGGCAGTAAAAGTGTGTCTGTCAAAATAAAACTAAAATTTACTAACAATAAAACTAAAGCTATAAAGTAACCTGAGATTTCAACAGCATAAGATTTGTTCAAAATAAAAGCTCGGTACTAAAGAGACACTGAGCGGCCATGAGCACTTTAATAGAATCATGTTACATCCTACAGACAGTGGGATGTGAAACGAGAGAACATGAAGTGAAAGTGATGTTTACTCTGCAGTGTTTGAAATGCAGCAGAATAAATCAGAGCAGCAGGTGTGACAGTTTTACCTGTGCAGTATAAAGAGCTCTATCAGCAGCTTTGTTTGTTTTCCAGGCTGGTCGACGCCGAGTGTTTACTGAGTACACCTTCCTCCACCCAGCTGCTAATCACTTCCAACACACACACACACACACACACACACACACACACACACACACACACACACACACACACACACACACCAGGCACTCCTCTAACTACTGGCTTCCTGTTGTTAGTGTCTGGAGTCAGCTCAGGTGAGTAATGTTTCATTTTGAGCTTCAGTCACAGCAAACAGCTCTGTCCTTAAACACTTCAGCTTTAATTTGACATTTCTCATGTGTTTTTAGAAGATCATTATTACATACAGTCACCTGTAAACCAAACTACAGGCAGAAAAACATTACCTTTAGTCTCTCCGACTCTTTAAAGGTTGGGTAGGCAGTTTTCTTTTGGCATCATTGGGCAAAAATGCCATATTAACCGTGCAGAGAGCAGACCTCTACTTCAGCCCCCCCCCCCTTGCCTCTGTTTTCAGGCTTCAGAAAATCTATCCCGTGACGTTAGACTTTAGCCAATCACAGGTTATTTCAGAGAGACGGTGCAGATGTGTGTACACGTCCCTTCAGACGGTGAAAACCTGATTCAGTGGAGGAAAATCCTGAAACTTGTGATAAATGTCCAGCACCTCCTTTGCCTACAGCGGTGTATAGAACAAAACAACACGTCCCGGCTCCACACGGAGCTTCAGGCTCATTATGTTCGATGACATGGCGCTCATAACGACGAGTGACAAAGAGGCTTGATGACAAACAGTGGGGAATAACTGTTGACGGGAAACAGTGGTGTGTGTGTGTGTGGTGTACCAGCCTCTCTTCCTGCTGCTGGACGGCGTTGCAGCTGCCTCTGAAGCCTGGGGCGCTCTGCTCTGCGACCGCGAAGCGCTGGAGGGGCGTCTTTGAGAAAACAAGGGACCGCGGTCTCGGTGAGGCTCACGCCGTGGAGAGCGAGCCCTACGAGGGATACGGTTTCACTGGGGAACCGACTCCAAGTTGTGGGTTTGGTGGGAGGGGCTTAGCGGAGTGATACAAGGCAGCAGAGAGAGAGGAGGAAAGTTTTGCCTCCCCCAGCTTTAAGTCCAGAGCACTTAAAGAGCAATCACAAAAAAGGAGTTGTAATGGGAGTTGAAGTGTAAGCACAGAAAGGAAGTGAAGTGCTAGAGGGAAGTATACAAACTAAAGGAGGTTAAAATGTCACATTGTCATCTGAAGGTAAACATTAAAATAAGTTATTCCACTTAAAGTGTCAGTTGAAGTGTAAACACTAAGAAGGTGATGAAGTGGAGCTTTCACAACAACACAGAGCAGCTGAGGCTGATGGGAATGTCTGTAGTTCTGCAGGTATTTGGTCATAAACCAAAGTATTCGACACGTTAACCTGTTGACCTGATGATGGCGCTAGATGAAAAGTTAAGGGGACATTAACTTTCTATATGCAACTGGCTGTTGGACTTCCTGACCGGGAGACCACAGGCAGTACGGGTCGGCAGGCACACATCAAGCATCACCACACTGAACACGGGGGCCCCTCAAGGATGCGTGCTAAGCCCCCTCCTCTTCACTCTGCTGACCCGCGACTGCATACCGTCGCACAGCTCCAACCTCTTCATTAAGTTCGCGGATGACACGACTGTGGTGGGTCTCATCAACAACAAAGATGAGACAAACTACAGGAGCGAGGTGAGCCGCTTGGCCTGGTGGTGCAGACACAACAATCTCTCTCTGAACGTTGAGAAGACGAAGGAGATTATTGTGGACTTCAGGAGATGGCGCCCCCAGCATGCTCCTTTGACCATCAACGGTGCTGCGGTAGAGAGGGTAAGCAGCACCAAGTTCCTGGGTGTGCACGTCACAGAGGACCTCTCCTGGACTATTAACACCACATCACTGGCCAAGAAGGCCAGCCAGCGCCTCTATTTTCTCCGCAAGCTGAGAAGAGCTAGAGCCCCGGCCCCCATCATGCACACCTTTTATAGAGGCACCATCGAGAGCATTCTGACCAGCGGCATCACCGTCTGGTACGGCGCCTGCACCGCGTCCAGCCGGAAGACCCTACAACGCATCGTGCGGGCAGCTGAGAAGATTGTCGGTGCCTCTCTCCCCTCCCTCCAAGACATTTATAGTTCACGTCTCTCCCGAAAAGCCCTTTGCATCGCAGGGGACCCCACCCACCCGTCACATAGCTTCTTTAGCTTGCTGCCATCAGGAAAGAGACTGCAGAGCCTGCGAGCCAGGACTAGCAGACTGAAGGACAGCTTCGTCCATCAGGCTGTCAGGATGCTGAACTCTCTCCCTGCTCTGCCCCCCCTCCGCCTCCTGACCCCTGCACACTGACCCATAACAACACTGAACTCGATCAGCCTCAGGAACTGCACATGCACAACATTCACTTTCACCAGTGTATAAGCTAATTCTATTTGCACTAATATATATTTGCACTGATACTTTGCATGATCCAAACTCACAGATTTACATCTGTCATGGTCCTTATGCCAAGTTTTATTTGTTTTTAAATTGGGTGTTTTATGCTATGCCTTGTTTGCTCTTAGTTGGTTATATTATGTTTTCTTAGCTTGTTGTTTGCACCAAGGGTTTGCGAGTAACGCAATTTCAATCCTCTGTATGTCTTGTACATGCTGTAGAATTGACAATAAAGCAGACTTTGACTTTGACTTAGGATTCCTCCTCTGGGGAACATGAATGTGTTTCTTACTTGGCGTAGGCTTTTTCCAGCAGGGCGCTCCAGAACTCTCCTCCCTCTGCTGAGTGAACGAACAGCAGCTTCCCGTCTCTGGTGGGCAGCTGGTCATCCACAACCACGTCCACCCACTCCCCATACTGCCACAGCTGCAGGTACAACAACACATGATGTCACTTCCTCTGGAGGCTGCCTGTGTCCAGTTGTTCGATGGTGCGTACAGGTGATCCTTGTCACCTTGTAAAGTGATAAACTGATGATGTGAGCAGGTGTTTCTCAGGTGTGTGTGTGTTCAGGTGTTGGTGTCTCCCAGGTAAATTTATCACCTTAAGTGGACCAATGAAAAAGCCCCTGCATGATATAAATAATGAGACATAAAGTCCACAGCAGCCTGAACATGTTGCTGTGCTGAAAGCAGTCGAAGTGTCAGCGGTGAATGGGAGTGAAGTCAGTTGAAGTGTTAACAGGAAGTGTAAGCACCAATCAAAGGTAGTGGGACACATTAACCCTTAACCTGCTGCACTGAACCATAAAGTCAGTGAACTCAGAGATCATGAACTGGTCCCAGTACAACACTAAGTATGTAAAACTTACAGAGATAGATCCACGAAGAGCACCTGAACACACCATCGGCTATGTCTCTGTGACGTTCAAGTGTCTCAATTATGGAGGAGCAGATTAAGAACTGATCAGACCTGACCCTGATCATGAATAAAGACACAGTTGCAGCTCATGATGTTACTTCCTGCGGGGGTGGGACAAATAGTTTCCATCATGTGTGGTTGTTGAGAACAATGGAGTCGTCAGAGAGCTGCTGAAGAGACTCGGACAACCAGGCAACACATTATATGATGAATAAATTTAAGTATCTTATAAATGGACAAAGTCAAAATGACTCAGCGTCTTTTGCAACTGTCCAATGAAAACCATGTATCACCAAATTTGGGGATTTAGAGTTTTTCAGATAAATTGAAGGATGAAGTGTTTTTATGTGTTGAGAAAAGCCCACTTCTTCTTCTCTAGACTAAAATACATTAAAAACCCTTTTATGAATTATCTAAAGAATACATCGTTACAAAGCTGAAGACTCATGAAAAGTTGATGTTTTGGAGATACATGGTTTTCACAGGACAGTGACTAGTTAACCAGTTAACTAACTAGTTATCTAACATCAGCCAGCACTAGATGGTTTATGGTGAATATATTCGAGGTTAAGTTTGTCTGTAAAGGGTTCAAATGCAAAGCCAAACACATGTATGAAATATGTCCAGTTTATCCCTCAGCAACAAGACTCAGGATCAGTTAGTAATCATTATTTAATATCAACAATCAATAGATTTCATAATTATGAATTAGATTTAGCCTTATTAGTATTTTTATGTGACTCGTTAAAGCAGAAAATGAAGCTGAGCGACCTGGAAGTGGAAGATGCCGGCGTACTGCGAGCTGAAGCTCTGTCCAGGAGGAACCACTCTGTCCAGGATCTGAGGGTCCAGAGTCAGAGAGGCGATGGCAGCCAGCAGCCAGCAGTCACCTGACAGACACACACCGGGTCACATGATCACACACCTGTCGGACAGCTGTGTGTGTGTGTGTGTGTGTGTGTGTGTGTGTGTGTTCTCACCCAGCACTCCCTGACAGATGTCTGTTCTCTTCGCTCCATCAACAATGAACTGAGGATCAGAACACAGCTCCTGATTGGACGAGACACCAGGTGATTAATGATGCTCATCGTCATTGTCATCGTCAATTACAATAGTTTGTCTCCAAAACGTAAATTCAATACTTTTTATACAGTTTCAGCAGCGACATCATCATCAGTCGACAGTAAGAGTAACAGTAACAGTTAGCATGTTGTTAGCATGTAAACATTTTTATATTAACCAGGTGTTTTAGGTAATAAATATTAATTATTAACTAAATGTTAGCCTCGTGCTAACTAAACGTGTTTTATCATCATGAAATTAAAACCGGCTGCAGCTCACTGATCAGCTGTTACTAAATACTAAATACAACGGGACAATGAAGACGAGCTATCGAAAACTGTCATGTTTGGAAGTTCTGCTACCTTGTGACGCTACAGTGACTTCCTGTTTACATAGTTGGTTGCTCCTGATTGGACGGTGCTACAAGTGTTTCCTGATAAAGTCTTTACTCGCTGACAGCGTGACAGAAACCTGAACCAGAGGGGGTTACCATGGTGACCACACACACACACACCATCATCATCATCATGTTAGAAAGGCTCATATATTCTAATCTTTAAAGATCCTCTGATCAATATTTTCTATGTAACTGCGGAGTCAGCTGATTTTCCAAACTGTAACTTTATTATGGCGGTCTGTTCTGTTTCCTGTCTGTCCTGGAGAGGGATCCTCCTCTGCTGCTCTTCCTGAGCTTTCTAACATTATTTTCCCATTAAAGGGTTTTCTGGGGAGTTTTTCCTGATCGAGGGTCTGAGGACAGAGGGGGCCGTCTGTCTTTCTGTATGTCTGTCCTGTGATTATATCGACAACTGCTCATCCGATCAACTCCACTCCACATCATCGATTAATTCTTGATTAAGATGCAAGAATTCAAACCATCACTGTTTTATGTCTCGTGAGCTGAATCTCTGTTGGTCAAACAAAACATTTGAAGACGTCACTCTGGACTCATTCCTAAATGCCTAAATGAGTCTAAACTGATCGACATTAATCAATTATAAAAATAATCAAGCACACTCAGTGTCTCAGCTCACCGTGGGTCGTTTCCACTCCACTCCGATGGTTTTGGAGGAGTAGCGTCCCAACTGGTTGTATCCCAGAGAGTCCCAGCCTGCGGGGAAGGTCGGGTCGCAGAACAGCGATCCGGCCTGCAGACACTCGCTCCGCAGCTGCTCAAAGTCCTGCTGGTTGAATGGGACGGCGTTGGCCTGGCTGCCGGCGCCGTCCTCCTCCCGGGCCTTCCTCCTGGCCAGCTCTGCTGCCGTGCTCGTCATCCTGAGAGTCTGCTGAGATCTAATCGAAATCTTGTGGACAGTCTGCTGAGAGTCTGGCTGAGGAGTGAAGTGTGATCTATAAGTGAACTGTGTGTGTGCTGTAGGTGTGTGTGTCTCAGGTATAAAGGTGGTCAGGTGTAAGGAGGCGGAGCTTTGGTCCAGGTAAGGGAGCAGTGTGATATCAGTTGATTCTGAATTATTCAGAAAGCAAACAGCCTGATAAACAGTGAGGTGTTTACACACCTGAACACACCTGAACTCAGACTGTCTCAGCTGGGTCACTGGGTGTCACATGATCTACAGTTCAGACTTCACCAAAGTCCTGGAGGCTCCCACTCCATATCTGGGACCCCCAGCAGCCGAGAAAGGCCTGGATCGAACACTTGAGTCCACCTCGACTCTTTCATCTGAGTTACAGTGTGACGCCTCGATGCAGCTGGACTGACCCGGATCAACTGTGGAGCTCCAGAGAACATCAACCTGCTTTAAATGAACCTTTGGACAAACGTGTGCTACAGCTGGAGACGCTGCACAGACACTGTTCTTTGTTAAGAAATAATTCCAACGCCTTCCAAGTCCTTGTAAAACCCCAAGCAGACCGGATCCAACATGTTCATCAGTGAGCTTCAGGTACTGGCAGGTGGACTTTGTTACCTTTGGACAGATAAGATCAGAGATCAAAAATCCTGAAGTGAACTTGAGGTCAAAAGGTGAAACCAGATGTCCATCATCCCTCTGTCTCCCCCTGCTGTCCACCCTGAGCTCAGCCTTCAGACGCTGCTCAGGGTTCAGACAGCTCTCGGTGTAGCTTCAGTCCTTACAGCTCAACAGACATATACAGTATATATATAAAGTATTATAAAAAGTATTTTAAAAGTTTCTCTAATCTATAAATGTTGAAAAAAATTCAAAAGTGATAAAAACTCTTGAAAAAGTCAAAACATTTTAGACAATACTTCTTTTACTTTTCACTTTCTGATGCTTTTAGATCTTATTAGATTTTATAACATTAATAACATTTAGACATTAGAGAAACTTTCTAAAGACTTTAAAATTATTTTTTAGACTTTTTATTACTATTTCATTTTTTTAAACTCGAGGACTCTTTTAAACAAGAGAAATGTTTGAAGCAGTTGAGATATTTTAATGTCATTAAGCTCGTTTAGAGTTCGAGCTGTGAACGGACGTCAGTCTGTCAGTAACCAGCAGGGAGTTTCCCGCTGTTATTGATCCCCGCTGTCCTCACAAACATGTCGAAACACTTAAAACACACTACATACTATAAGAGGTGCTTCAGTAACTCAGCAACAGACAGACAGGCAGAGAGAGAGACAGTTTGGAAACAGGTTAGACAGGCAGAGAGAGAGACAGTTTGGAAACAGGTTAGAGACAGGCAGAGAGAGAGACAGTTTGGAAACAGGTTAGACAGGCAGAGAGAGAGACAGTTTGGACACAGGTTAGAGACAGGCAGAGAGAGAGACAGTTTCCAGGCAGAGCGGCAGACAGGTCTGGCTCCTCCTCTGTCTTGGGGCGGAGGTCTGCCTCTGTCGGTCAGTAAATCTCAGAGAAGTTTGTCGGAAGCAGCTTCGCAGTTTGTAACGTTTCTTCTTCTTCGCCTCCATCATGTCCGGCGTTGCGTCCACTCTGGCCAAGAAGCGGGCCTTGGCTGCGGGCTTCGGCACCAACGCCAACGCGGTGCCGTACCTGAACCAGGACTTCGCGGTTCTGCGGGCGCAGTACCGCTCCGCAGGAAAACTCTTCTGCGACCCGACCTTCCCCGCCGCGCCCGAGGCTCTGGGCTTCAACGAGCTGGGCCGGAGCTCCCACAAGGTCCGGGGAGTCACCTGGAAGAGACCCACGGTAAGAACCCGGGCCTGGTTCTGGATCTGGGTCTGCTTCAGGATGGGTGGGTTAGTTTGGATGAGTGGGTGGGGTTGGAGGGGCGGGGTGGCTGTGGTGGTGGGGGAGGGTAGTTTGTTGGCAGAAGACCCGGGGCGACTCAACTCTGCTGCTCCTGATGGAAAACCACCAGAGTCCCCCAGAACCTCTTTATCACACAGATACTACAGATAGATACTATCGATTATAGATAGATTATAGATACTATAGATGATTTATAGATTATAGATACTGTAGATGATTTACAGATGCTTTAACCTTTCTACTAACTCACTTTAATCTGTAGGAATGTTGTAGAGGAAACAGCAGGACTGGACGTCAGCTTCTAATGTGGTATTAGTATCTGTAGTACTCCTAATATACAGTACAGTAGTACTACAGTAACAGCATCATAACAGAGATACTGTAGCAGATGTTAAGTCTGTTCAAAATCTCACACTAAGGTTTAGTGTACATGTACACATGTAGTACTATATACATGTAGTATTCCTGTGAAGATAAACTTCAGGCAGCAGAAGTAAAGAACAGATGCAGATAAATAAACTTAAACTGGAATACTAAACGTGATCTAGTTCAGTTCTGTTATTAGCACTAATAAATGATCATTTATTAGCAATACATAATTAAATAGAAAACATGCATGTAATCAGGTTATTATCTGAAGATTATTATCGAGAAATAAAAGAGGACAGCAGCATGTCTCATGACTGATATCATATAATTATCTTTAGTGAAATCAGATTGATCAGAGTGATCACCGCTGCAGCTGATTATTATACTGTAGTATTAGTACTGCAGTATAATTACATGCGTGTCATATTCTGAAGAAAGTTTTGTTTTCAGGAATATTTCAGGGATGTTTTATATGAATACAGTGAGTCGTCAAGGGATTTTGCATTCCAGTGAGATGAGTCACTACACATCATAAACAGTTCCTGTTTCAAGTGAGGCACAGAGGAGAAGGGAAACACACACACACACACACACACTGTGAGTCATATCTCACCTGCTGTCAGTCAGTGTTGACTTCCTGCTGCCTGTGTGCTCACAGTACTACTCCTTTGAAAAAAGTACTTGGTTGTACACACTGTGCAGTACTGAGCTGAGCATCCTCGTGCAGATGTGTCACTGAGTTTTTTCAGAAGCAGGAAGTAGAGAGCAGAGGAAGAGGAGGGAGCGACGACTGTAGTAACATGTTGCAGTTTATAGATGAGATGGATCAATAACAGAATACAACTTTAAATCTGAACTCAAACTGTGAATATCTGTGCACGGGCTGTAGCTACTGTACAACGTCTTGCTGGACTGAGACTAAATTTAGATCAGGACAGATCACTGAGCGGGCCTACCGGGCTCAGGCCCCGGGGCCCCAGGGGTCAGGGGGCCTGAGCCTCTGTTTGAAATGACTGTTATTAATATTTATTTTTGGAAAATCCAATCAGAACTTCCTATTATATTTTGCACAATGAGGCAACACAATGCTACATTTAACTGAGGGAAGTTAAATGTAGCGACTCATAGACTCATAGACAAAACCACCACAGGGACATAAAGGGCCGGTGATGGGACAGAGGATGTAACAACAGAACAAATTAACTCTTTCCTGGTCAGAAACAGAACCCATCAACCCATCTGAGTGAATCCAGCTGTGTGTATTCTGTATAAATCTGATCTCTCGTCCATCAGGAACTGGTCTCTAATCCTGAGTTCATCGTGGGCGGAGCCACCAGGACCGACATCTGCCAGGGGGCTCTAGGTGAGTTTTCCTGACTGTCATTGAACACACCACAGCGTCCAGACTGTCGGACTGTCCCTGAACGCACCAGAGTAAGCTCACAGGCAGACAGGTAGACAGGCAGAGAGGCAGACAGGCAGAGAGGCAGACAGGCAGAGAGGCAGAGAGGTAGACAATCTGATCTCTCGTCCATCAGGAACTGGTCTCTAATCCTGAGTTCATCGTGGGCGGAGCCACCAGGACCGACATCTGCCAGGGGGCTCTAGGTGAGTTTTCCTGACTGTCATTGAACACACCACAGCGTCCAGACTGTCGGACTGTCCCTGAACGCACCAGAGTAAGCTCACAGGCAGACAGGTAGACAGGCAGAGAGGCAGACAGGCAGACAGGCAGAGAGGCAGACAGGCAGAGAGGCAGAGAGGTAGACAGGCAGAGAGGTAGACAGGCAGACAGGCAGAGAGGTAGACAGGCAGAGAGGCAGACAGGCAGAGAGGTAGACAGGCAGAGAGGTAGACAGGCAGAGAGGCAGACAGGTAGGCTGTCAGTCAGTTCACTGTTCAGGGGAGTGGTATGTATGAACGTGTCCTGGGGTCAGAGGTCACGGCTCTCTGGCGATGACAGACCCTTTTCATGTTGGAGACGATGCAGTAGCTGTTTTAAATATACAGAAAGGTGATCATTGATTAATATAGGTGATCGATCAAATCAACAGGTTGGTTCATTCATTCTTTTTCTTCTTGTGTTTTTGTTAACATGTTAGCACATTTAATATGTTTATATATATTTGTGTGTGATCATTTTATATAAATAGGGGGAAACAACTAGCTTAGCTTAGCATTAAGACTGGACACGGGGAAACTGCTCGCCTGGCTCAGGTTAATGATTGGTTTGTTTCATCTGGACTGAAGTGTAAAAACAAAGTCTTTTTTCAGGGGACTATGTGCAGAATTCTTTCTTGGTCAGAACCAGTAACTTACTGGAGTCTCTGCTGGTTGCCTGGCAACTGGTCCCAACTTTCCCTTAAAGTGAGACATTTCTGCTGAACAGCGGCCACTGTGGTCACAGTTGGGAGCTACAGATTTATTTTTTGAATTGAACAATAACAGTCACCCCCCCTCCACTCATCAATGTGTTTTGCTTCTTGTTTTTCACTCTGCACAGTGATGTTTGTTTTCACATTCATCTGCTGAAAGAGGAACATTTCTCTGAGCTCACCTTAAATCATGACATCACAACTAGCGTGGAGCCAATCAGGGTCCAGTATGACGGTCACAAACAGTGAAGTGTCCAACAGTTAAACTTTAAACATGAACAACTTTTACAGACTCAGAGATGTTTACAGCAGAACATTTTCCAACCAGAGAGCTTAATGTGAAGCAGCTGAACCTGGACTTGCTGTAATTAGAGGGCGCTGCCACGCTGAGCTCTGATTGGCTGAGCAGGAAGGAGCACGACAGGAAGAGGCCTGCCAGCTATTGTCAGAGAGACAGACTCAAACATCAGAGAGAGAGAGAGAGCGGGTGAAGATATGTGCTGTTAACCAATGAGGACACACCCTGACACACACACACAGTAACACACACAGTAACACACCCTGTCAGAGTGGTGACTCACCAGCATGGCGTGCCTTCATTAAACCACAGCAGTTTTATTTCCACATAAACAAAAGAGTTCTCTGCTTTCAACTCGTCTGTCAGAGTTTCAGTTGCTCCGTCCAGGACTTTGGATCAGAGTGAAACGTCTCGTGAACTTTACATGTGCAGTGAATATTTGTGGCCAAGAAGTCTTCAGGCAGTTTTTAACCCACTGTTGCTTCATCAGGAACAAAAACATTAGATACATTCACCAGAAGCTCTTCACCTTTATTTCATTACAAACTCAGAGGGAAGGTTTGATAAACGGGTCCAGGACACAGTTATTGTTCTTTTCTGGCGTCTGTGGAAAAAATGTTTCCAGCTGTGACCTTTGCTGAGTGTAAAGTGTCACACTTGTCACTGCTTTGAAGTGGGAGGGGCTCCATTGGAAAAAGGTGATGTCACACACGTCTGTGCACCAATCAGAGTCTAGCAACATTTGAATCAATATATAATGATAGTCGTGGGATTTTTTACTGATGTTGCAGCACTGTCAATCAAATGACGCCCCCACAGTCCTGATGAGCTTTGAACTGTTAGTGAATGACACCTGAGGATGTTTTATTTCAAACTTTGACTTTGATTGTTGCTTATTTAGTTAAGGTGCTAAAAGAGGCTAAAAGGCTTCATAAAGCTGAGCGGAACTGCAGTCTGTGTGGGTTTGTCATTGTTAATAATATTAATTAGAGCAGCTTTAGAAGTGAAACCATGTTTTCAGGTGCAAGAGTTACCATCAGTCGAAAACAATATTATATAAATGTACAATGTAAATATCGATTCATACACAAATAGAAAAAACTTGAAAAATAATTGTTGCTTAAATATTTTAACTTGATTTAAATAAAGTGTAGCTGGATGTGTGGGGGACTCTACCTCCTGTACATAAGAAATATTAAAACAAACAGATTGTCCTGCTCTCCAGATGATGATTGTAATGACTCTGTGATATTTCCTCAGGACAACCTTCACATGTTCAGCTCCTCCACTGTTCAGACTGTAAGAAGTTTGTAATGAACTCTGCAGCCTGTAGGGGGCAGTAGTGGGTGAGTGTTAGTGTTACTGAGTGTTTCCTGTCTGTCCAGGTGACTGCTGGCTGTTGGCGGCCATCGCCTCACTGACACTGAACGAGTATGTGATGGCCAGAGTCGTCCCCACCGACCAGGGCTTCGGTGACGACTACGCCGGCATCTTTCATTTCCAGGTAACGGACGTATGACAGTAGTGCTGGTAGTCTGCATGGACTACGCTAAAAGAACATTTAAACCTAACACACAGTCACTATCAACTTTATTATAGGTAGCTTACATATATGATGAACTAGATAAAGTAAAATAATATGGGACCCAACATTGAACCGTGTGGAACTCCACAACTAATGTGATCAGCTAACAGCAGCAGGTTCTAAAGGGAACAATCAAATCTCTGAAGACGTTAGTGACTGAGTTCTTTAGCAGAGAAGCTTCCAACCCGTTCCACAATAGTAATGCTCAGACCCTCCTGGTGTCTCACTGTTTACACAGAAGATACCTGACCTTTCTTTTAAAGGGTAATCTAACATCTGGCCAAGAGACAACTGTTAAAAATTAGCATTTTGGCTAACACTGGCACGTTTACAGTGACAC
This sequence comes from Macquaria australasica, assembly GCA_005408345.1. Taxonomy (NCBI): domain Eukaryota; kingdom Metazoa; phylum Chordata; class Actinopteri; order Centrarchiformes; family Percichthyidae; genus Macquaria; species Macquaria australasica. The sequence continues at coordinate 40,890 of SEMN01001506.1, forward strand.
TGATCCATTTGGAGGTCTCTGTGAAAATAAATTAAAAAACAGTAACCTCTGGCATTTGTATAGAGAAGTCATGATGTTCAGTTGACTCCATTGTTAATCTACCTGCAGTGATGTTGGACGCTGTGAGCTTCATAAACAATGCTTGGCAATACAGCAACGATGACAGCTAGCTAGGCTAACATAAAGCTATTATAATTAGTCCTGATCCAGGATCATAACCATCTTATGGAACCAGGACATTTCAGTCGCTCTGGTGTTCATAATATTTGTTACAGGAAGAATGTTAGAAATATGAACTCACTATTCTGATATATTGCAGCAACACTACTGGTCTCATTTATATATCTGCCATCCACCAATGGTAGCTCTGAGTGCACTGCTGCTGAGAAGCTCTCCAGTCGGTGAGTGAGAAAGAGGTTGGACTATGATTTCGACTATAATGATAGATACCGCTCTGTCAGAATAAATCATGTTTTTTGTTCACACACTCGCCTGACAAAAGTTTTTTACACCTTAAAAGTCATCAAGAAGATATGGAGACCATGAGATGAATTTGTTTTTCTAACATTCTTCCTGTTATGAATATCATGAACACCTGAGTGAATTAAATGTTCAGGTTCAAAACTTTCCACATCTTTGTGGACACTAGAGTCCCCGAGGGTCAATGTGCGCATGTAATGAGACTCTACGAGGGTCTGAAAAAAAGTTACTATTGGACGAGTTGGGGGTAAACAGGTTGAAACTAACCTCAGAAATTGTTGATTGTTCTCACTAGAAGCTATTGCAGAGTGCATCTCTATACTAATGCCAAAGGATACCTTGTACATATGTAATGAGAGGCCAGGAACTAAATGAACTGAAAGGTAAAGTTCCTCAACATCTGCTGCTTGATTGAGAGCACTTTTACTCGACAGAAAACCAAACTGAAAGTTTTTAGTAATAACATTTGGAGTCGTAAAGTTGGATTGAAACAACTTCTGAAAACTTGGACATAGAGACATAGAGAATAGTTTGGAGCAGTTTCTTAGAATAAAGTAGAACCTGAATCTTTTTTAAAGCTGGAGATAGACGGAATTTAGACCAAATTTAGACTTTCAAAGAAAATGTCTGCATTGTGTATCAGATTGTTTCCTCTACTCTCTGGTCTGTAGTTCTGGCAGTTCGGGGAGTGGGTAGATGTTGTGATTGACGACCGTCTCCCGGTCAAAGATGGAGAGCTGCTGTTCGTCCACTCGGCGGAGGGAAGGGAGTTCTGGAGCGCACTGCTGGAGAAGGCCTATGCCAAGTAAGATCAACCAGGAATTTAACCTGACAACCTTCTGTTCACAAACCACAACTGCTAGAACAGGAGAGGGCGATGACTTCATGTTCTTACCTTTTCTGAGTCTTATTTTGAAAGTCTTGTCCATCACTTCTATCAGTAATAATAACACAGTAGTCACAGAGTTAATATCTGAGATCTGGGAACACAGTAACATATGAATAAAAGTCTGACCGTGCAAGAAACACAAGGCTTTGGTTGGGGTAATAGTTTTACTCGTCTTTGTTTCACTTCCGAATTCAATTCAATTTAATTCAGTTTTAATTATATAGCGCTATATCATAACAAAGTTATCTCAGGGCACTTTTTCTAGTAGAGCAGGTCTAGACCGATTCTTTATATTTAGACCCAACAATTCCCACCATGAGCAGCACTAGGAGACAGTGGCAAGGAAAAACTCCCTTTTAACAGGTAGAAACCTTGAGCAGAACCAGAACCAGGCTCTGGGTAGGCGGTCATCTGCCTCGACCGGTTGGGTTGAAGGGGGGGACGGACGACGACATACAGCAGCACAATACAGTTCACATAGAGATGTAAAGTAATAGTAATTGTATTGATGTTAATATTAACTGAAATAATACTAAGAGCAATATTATAATAGTAATACTAATAATAAGAGCAATAACAGTAATAGCAGCAGTGGTTGCAGAGCAGGAACACGGGGGCAGCAGGTGGCTGCAACCATAGATCCAGACTCTACAGCTCCGGAGGCAGAAACACCTGCAGAAAGCAACAGAAGAGAGAGAGAGAGAGAGAGAGGAGAGAAAGCACACAACTACGGGAAGAAGTTGAATTAATAACAAGCATTGATGGGATATGAGGGCATACAGATGGAGAGGAAGAGGAGGAGAGAGGAGCTCAGTGCATCATAGGAAGTCCCCCGGCAGTCTAGGCCTATATCAGCATAACTAAGGGGTGGCTCAGGGGTCACCTGAGTCAGCCCTACTATAAGCTTTATCAAAGAGGAAAGTCTTAAGCCTACTCTTAAATGTGAGGAGGTTGTCCGCCTCCCGTACACAAACTGGGATCTGGTTCCACAGGAGAGGAGCTTGATAGCTGAAGGCTCTGGCTCCCATTCTACTTTTAGAGACTCTAGGAACCACAAGGAACCCTGCATTCTGGGAGCGCAGTGCTCTAGTGGGGTAATAGGGTACTATGAGCTCTTTAAGATATGATGGTGCCTGACCATTTAGGGCTTTGAAGGTGAGGAGAAGGATTTTAAATTCTATTCTGGATTTTACAGGGAGCCAGTGTAGAGAAGCTAATATTGGAGAAATATGATCTCTTTTCCTGGTTCTTGTCAGTAAACGTGCCGCAGCATTCTGGATCAGCTGGAGAGTCTTAATGGACGTATTGGGGCAGCCTGATAATAGAGAGTTGCAACATTCCAGCCTTATCCGAATAAGTTTGACAAACCTGTTGGCTTTTCCCAACCTGTCTGATCGACCTGTTTCTTGACCAGTAGACTTATTTTTAGCGATATCACTGTGTTTGTCGAAAATACGATTAACAATAAGTTGAATGAAACGTTCTTTTTAATTGTTATCCAGTGGTAGAGAATAATTAGTTAAAGTAAAGGCTAATACATCCTTTGGTCCATTGCATTTGACCAAACTGGAGCAGTTTGCAGCCACAGGACAGAACTCAGGAACCAGGTCCAGGTCTAAGGCCATTGCCTTGATTAAGGGAAATGACTAAAGTATTCTGTGTCCTTGGTAAATTGGCTCAGTGGTTAGCACTCCAGATCTGAGTCAAAAAGAGATGCAGATTTGCTCTGGGTATTTGCTCGTAGATATTAACCTTATTGCTAACTAAAGGACTTTCTGCTGCATCTGAGTTTTTGCAAGAGGCCAAAGAACAAGGATTTAGTTTTTGAGGGTTTAGGGATAGCTCATTAACTGTAAACCATGAGGCAACTCTTTGCATGTCCTCTATTAGACCCTGCTGACATTCCTCTGTTGGTCTAGCTGAATATTAAAGAACTGTATCATCTGCATACATCTAGAGTCAGCAGTTAGTCAGCCTTGTTGGAAGATCATTTATACATATGCCACATCCAGCTGTGATGTAGCTATACTGTAGTACATTGCTATACTGTGCTGTACTGCAAAGAGTAGTCAGAACATGCAGCAACCACTAGATGGCAGCACAAACAGGTTTGTTGTCCTGGGTTTAGTTACTCTTAAACATTCAGCCTGCTGTTCTCTGTGTGTTCATCACAGAGTGAACGGCTGCTATGAAGCGTTGTCTGGCGGTTCCACCACCGAGGGCTTTGAGGATTTCACCGGAGGCATCGCTGAGAACTACGACCTCCAACGACCCCCTGCCAACCTGTTCCAGATCATCAAGAAGGCCCTGGAGGCTGGAGCTCTGCTGGGCTGCTCCATCGACGTGAGTCTGGAGTGAAAAACACTAGACGTTATCTTCATTATGTTCAGTAACATATACTCTAATTCTGTAAAGTCATAATTTGTGTTTTGTAGTGTCCATATAAGTAGTGTTTACAGTTTTTACTGTGTTTCTACTTGCATGATTTGAGATGTTTTAAATCTAATATTAGACCTTTTAGATGAGTCTATCTTTAAAGATGAATCTCTAAAGAAAAAGTTTATTTTATTTATTTATTTTTTACAAGTTTTGTTTTGTTTTTGGTGCTTGGACTCTGTTGTTGTTGATGATGATAATGATGAGGATGAATAAACCATCCCTATTGTTGCTTTGGGGGCAGATCACCAGCGCCGCAGACTCGGAGGCCGTCACCCGTCAGAAGCTGGTGAAAGGCCACGCCTACTCGCTGACCGGTGCCGTGGAGGTGACGTTCCTTCTTTTCTTCCTTCAAATGAAATGAGAATGAGATGATATGAAACGAGGAGAATGAAATGTTGGTGTCGTTTTTGTTTCCAGGTGAACTACCGGGGTCAGCAGGAGAAGCTGGTGAGGATGAGGAACCCCTGGGGTCAGGTGGAGTGGACCGGAGCGTGGAGTGATGGGTAACCAAACCAACCACAACACTGGCATACAATATAACACTTATAAACACATGCCACACACATATACAGGTAAAAGTGAGCAGATCAAACCTGCTGTGGTGAACAGTTACAGTGGCTGACTGGTTTTGGCTTGTAGGTGAGAATATCACTGTAATATGATGATTGTTTGGTTAGAATAATGCGCAGCTATACAGAATTCTACTATGATAACAGATGAGATATCATGAGATTATTTTACATGAGACAAGATTAAATGAGATGAAACAAGACGAGATGACACAAGAGATTGTAATAAGATTAGATTCAGGAGAGATAAAATGGGACAATATTAAATTATATTAACAGGGTTAAAATGAAGATGAATGAATGAATCAGATGAGAATTAGATGAGATGAGACGAGAAGATGTGAAACAAGATAAGAAAAGCCAACATTTTACTAAGCTTGTTTTTTGTTTTCTTGTAAAGTGCTGCATGATGTCTGTTCTCTTTTAACAGTATTATTATTATGTTCATACAGATCGTCTGAGTGGAAATACGTGCAGGGAGACTGTCCACATGCCAACGCAGAGGACGGAGAGTTCTGGTAGGTCGAATGTTTGCAGTACATTCTGCCATAGATACATACTGTATTGATCCATCAGGTCAGAGGTCTCAAAGTCCTAACAGTGGTAGATAGAGGTGGTAGTGATGTTGGTGTTTGTAGCTGCAGAGTGAGAACACTTTCAATTCAATTCAATTCAATTCAGTTTTATTTATATAGCGCCATATCATAACAAAGTTATCTCAGGGCACTTTTTTGAGTAGAGCAGGTCTAGGCCGACTCTTTATATTTACAGAGACCCAACAATTCCCACCATGAGCAGCACCAGGAGACAGTGGCAAGGAAAAACTCCCTTTAACAGGTAGAAACCTCGAGCAGAACCAGGCTCAAGGTGGGCGGTCATCTGCCTCGACCGGTTGGGTTGAAGGGGGAGGGGGGGAGCGGGAGAGAGAGAGCAGGAGGAAAGAGAACATACAGTAGCACAATACAGTTCCACATAGGGATGTAAAGCAATAGTTGTGGTTATGGCATTGATGATAACACCAACAGAAATAATACTAAGAGCAATATTATAATAGTAATACTAATAATAAGAGCAATAACAGTAATAGCAGCAGCGGGTGCAGAGCAGGAGCACGGGGGCAGCAGGCGGCTGCAACCATAGATCCAGACTCTACAGCTCCAGAGGCAGAAATACCTGCAGAAAGCAACAGAAGGAGAGAGAGAGAGAGAGAGAGAGAGGGAGAGGAGAGAAAGCACACAACTACGGGAAGAAGTTGAGTTAGTAACAAGCATTGATGGATATGAGGGCGTACAGATGGAGAGGAAGAGGAGGAGAGAGGAGCTCAGTGCATCATAGGAAGTCCCCCAGCAGTCTAGGCCTATAGCAGCATAACTAAGGGGGGGCTCAGGGGTCACCCGAGTCAGCCCTACTATAAGCTTTATCAAAGAGGAAAGTCTTAAGCCTACTCTTAAATGTGAGGAGGTTGTCCGCCTCCCGTACACAAACTGGGATTTGGTTCCACAGGAGAGGAGCTTGATAGCTGAAGGCTCTGGCTCCCATTCTACTTTTTAGAGACTCTAGGAACCACAAGGAACCCTGCATTCTGGGAGCGCAGTGCTCTAGTGGGGTAATAGGGTACTATGAGCTCTTTAAGATATGATGGTGCCTGACCATTTAGGGCTTTGAAGGTGAGGAGAAGGATTTTAAATTCTATTCTGGATTTTACAGGGAGCCAGTGTAGAGAAGCTAATATTTGAGAAATATGATCTCTTTTTCTGGTTCTTGTCAGTAAATGTGCCGCAGCATTCTGGATCAGCTGGAGAGTCTTAAGGGACTTATTGGGGCAGCCTGATAATAGAGAGTTGCAGTAGTCCAGCCTAGACGTAAAAAAAGCATGGACTAGTTTTTCTGCATCTTTTGAGACAGGATGTGCCTGATTTTTGCAATGTTACGTAAATGAAAAAAGGCAGTTCTTGAAGTTTGTTTTATGTGGGAGTTTAAGGACATATCCTGATCAAAGATAACTCCAAGATTCCTTACGGTGTCACTGGAGGCCAGGGCAATGCCATCTAGAGAAACTATATCTTTAGATAATGTGTTTCGAAGGTGTTCGTGGCCAAGTACAATAACTTCGGTTTTGTCAGAGTTTAACATCAGAAAATTGCAGGTCATCCAGGTTTTTATGTCCTTAAGGCATGCTTGAAGTTTAGCTAATTGATTGGTTTCATCTGGCTTGATCGATAAATATAATTGGGTATCATCTGCATAACAATGAAAATGTATGGAATGCTTCCTAATAATATTGCCTAAAGCAAGCATATATAAGGTAAATAGAATTGGTCCAAGCAGAGAACCTAACATGTACAAACTGATATCGATCTGATAAATAGGATTTAAACCAGCTTAGTGCGGTGCCTTTAATGCCAATTGCATATTCTAGTCTTTGTAATAGAATGTGATGGTCAATGATATCGAATGCAGCACTAAGATCTAGTAAGACAAGTACAGAGACAAGTCCTTTGTCGGATGCAATTAGAAGGTCATTTGTAACTTTCACCAGTGCTGTCTCTGTGCTATGATGCTCTCTAAATCCTGACTGAAAATCCTCAAACAGCTTGTTGTTGTGTAGAAAGTCACACAACTGATTGGCGACTGCTTTCTCAAGGATCTTAGAGAGAAAAGGAGGGTTAGATATAGGTCTAGAATTTGACAAAACCACTGGATCAAAAGTGGGCTTTTTAAGAAGAGGTTTAATTACAGCTACTTTAAAGGACTGTGGCACATAGCCTTTTAATATGGACAGATTGATCATATCTAGTAAATAAGTGCTAACTAAGGGTAAAATTTCTTTAAGCAGCCTAGTTGGGTGGTAGTTGGATGGCTTAGATGAGGAAATCATGGAAGTTAGTTGACTAAGGTTGATGGGAGAAAAGCAGTCTAAATGTACATCAGGTTTTACAGATGTTTCTAATGTTTCTGTGTTTGAAGATAAGTCAGTACCAACTGAGTACTGAGAACTCTAATAGTTAGACTTTTATCATTAAAGAAGCTCATAAAGTCATTACTACTGAGGTCTATAGGAATACATGGCTCAACAGAGCTGTGACTCTGTCAGCCTGGCTACAGTGCTGAACAGAAACCTGGGGTTTTTCTTATTTTCCTCTATTAATGATGAGTAGTAGGCTGCTCTGGCATTACTGAGGGCATTCCTATAAATTTTAAGACTAACTTGCCAGGCTAAACATGATTCTTCCAGATTGGTGGAACGCCATTTCCTTTCAAGTTTTCGTGATGTTTGCTTTAATTTGCGGGTTTGCGGGTTATACCATGGAGCTAACCTCCTCTGTTTTATTATCTTCTTTTTTAGAGGGGCAATAGAGTCGAGTGTTATTCGTAGTGAGCCTGCAGCACTATCAACAAGATGATCAATTTGGGAGGGACTAAAGTTAGCATAGGAGTCATCTGTTACATTGAGACATGGAACTGAATTAAATGTCGATGGAATCACTTCCTTAAATTTAGCTACAGCACTATCAGATAGACATCTAGTGTAGGAATGTTTGCCTGATGGCGTGTAGTCCAGTAATAGGAATTCAAAAGTTAATAAAAAATGGTCTGATAAAAAAGAATTCTGTGGAAAGACTATTAGATGTTCAATTTCAATGCCATAAACAAGAACAAGGTCGAGGGTGTGGTTAAAACAGTGAGTGGGTTTATGTACACTCTGACAGAAGCCAATCGAATCTAATAATGAGATAAACGCAGCACCAAGGCTATCATTTTCTACATCCACATGAATATTAAAATCACCTACAATAATTATTTTATCTGTTTTAAGGACTAAACCTGATAAGAACTCTGAGAATTCAGATAAAAATTCAGAGTACGGTCCAGGAGCTCGGTACACTATAACAAATAGAATTGGCTGTAGTGTTTTCCAGGTTGGGTGTGAAAGGCTAAGAACAAGGCTT
>SEMN01001507.1:0-49203 GCA_005408345.1 Macquaria australasica
TATATAGACTGCTTCAGCGAACCCTTGATCACCAGTTTTGCTTGCTATTCTGATAAACTGTTTGTCTGCTGAAACATGTAAATTTGGATTAGGCGTTTGAGTCCAGGTCTGCACCTGCAGTGCTTGTTTCATCATTGGACCTAAATCCTGTGAGTTATTCCCTTTTGTAATCATTAACGTGACATGTGGCACTGAGCCCTCAACTTGAAACCAAGATGACAATGGTTCTGGGAGATGAACAGCTGCTGCCACTCCTTGTGGTCCCACATATATGTCTTCTGTTATGATATGGAAAGTTTTTCCACTAACCACTTCCTGCCAGCATTCAGCATAATTGGTGTCTGATTGATCTTTATCAAACTTCATTGTGCAATGCAGTGGTAGAGTAGGCTCCTGTGCTTCACCCACCTGAGCTTTAACCCAATCTTTCCACTGATTCCACTGATATTGTAACATTGATTCTTGTGGTATAAGCCGCATCCAATAAACCAATGAGCTGTCTGGAAGTGGTCGTGTCGCTTCAGGTGCCAACATTGACATCATTAATTGTGCTGAATCAGGAGAGTCTGGAAAACTAATATGAATCCCACTTGGTGTACACATTATGCTAGCATTCAATGAGCATAGTATATCTCGCCCTATTAGATTAACTGGGGTATCTTCTGAATACAATAATGGTGCAACAACCGTTTTTCCGCCAATTAACATGGGCACTGGCTCTGTAAGAGGTATTATTTGACTTTTCCCGGAGAAGCCTAATGTCTTTACTGATGATCTTGAGAGGGGAAGACCAGAGCCTTTTCTGCCAATACAGGAATATGTGGCACCCGTATCTACCATAAATGCATGTTCTTGCTGATTGATAACAACCGCTATTGTGGGTTCTTCCTGAGGATGCACTGATATTGCTGGCAGCATCCTTCTCCCCTCTGACTCCTCCGGGCCTCCCTATTGTTGCCCATTTGCAGCTGGCCCCTCCCAAGGATTAGTAGGGCAATCCCTTTTTAGGTGACCAGGCTGATAGCAACCCCAACACATCCCATTACTATTTTGCCAGTTCATGCCTTGCATCTGCTGCGGGTCTGGTTGCCCCTGTCCCTGTTCCTGTCCTGGAGGCGGCTGTGCATAATAGAAAGAACGCTGTTTGCCTCTCCATCCCCCTCTCTGACCTGGACCTCCCCTAGCCATCGCACGCCCTCTTCCCCGTGGAGGACCATAACTGCCCTGTGGCCATTGACCCCGATACTGTGCTGGAGGACCATAACTCATTCCCATACCTGTTGCTAATGGAAGAGCAGCGGGCTGAGCTGCTTGTGGTTGAGGTGGTGGTGGGGTTGTCATGGTTATCACAGGAGCCTGTACCTGAACCTCCGGCTGCACCTGTAGTGGAGATTGAACTTTACCTTTATCTTTTTTGTTTTTAGTTAGCTCTCCCACCTGTAGTTGAGTTAATTTATTAGCCAACTGTTTGTTTTGTTCCTCCTGTTTCTGCTTGTCTCTCCTATACTGCTCTACATAGTGTACTATGTGTTCTTGAAACAGTTCCCATGGCATTTTCATCAGGCCCACTACATTATTCAAACGGTCTTGCACCTCTGATGGCATACTTTTCTTCACCATCACTTTAAACAGACTAGCTGTCGTGTGATTAGCATCCCATAAACTCCCAGTCTCTGCCTTCCATTTTCGCTGGAAAGCATACAAATATTTAGTGGGACACTCATCTTCTCCCAGCCGCTCTCCCTCCAATTTTGAGGGATCCATCCTTTCAGGAAACTTCTGACCCAGTTTCTCCCAAATCTGTGCTCTATGACCTCCAAAACCCACCTGATCTGCTGAATTACCCTGTACCACAAGTGCTAATCCTGCCGATGCAAACACTTCCTCTGTGACATGCTTTCCTGCTACTTTCATCAAAAGAGCCTTGACATCACCTAAGGCTAACCTCTCTCCTGCTCTACTTTCTTCAAGAGCAGTGATCCACTTATTTGCGCCCTCTGTGAGCTCTGGCAGTTTCTGAACCAATCCTTCCATATCCATAAATGACCACGGCACATACCGTGTAGTTCCTGATTTAGTCAATAGTGGGCACTGTAAGATATCAAATGGTTCCTCTTCCTCATCTATACTCTGAACTGCTGGAAATGAGTATGGCTTTCCACTTCTAAGTGTACCACATGCCCTATCAAGTTCCCTTTGTGCCCGCATCTGTTCATCCAGTTTTTGGCTTTGTCTGCGGGCTTCTTCTAACCCTCTTTCCCTACAATCTCTATCCAAACGAGTTCTTTCCAGTGTTACTCGCGACCTTTCCAAAAGTTCATTCGTTTTCTTCATGTCTTCCTTCCTGACTCGCTCACGTGCTTTTTCCCTTCCTTTTGCTGTCCCCCGATCCTCCAGCCAAATACTCCCATGCACTAATCTTGACACCCCTTTTGCCTTTTTCTTGTGATCCTGATCTGTATCCTCACCACTATCTGATTCTTCACTTGAGCTACTTATGCCTGTCTCTGGTTCAGTAGGCTGAGCCTTTTCTGGTTTTGAGGGTGTCGCACTACATGACTTAGGTGTGGATGTGTACCATGGCTTGTCTCGCGATTCTCTTTGGCTTGTCTCTAGCTGAAGATGCTCAGATGGGTACTGTCTCCCTTTCTTACAGTCCAATTTTTGATACTCCTCTCTATCTTGTATGTGGTATTGATCTCCCTCTAGGCTAACATCTCGCTTCAGCAGAGCTGCGTAGTCACACAACGGTTCCTCAAGATTTGGATTTCCCTCCTTTCTGATTGTCAATGTTGCCTTTCCCTCTATACTGATATCCCCTGTTATTTCTACGCTGTCTATGTCTTCAGGTGAGTTTGGGTCCCCATGTACCGGATATTGCCCTATACCGAGCAACTTACCCACTCGTTTGAATGGATTTTTCTGTTCAGGATAAGGCGGTGGATCTATGGTCCATGTTGGCTGATCTATGCCGAGTGGTGCTGATGACTGCTTTACTGTATTTTGTTCTGGCCCTCCTTTTTCCTCATTCAATATTGCTCTCATAGTTTTGATGGTCTGCGTGTATGCAGCACTCTCTTCTTTGAACCAATTCAGCACCTCCCTCTCTTTATATCTTTTCCCTACTCTTTTGTTGCTACTGTCTGATGCCTTGTAGTGTTTTATATTTGTGGTGACCTCTTCACAGCATGCAATGTCAAAGGTCCCCTCAAGAGGCCACTGTTGAGCTCCTGTTGTTCTTTTATTCCATGCTTTCATGCATTCTAGAATCTGTTTCTTATGTTCAGGATGTTTATTAATGATCAGCTGTGCTGGTGTAGTAACTTTCTCTTTCTTATCTTGTTTCCCCATGGTGTCTTGTGTTCCCAGATATCCTTGTCTAACACTAGGAGCTCTAGGAATCTCAGGCTGACTGTCCAGTTCCCTGGTTCTTATTAATACCAATATCTTTTCTGCTGTTATGCCTGTTTTGTACTTTCTTCGTGAGAGCAAATCTGGCTCCCACTCTAACTGCTCAGCTCCCCCTGTGCCTGGTTTCTTGATTATGTCTGCCCAGATTCCTGCCTCCCACCTCACTCGTCGGGGGACCACACTAATGCACAACCGAGGGTTGACTAGAGGCCTGTGTTCTCCTTCTATTTGAAACCCCTCAGGCACACCAAAGAATGGCTCAAGTGGGAGTGTAGCTATCCCCTCAGGGTCCTGAAATAAATATTCTAACACTTGTGCTAGAGTAGTCACTGTCCATAGCCTCTGCAAAAATGGTTTCCACAATATATTAGGAGAATCTGCATGCACCTCTTACCAATTGACCCATTTAGTAATTTGCCAGAGCTTTAGATTAATCAACTGTGCATCCTGATAATGCTCTACTCCATCCTGATTCACATATGTTCTTTCTAACCAGAAATGTGTTCTAAGACCTTGGGTCTCGACATTATCCATTTAATTTCACAGACCCTCCAAATCACAACTACCCATATCAGTACACATGCTACCACAAAAATGCTCAAAAATATCCTGTTACCTATATTTGTTTGATTGATTACTCTGCTCAGATCAATCTCATCCTCCTCCACAGCCCCTCTTGGCACGTCTGCCAACTCAATTATTATTTATTTACAGGACTATCATACACATGAGACACTTACTACAACTATTTTACTACACACTAAAAACACTTTCAAGCCATTTACAGCACAGGTTTATTTACGGGTGCACCACCAAATTCAGTCACTTTAGATGTTTTTACCCTCTTATTCCATCAGATTTCCCATCTTAATGTTGTTTGATTTTATATATATATATATATATCTTAGCGTCTACTATCGTTATATAATAACTCGAGCATTAATTATTCAATTTTGCGCGTATGTTTTACTTTCAAACTTACTTTATACTTCTATATACTCCCACCATACTTTTTACTCACACAATCCCTCTTTCACACATGACGTCACATTCACTCCTTTTTAGCCGGCTGTCACTGACCTCAGTGACTCTAATTCTCTTTTCAATCTCTCTTGCTGCCCGTGCAGACCTCCTAACCTTAGGAGCGGTAGCCACAGCTCTTTATTTTTTTTTTTTATTATTTTTCTCTTTTCTCAATTACCTGCCCGTGCAGACCTCCTACCTAGGAGCGGTATCCGCAGGTGTTTTTTCCCATCATCTGACCGTACAGACCCTCAGACGTCTCAGAGGCGGTATCCTCAGATGTGGTTTTCTTTATGCTTGCCTGTTCAGACCTACTTCAAATCATTCAATAAAGTAGCGGTATCCACAAGACTTTAACTTATACTAGATGCCTACCCGTGCAGACCTTCCCTGATACAGGGAAGCGGTAGCCGCAGGACTTTTCTATTTTATATTCTAAGTCTCAGACTATTTTGCTATAAAATTTTATTTAACAAGCTATTTATACTATTTTTCAGAATCAGCTAGATCTCCTGATTCTAAAAATATATATATATCTGTCCTTTAGTGCACTTTTTATGCTAAGCTAACGGCTATCAGGCTAACATGGGGTAATATCATTCACACCGGGTATCAGGGATGCTACCTAAGGCTTTACCTCTAATGCTAAAATGCTAAGCTCATGCTACTGCTCTGAAAACAGGCTAATATGGTACACCTTCCTGCCCCCTAGGTGCCAGTGATGCTGTTTTCAACCTGCCTTACAATGATAACAACCTAATATGCTATGCTACTTAACTAATTTGGAATGCTTACTTCCTCCTGATATCCCAAAACATCAATATCAGCTTTTTCCTCAATGTGACTAATGCTAAGCTAACATGCCACTAGGCCCAATCAACATGCTGGTGCTAAATCCTGCTAATCCCAGTTTTCCCAGTGCAACATACAGTCACTGTCCGGTCAGTTAAGTCAGTCAACACACAACTCACATCAGAACTCTTACTTTAAATCTAGGATCTTTGGAGGAGAGGCAACGCATCGTCTGTGACCTGGGCGATGACACACTGTGCTCAAAACAACAAGTGTATGCAGAATTAAAAAATGGCTCTGCTTACCGGTATTATGGGGCGCCCCCGTTGTCAGAGCTGCAGTGGCCTCGTCCAAGCCCCAGGCCCCACGGCCTCTCCTGGCTGGCTCGCCAATGTAATGTGGAGGAAAAATCAAGAAGCTGGGCCGGATGTCTTCAGGATCTTCACCACACTGTAGAGAATAACAGTCACCAATAAAACACTGAGTCAAAAAGAGTTCAGATGTGAGCAAAGTTTTACTGTTCAAGCAAAGCAAGCAGTACAGCAAACATGAGTCCTTCCATGGAAGCACTGATCTCTCAATGCACAGCTCCTGCCTTTTATACTCTTTCTGGAACCCCCCCTTCTGTGGTTTTACAACTTTAGTACCTCCTCCTGGCCTTGAATTGCCACTTTGATTAGACACCATTATTTTTCTTTTTATCCATTCTCCTGTGTTTGAGAAACAATGGTGTCATTTCTCCAGTGGTCATCACTTCAAGTCATCTGATGTACTTGGTTCACAATAAACAATCGTGTCATCTGCTAGGTGTTTTCCAAGTCCTAAGGGCTCATCCTCTTTGGTCCATAGTTAATGGTGTCTGACCACAATGTTGAGTCTATTTTTTTTAAAAACATGTGCTTTCAGTGTCCTCCTTGGTATCTTCCATTTCCCCTAAGGGTGGGTTTAAACATCTGCTGTTTTCTACATGCTTTATTCATAGTTTAACAGTCATATGATGTTTTTCTCATGTCCTTTAGTTCATCACACATGCTTTATTCATAGTTTAACAGTCATCTGATGTTTTCCTCAAGTCTTTTAGTTTTATTACCGCCTATCCTTACATTGGACCTTTTCATAGGGGTTTTCCCTTAGGTCATTCGTACTCTTGCTCATGCAGGCATGTGATAACTAATGCATCTATTCTGCAGCTAATCATGCTCGATGTCTCTTCATCTGTTTATAACATGCTGGTGCTCTTTAATACTAGGTGCTCATTAATACTACGTTATACAATTACACTTGGTATTATACTTCCAGTGATCTTTGTTAACTTAATTATTGTCATACAGTTAGTGTCCAGTGTTCATTAATTCTATCTAATTTTATTCCCCACACCATGCCCTAGTAAGCATAACATTAGCAACTGACTACAAACATCACACATTGCTCAGTTGGTGTTTTAACAATAGATTTCTCAAAAAGACTAAACAGAATATTTTGAACGAGAGTGGACATTCTTTCTAGAACATGATGACACATCAGAAACATCAGCACTAAACCTCTGGGAAATATCAAAAGCAGTAATGAGGGGAAAAGATTATTGCATTTTCATCTTGGATAAAGAAAAAAGACAATGAGGAAATGTAAATATACATAAATAAAGAGATGAACACATTACACTCACAAAACCCATCAGAAGTACACTTTAAAAAATTACTCAGTGCCAGACTCAAGTTAAACAATTTGTCAAATCAGAAAACAGAACTCACATTGTCTTGACTAAACATTTTGATTCATGAGACAAATCAAGACCCTTCTAGTCAGTAAACTAAAACAAAATAAGGAAAAGACACTTGGGAAAACAACTTATGATTTATCAGAAATAAACTTTCAGCTCTTTCTATTCCAAATTATACACACCATAAAAAGACCTTAGTACAGAAGACAGATTGTTTTCTGAGGAGTGTCTCCCTACCAGCTCTAACAGTTTTACATACTGCACTAGCCCATAAACTCACACCTGAAGAAAACATTCACAGATTAATTATTTGTTGGATGGCGCTAAAGAAAACAACATTCCATCCTTTATTGCATCACTGGACACAGAAAAGGCTTTTGATCTCTCATCATTAGATCATACTTAAAGCTGGGGTAGGCAAAACCTTCCGCCTCTCTCTCTGCTGCCTCGTATAATTCCGCTAAGCTCCTCCCATCAAACCCACAACTTCGACTGGCAGCAGGAGCCGGTTCCCCTGCGAAACTGTAGGGCTCGTAGGGCTCGCTCTCCATGGCGTGAGCCTCACCGAGACCGCGACCCCTCCCACCGTGACTTGTTTTCTCAAAGACGCTCCTCCAGCGCTACGCAGCCGCAGAGCAGAGCGCCCCAGGCTTCAGAGGCAGCTGCAACGCCGTCCAGCAGCGGGATGAGAGGCTAGTACACCACACACACATCACCGTCCCCCATCAAAAGTTACTCCCCACTGTTTGTCATCATGCCTCTTTGCTCTCAGACCACTTGAATTACAATATGCTGCACGGTTATTTTTGCCCAGTGACGCCAAAAGAAAACTGCCTACCCAACCTTTAAGCACCTGGATCAAATTACTCATCATCAGCACAAACCAATGGACATATCTCACCACCCTATTAGTTGAAATGAGGAACTGGACAAGGCTGTTCACTCCCTGACTATTTGAACTTTTCATAGAACCACTTGACACATCTATTTGCCAACATGACAACATCACTGGTTCCGAACTGCAGTAAATGAACACAAGATCAACTTATATGCAGATGATATAGGCCCACTTCTCTACCTCACAGACCTACAAACTTCGCTTCACAATGTCCATAGTCTAGTTAACCACATCACTTAAAATCTCAGACTATTCCATAAATTGGTCAAAATCAGAAATTCTCCCTTTTCATGATGCACATTGGAATGCTGAGGATTGGAAGCCCCCCAAAATCACCTCCTAAATCAAGTATTTAGGTATTCACATCTCATCAAACCTCAGAAACCTTCTATCACTTAATTTCACCCCCCCTCCGAAAAAGACGATTTGGCTAAATGGAACAAATGACCACTTTCCCTCAGGTCGTATCATAACCATAAAAATGAATATATTACCAAAACTCAACTGTCTTTTTCAAATGACCCCAATTACCCCTCCAGAACAGTGGTTCAGTAAATTAGAGAATCAAGTCACTTCATTCTACTGGAAACAGAAAAGACCCAGAATCAAACTATCCATCTTACAATGCTGTTAGTGGTTAGGAGGCTTAGAAGCACCCAGGTCTTACCTGTGTTTTATATCTGGTCAGTCACAGTATATGACATTGGACAAGAGACAC
The DNA here is from genome assembly GCA_005408345.1 of Macquaria australasica. Taxonomy (NCBI): domain Eukaryota; kingdom Metazoa; phylum Chordata; class Actinopteri; order Centrarchiformes; family Percichthyidae; genus Macquaria; species Macquaria australasica. The sequence continues at coordinate 8,563 of SEMN01001507.1, forward strand.
AAACCACACATTATGGTTAGACACAGAACTCCCCAGCACCTTGTCACTCACACTGAAAGACATGCCAACTATAGGTGAAACAAAAAAACATACAGGTTTCCACAACCAAATAATCAGCACAACTCTCCTAGCATGGTGGAAGGCCAATAACCTTATAGGATCCTCACCCTCTCCCTCACCTTTAACACCCCTCTGGTACAACCCCATGTTCACATGTCAACAACAAACCACTGTTCTTCGCTGTCCGGAAAATGCATGGAATCACACACAACACATCTCTTTAGGGGGGTCTGCAAGAACATTCCAACCTACCCAACACCTGTATCTTTCAGTACATTCAGTTAAAATCTCGAGCCCTACCAATCCAACTTACCAACCGTCATTGCTTGCAAAACTCCAGTCTTTCAGCAGCAAGAGACTACTTTCTTATATCTATAAGACCATTACAAACAAGCACTGCACTATAAACAAGCGCATAACCATACCAACCAATAAATGGACAGCTGACCTTCACCTCAACTCTAATGACCTACCCTGGCAAAAAATATGTTTAAACACATTCAACATGCCAGGCAATGGTAAAATCCAACAGATGCAATTTAAGATCCTACATAGAACACACCTGACTCAGACTCAGAGACTCAAACCAGTGTCCAACGTGTAATCAAATAGACAATCACATCCATGCATTCTGGCTTTGTACACACATTCAGTCATTCTGGTCGGAGGTCACCAAGAGGCTCTCCGACATCCTTGTTTCAGCATTTCAGTGATATGTCATAGTTCTCATATGAGAAATTTATACTAATCTCTTCAACAGTAGCAAAAAAAGTAATGCTACTAAACTGGAAGGAAATAACCAAAGTCTCAGTTATACAATGGCTAAACTTACAAACAGATCATTCAAATATGGAACAGCTAACTTCCACAAGAAAAGACAAGACTGGACAGTATCATAAAACTTGGCTTCCATTTATCAACTTCATAAAGAAGAGCTGAAACCTCTTCCCTCACTACCACCACTGTCTGCAGCAGGACACACAAAGACTCACTCCAGCGACTGGAAAAGTCTAACTTTCTCTCTCTTGCACACGCACACACACACTTTAACGGCACTACCACATCTACATTTTCTTTCTTTAAAAGTTGATTAAATTTTGTCTCATTCAGAATGTATGTCATGTATGATCAATACAACAGTAGATCCACCTCTTAGGTGTCTGATACCATGCTATCCAACCTTTAATGCTGTTACAACTATTACTACTGTCACTCTTTTATTGCCTATTTTTACTACTACTACTACTACTGTCACTGCTGCTGATATTGATAGGTAGGAATGGAAAAAGTACTAGAATGTTAGTTAAATTGTACTCTGAGTAAACGTTAGTTTCATTAAAAAAAAGAAAAGAAAAGAGGGAGGCGGGTGTCAAATTAGGCTACATTAATTAAATAGCCTGACACTAAACAATATGCTCAACGTGGGTAGTCAAACATTTGACTCCGCCCACATTGAGCAACTCCCTTCCCGTTTCAAACAATATAAACTCCAGAGCAACTGCAGCCCACAAACGCACATATTAACACAAAGGAGAGACAGCACAGTTTTTACACACCATGTAGCACACATGCACACGCACAATGCTGCAGTGTTAGGAACTGCAGTGGTTGCTGACGCTCTCACCTGTACATGGAGTTATAACAGTAAGTGAGTCTGTTATTCTACTCACCTGTCTAAAAGTAATTCTGTGAGCTTTGACCACCGCAAAGTCCTCTACAGTCTGCTAAAGGTTCAACTTCTCTGCTTGTTCATTATCAATGCATAATATAACCAGTCCACTCAGCCTCTCTGTCCCACTATGCTCCTCCAAAGTTTTTTTCACATTTAGAGCTGAATGAATGCTCTGTAGTCACAACTGTGACAGGGATAACAAACAGCACAACAGCCTCACACATCTCACTGAAGGTAAAAGTTCCTCAGTGAACACAGAAGTCACCTGGAGGATCCACCATGAGCATTTTAGCATTTAGCCAGACCCAGCACCTGTTGGTCCTGGGCAGCAGTGTCGGTATGCCTTGGTGTCCGAGGCCAAAGCCCCAAATGTTTTTTGAATAGCCCTGGAAAAAATCTACAAAAATAACAATAATAAAAAAATTGCCCCAGAAATCGGCATCGTCAACATCAAGCTTCATTGTCAAAACACCTGTTATTCTGTGTTTCAATTCAATCTACTGTCAGACTGCTGATTTATTTTATTTGTACAACACAAAGTGCCAAACATTACAGCAGTCAAATAAAAATGTAAAAACTGAATAAAAAAGTAAAGTAGCAATGGTGCTATAGGTTTGCGAATTCTCAACTGCCCCTGTCTCGGGTGGGACCGCACCCCCCCCGACACTCGGGTAGTGAACGTACACATTCAGGATGCATCTTTTCCAGAGTGTCAGCTGAGTGCAGAGTGTCACCTCTCTGGAGCTCTGTCCTCCTACAGCCGCAAACACACCAGCAGCTTCTTCTCTGCTGCAGCTGCGGATTTGGCTCCTTTTTAATGATTTTATTTTTTTAAAATCAAAAAAATTAACTCATACATTCTACTACATACACGATTACATACTACATTCTGCATGTAACAGTTATAGACATTGGTACTTTACTATTGGGCCCACCACATTGTGATATTATCACATCACTACAGTGGCAAACTAGAAATGGGAAGATAAAGTAGGAATAACTGCAAACACATTGAAAGAGATTGAAAATGTGGTACTGGGATGATCGCATTTGGCATTTGTTTGTGTGACACTGGTCTCCAGACAGGTTGGTCATGAGGGGTAAGCTGGCCTACTGGCGGAAGGATAATGTTTAAAGGGCTGATCCACTGAGTGGAATAAAAGCAGACTGCTTTGAGTCATGGCTGGTTGAACATTGGGCAGGCATACTGTCTCCAAAGTCCACAATGTTTGACTTCACTGATTGTTCTGTTATCTTACCTACACATTACATTATGGTGTATGTGTTTGTGTGTGTGCGTGTGCGAGGGGAATACCCATTTGAATGTGACTCTTTGTGTGATTGATTGTTTGATTGATCTCACGTGTTCCCTCCAGTGACCTCTGATTCTAATCTCTGCTTCATACACACAAACCTACAGACTGTCCACATTTGTACACAGATGAACCACATGGAAAAGAACTTTCATGTCATTAAATCAGATTTACAAGCACATAGACAGAGGTGGAAAAACTACTCAAATCTTTAACTTCGGTAAAAGCACGAGCACCGTCAATGAAAAAGGGTAACGCCTGCACACACTCCATGCCACAAAAAGTTTAATAATGACGTTTCGATCCTACTTGGATTTTCGTCAGGTCAGAATGTTTAAAAAATGGAAACCACACCCATATTTATACATCATGCCCACCAATAGGCTGACAAGCTCCATGATAGCAGGTGTGGTTAACCATCCCATCTGCCCAAGTGCATAGAAAAAGGTACATAGAGAGAACCAGTAATACAAAAGCCATACTTCAAAATATAATATATATATATATATATATAATGTTGTAGCAAGCTCTCCTGCTCGCGGGTTCCGCTGACAGATACGCAGGGACAACGTTATTGTTTACGGCCGTGGCTGGCCCTTTATTCGGCTCACTGAGGTCACACAAAACTCACACACACGGCCCCGACTGTCTCTTCTCTGTCCCCTCTCCTTTGCAGCTGCCTCTGTCCGTCTCTGTCCTCCGTTCTCCAGCCTCTCTCGATCCCCAGGCTGCCGCTACTGATAAAACACACACCTTGATTATCATTTGCAGCACCTGTGTGCTGCCCTGACTTCCTGAGCCACTCCCCCACCTCTCTCCTCTGCAGCTGAGCGCTAAACCACGCCCCGCCACCACATACCTCCACCGCCCAACTGAGGCCGGGGCAACATCCGGCCGAACCTACTCCCCCCCCCCTGGGCGGGAGAGGAAGTCGGCCACGACCATCTGCGTACCCGGCCTATGGACCACCTTGAACTTAAAAGGCTGTAACGCCAGATACCAACGGGTGATCCGGGCGTTGGCATCCTTCATGCGGTGGAGCCACTGGAGCGGGGCATGGTCCGAACAGAGGGTGAAGGCCCGTCCCAGCAGGTAGTAGTGGAGGGCTCGACCGCCCACCGGATTGCCAAGCACTCTCTCGATGGTGCTGTATCGAGTTTCCCTGTCGGACAGCTTGCGGCTGATATACAAAACGGGGCGGTCGACCCCCCGCACCTGCTGGGTCAAGACTGCCCCCAACCCCCTGTTCGAGGCATCAGTCTGCAGACAGAAAGGGAGAGAGAAGTGGCTCCCCACAGATGGCCTGCTTCACCCTCTCAAACGCCATCTGGCATTGCTCCGTCCACTGGACCGGATCTGGCGCACCCTTCTCGGGTGAGATCGGACAAGGGCCAGGGCCTGACCAGAGCTGCGAACCCCGGTATGAACCGTCGGTTGTACCCTGCCAGCCCCAAGAACCCCCTCACCTCTTTTTTGGACTTGGGCCTCGGGCAGGTTGCAATGGCTGCGGTTTTGTCAATTTGTAAAGCTTATAGTCGGGCTGACTCAGGTGACCCATGAGCCCCCCCTTAGTTATGCTGCTATAGGCCTAGACTGCCGGGGGACTTCCTATGATGCACTGAGCTCCTTTCTCCTCCTCTTCCTCTCCATCTGTACGCCCTCATATCCCATCAATGCTCGCTCAGTCAGTCAGTCAGTCAGTCAGTCTCTCTCTCTCTCTCTGTGTGTAGAGTCTGGGTCTGTGGTTGCTGCCGCCTGCTGCCCCCGTGCTCCTGTTCTGCACCCGCTGCTGCTATTGCTGTTGTTGCTCTTGTTATTAGTATTGCTATTATAGTGTTGCTCTTAGTGTTGTTTCTGTTGGTGTTAACATCAATGCCATTACCATATCTATTGCCTTACATCCCTATGTGGAACTGTATTGTGCTGTTGTATGTTCTCTTTCCTCCTGCTCTCTCTCTCCCGCTCCCCCCCTCCCCCTTCAACCCAACCGGTCGAGGCAGATGACCGCCCACCTTGAGCCTGGTTCTGCTCAAGGTTTCTACCTGTTAAAAGGGAGTTTTTCCCTTGCCACTGTCGCATAGTGCTTGCTCATGGTGGGAACTGTTGGGTCTCTGTAAATATAAAGAGTCGGTCTAGACTTGCTCTACTCGAAAAAGTGCCCTGAGATAACTTTGTTATGATATGGCGCTATATAAATAAAACTGAATTGAATTGAATTTGGGGCCGCACCTGCCCTCCGCCCAAGAGGTGTCCCAGATACCGTACCTCTCTCCGTCCCACCGCACACTTCTTCGGGTTGGCTGTGAGCCCCGCTGTCCTCAGGGATTCGAGCACCGCTGCCACCCGCCGCACATGCTCCACCCAGCTATTGCTAAAGATGATAACATCATCTAGGTAGGCGGCAGCATATGTGGCATGTGGCCGCAGCACCTGGTCCATGAGACGCTGGAAAGTAGCTGGGGCTCCAAACAAGCCGAATGGAAGTGTAACAAACTGGTATAATCCGTACGGAGTGGAGAATGCTGTTTTCTCCCTGGACTCTGGAGACAGGAGAATCTGCCAGTAGCCCTTGGTCAAATCCAGTGTCGTGAAAAATCGAGCCGTGCCCAGACGGTCCAGGAGTTCGTCGACCCGGGGCATGGGGTACGCATCAAATCGTGACACATCATTCACCTTGCGATAATCCACACAGAACCGTGTAGACCCATCTTTCTTCACCACCAGAACGATGGGGCTACACCAGGCACTGTAGGACTCTATTACTCCCATCTCCAGCATGGCCTTTAATTCCGCCTGCACAATTTTACGTTTGTGTTCAGGCAACCGATAGGGCCGTGAACGTACTGTCACGCCCGGGTGAGTCTCTATGTGGTGCTCTATGAGGGTGGTGCGGCCAGGCAGGAGGGAGAACACGTCAGCAAACCGCTGTTGTAATTGGTCTACGTCTGCTCTCTGGGACGGAGATAGGAGGTCGTCGCAGGGCAGTGAGCCTGGGATCCTGGAGGTCAGAACCTCCGGCCCCAGCTCTTCCCTCTCCCCAACCACCGTCGCCAGAGCAGCAGACTCAGCTTCCCGCCATAATTTGAGGAGGTTCAGGTGGTAAATTTGGGCGGACCCCCCCCTGTCCGAGCGCACCACCTCGTAGTCCACCTCACCCACTCGTCGTGTGACCACGAAGGGACCTTGCCACTTGGCGAGTAGTTTGGAGCTAGCAGAAGGGAGTAATACCAGAACCTTGTCTCCCGGTGTAAATTGTCTCAGTTTGGTCCCTCTGTTGTACAGGTGCTGTTGCCGTTCCTGGGCCTGCAGCAAATTCTCTCGTGATAGCTGTCCTAGCGTGTGGAGTTTTGCTCGCAGGTCCAGGACGTATTGAATTTCATTCTTGCTGGGGCTGGGTCCTTCCTCCCAGTTTTCTTTAACTAGGTCCAGCACCCCTCTAGGTTTTCTGCCAAATAGCAGCTCAAAGGGAGAAAACCCCGTGGAGGCCTGGGGGACCTCCCGCACTGCAAACAACAGAGGATCAAGCCATTTGTCCCAATTTCTGCTATCATCGTGTATGAACTTACGAATCATGGATTTTAAGGTTTTGTTCAGTCGCTCGACAAGCCCGTCAGTTTGGGGATGGTACACACTCGTCCGAATCGACTTCACTCCCAATAATTCGTAAAGTTCCCTCAGTGTCCGTGACATAAATGAAGTGCCCTGGTCCGTTAGAATCTCTTTCGGGATCCCAACTCTTAGCCTTTCACACCCAACCTGGAAAACAGTACAGCCAATTCTATTTGTTATAGTGTACCGAGCTCCTGGACCGTATTCTGAATTTATATCTGAATTCTCAGAGTTCTTATCAGGTTTAGTCCTTAAAACAGATAAAAAAATTATTGTAGGTGATTTTAATATTCATGTGGATGTAGAAAATGATAGCCTTAGTGCTGCGTTTATCTCATTACTAGATTCGATTGGCTTCTGTCAGAGTGTACATAAACCCACTCACTGTTTTAACCACACCCTCGACCTTGTTCTTGTTTATGGCATTGAAATTGAACATCTAATAGTCTTTCCACAGAATTCTTTTTTTATCAGACCATTTTTTATTAACTTTTGAATTCCTATTACTGGACTACACGCCATTAGGCAAACATTCCTACACTAGATGTCTATCTGATAGTGCCGTAGCTAAATTTAAGGAAGTGATTCCATCGGCATTTAATTCAGTTCCATGTCTCAATGTAACAGATGACTCCTATGCTAACTTTAGTCCCTCCCAAATTGATCATCTTGTTGATAGTGCTGCAGGCTCACTACGAATAACACTCGACTCTATCGCCCCTCTAAAAAAGATGATAAAACAGAGGTTAGCTCCATGGTATAACCCGCAAATTAAAGCAAACCACGAAAACTTGAAAGGAAATGGCGTTTACGTTTAGCCTGGCAAGATAGTCTTAAAATGTATAGGAATGCCCTCCGTAATGCCAGAGCAGCTTACTACTCATCATTAATAGAGGAAAATAAGAACAACCCCAGGTTTCTGTTCAGCACTGTAGCCAGGCTGACAGAGTCACAGCTCTGTTGAGCCATGTATTCCTATAGACCTCAGTAGTAATGACTTTATGAGCTTCTTTAATGATAAAATTCTAACTATTAGAGAAAAAATTCAGCACCTCCTGCCCTCAGTTGGTACTGACTTATCTTTAAACACAGGAACCTTAGAAACAACTGTAAAACCTGTACATTTAGACTGCTTTTCTCCCATCAACTGTAATCAACTAACTTCCATGATTTCCTCATCTAAGCCATCAACGTGTCTCTTAGACCCCGTCCCAACTAGGCTGCTTAAAGAAATTTTACCCTTAGTTAGCACTTATGTACTAGATATGATCAATCTGTCCTTATTTAAAGGCTATGTGCCACAGTCCTTTAAAGTAGCTGTAATTAAGCCTCTTCTTAAAAAGCCCACTCTTGATCCAGGGATTTTGTCAAATTATAGACCTATATCTAACCCTCCTTTTCTCTCTAAGGTCCTTGAGAAAGCAGTCGCCAATCAGTTGTGTGACTTTCTACACAACAACAAGCTGTTTGAGGATTTTCAGTCAGGATTTAGAGTGCATCATAGCACAGAGACAGCACTGGTGAAAGTTACAAATGACCTTCTAATTGCATCAGACAAAGGACTTGTCTCTGTACTTGTCTTGTTAGATCTCAGTGCCGCATTCGATACCATTGACCATCACATTCTATTACAGAGACTAGAACATTTAATTGGCATTGAAGGTACTGCACTAAACTGGTTTAAATCCTATTTATCAGATCGATATCAGTTTGTACACGTTAATGATGAATCCTCTATGCATGCCAAAGTTAGTCACGGAGTTCCACAAGGTTCTGTGCTTGGACCAATTCTATTTACCTTATATATGCTTCCTTTAGGCAATATTATTAGGAAGCACTCCATAAATTTTCATTGTTATGCAGATGATACCCAATTATATTTATCGATCAAGCCAGATGAAACCAATCAATTAGCTAAACTTCAAGCATGCCTTAAGGACATAAAAACCTGGATGACCTGCAATTTTCTGATGTTAAACTCAGACAAAACTGAAGTTATTGTACTTGGCAGAGAACACCTTCGAAACACATTATCTAAAGATATAGTTTCTCTAGATGGCATTGCCCTGGCCTCCAGCGAAACCATAAGGAATCTTGGAGTTATCTTTGATCAGGATATGTCCTTTAACTCCCACATAAAACAAACTTCAAGAACTGCCTTTTTTCATTTACGTAACATTGCAAAAATCAGGCACATCCTATCTCCAAAAGATGCAGAAAAACTAGTCCATGCATTTGTTACGTCTAGGCTGGACTACTGCAACTCTCTATTATCAGGCTGCCCCAATAAATCCCTTAAGACTCTCCAGCTGATTCAGAATGCTGCGGCACGTTAACTGACAAGAACCAGAAAAAGAGAACATGTTTCTCCAATATTAGCTTCTCTACACTGGCTCCCTATGGAAAATCAGAATAGAATTTAAAATCCTTCTCCTCACCTTCAAAGCCCTAAATGGTCCGGGCACCATCATATCTCAAAAGGCTCACATAGTACCCTGTGCCCACTAGAGCACTTTCAGCTCCAGTCTGGGGTTCCTTGTGGTTCTTAGAGTCTCTAAAAGTAGAATGGGAGCCAGAGCCTTCAGCTATCAAGCTCCTCTCCTGTGGAACCAGATCCCAGTTTGTGTACGGGAGGCGGACAACCTCCTCACATTTAAGAGTAGGCTTAAGACTTTCCTCTTTGATAAAGCTTATAGTAGGGCTGACTCAGGTGAGCCCTGAGCCCCCCCTTAGTTATGCTGCTATAGGCCTAGACTGCCGGGGGACTTCCTATGATGCACTGGGCTCCTTTCTCCTCCTCTTCCTCTCCATCTGTACGCCCTCATATCCCATCAATGCTTGTTATTAATTCAACTTCTTCCCGTAGTTGTGTGCTTTCTCTCCTCTCTCTCTCTCCCTCCCCTTCTGTTGCTTTCTGCAGGTGTTTCTGCCTCCGGAGCTGTAGAGTCTGGGTCTGTGGTTGCTGCCGCCTGCTGCCCCGTGCTCCTGCTCTGCACCCGCTGCTGCTATTGCTGTTGTTGCTCTTGTTATTAGTGTTGCTATTATGGTGTTGCTCTTAGTGTTGTTTCTGTTGGTGTTAACATCAATTCCATTACCATATCTATTGCCTTACATCCCTATGTGGAACTGTGTTGTGCTGCTGTATGTTCTCTTTCCTCCTGCTCTCTCTCTCCCGCTCCCCCCCCTCCCCCTTCAACCCAACCGGTCGAGGCAGATGACCGCCCACCTTGAGCCTGGTTCTGCTCGAGGTTTCTACCTGTTAAAAGGGAGTTTTTCCTTGCCACTGTAGCATAGTGCTTGCTCATGGTGGGAACTGTTGGGTCTCTGTAAATATAAAGAGTCGGTCTAGACTTGCTCTATTCGAAAAAGTGCCCTGAGATAACTTTGTTATGATATGGCGCTATATAAATAAAACTGAATTGAATTGAATAGAACAACAAAAACACAGACACACGGCCCTCTGGCCGTAACACTGCTTAATATATCCCACCCATTGACAGGTGCTATTGTAACGAGATAATCAATGTTCTTCACTTCACCTGTCAGTGGACATAATGTTATGGCTGATCGGTGTACAATTCTGCACTACAGTACTGAAGGTGATTGACAGTGATTGGTGAGAGTGATGATATCTGATATCTATTGTTCTTTTTTTATTGGTGCAGCAGTAACTTTATTTTCACTGTGATTGAAATGTTCATACATTAATGTAGTTAATCGTGCCATCCTGTGGTTTCCACAAAGAATCCTAACAATACTAACAAGCCAGTACAGAAAAACAGTGCCTGACACACATCTGAACAGGCAGGCAGCCAAGGCCATAGCCTAAACTTTAGAAATATTATACATAATATACATCATGAGTCACCTCAGTCATGACTAATGAAGGAGAGCAGGCTCATAATAAATTCAGTTTTCATTTCAATGTTAGCTCAGGTTTGTTAACTTAATTACAGATGCTTCCTGTTTAAATAGCTTCACGTTATCTTGCTTTTAAGCTTTAGCGTTTGTGAATGGGTGATATTGGCTTCTTTAGAAGTTATGTATGCCTATTATCTAAAGATCACTGCTTATTAAACTTATCTTGCCATAGCGAACTGATATTTTGTGATCATAACATACAGTAGTCATCTCATTGTCTCCAGATAACAAGTGGTGGACATTCATTCATTCCATTCATTCATTTTCCAGTGCTTATGCAGGGGGTGGACCACATGTCCTTTTCCCCAACCACTTCTTATTCCTGAAGGATCTCGAAGCATTGCAAGTACAGATGGGATATGTAATCCCTCCAGTTGCTTTGGGGTGGCATCCAGCGGACATCCTAATCAGATGCCCAAATCTCCTCAACTGGCTCTTTTTAATTTGAAGGAACAGCTTTCCACTCTGAGCTCCAGCCCACATGTTTTTATTCTCCAAAAATCCAAAATCTCACAAACATAGGCAAACAGTGGAATGTAAATCAAGTCTGAAAATATAATCCCAATTATATAATTGTGATGTCATCAGGGTTATTGTGGCTTGGGCTTGGATACTAGAAATGTAAAAGAGATAGATGGATTTTATTGTCCCCAATGGGGAAATTTGTTGGAATATTAAATACAGTTTGAAAAGTGCATTTTTACCAGGCGGGGAAGGTCTAACAAAGAGATGCTATTGAGTTTATTAGCATAAGACCAAGCATTATTAGCATAATGTAATATACAGTGTTTTTGGAGCTAGACTCATACTAGGGACTAGAAGTCAGAATATCTCGGCCTCAGCTGCCTCTTTATGGAAGTACTAAATCACTGGAATACTCCAGTGAGTACTCATCCCCGTCCCCAAAAAGCCAAGGACCACAGGCCTTAATGACTACAAACCCGTCGCCCTCTGTGGTAATGAAGTAATTTGAGCGCCTTGTGCTGTCCCACCTGAAAGCCATCACTGACCCTCCACTGCAGTTCGCCTACAGAGCCAACAGGTGAGTTGGGTACCCGGAGTCGCCCCACCGCACTGGGGTTTAAAGGGAAGGCGCCGATGAGAGAGGGAGAGCTCCGGCTCGGGGCCAGACCACGCCGCTGCCGCCTCCTCGTCCTCCTCCACCGCCGCCGGTGAGAGACCCTCGGACGAAGACTAATCTTTGTCGCCCACCGCCGACCCTAAGGGGTTCGGGGGACGGCAAAACCCGGTAATGATACTTCTGCAGGTTCACCTACGGAAACCTTGTTACAACTTTTACTTCCTCTAGATAGTCAAGTTCGATCATCTTCTCGGTGCTCCGACGGGGGCCATGACCGACCCCGGCAGTACCGATCCAAGGACCTCACTAAACCATCCAATCGGTAGTAGCGACGGGCGGTGTGTACAAAGGGCAGGGACTTAGTGCCCTGAGATAACATTGTTATGATATGGCGCTATATAAATAAAACTGAATTGAATTGAATCCCTATCTGGTACGCTGTTGCCACTGCCAAGGACAAGGGCAGACTGCAGCGTTTCATTTGCTCAGCAGAGAAGGTGATTGACTGCAATCTGCCATCCCTCCAGGACCTGTACACCTCCAGGATCTTGAGGCGAGCAGGAAAGATTGTGGCTGACCCCTCCCACCCCGGTCACAAACTCTTTGAAACACTCCCCTCTGGCAGGAGGCTGCGGTCCATCAGGACCAAAACCTCATGCCATAAGAACAGTTTCTTCCTGTCAGCAACTGGCCTCATCAACAAGGCCCCCAGGACCCCCACTGACACGGACTCTGACACCCCCATAAACCCACCCCCCCAATGGACACTACATGTTATATTAATGTAAACCTCAATGACTGCATCAATGCCTTACATTAACGCACATCTCCTATCTAACTATCATCTTTGTACACATATTGTTTTTACTACACTCCACACCTAATCTGAACCTTTGCACATCCCCTAGTTATTATTTTGCACATCCGGCACAAAATATACAGCTCTTCATTTTCATAAAAGATATATTGTACAGTTCTTTCTTATGTTATCTTATTTTAAATTTATATTGCTAATTTCTCTATTATATATTTGTATTCTTTACTTTTTTTTTTACAGTACGTGCTTTTTATTTGCTTTATATATATATATATATATATATATATATATATATATAAATTTCCCCACTCGCCCCTGTGGGCGTTCATGGAGTGCAGTTAGTTTCTTGAGCCAGTAGGTGTGGATCATATCCGGGCCTGGTGCTGTCCAGCTCTTCATACCTGACACTCTTTCTTGGATGTCTGCCATTGTGATAGTTACTGGCTCTTGTTCTGGGAGATTGCTATGGTCTGCTCTTAGATCCACTAGCTATTGAGCATTGGTGTTATGTGATGCCTCCTTCTCCCATATGCTCTTCCAGTATTGTTCTCAGCCCTGGGCGGATCTGTTCTTGTGTTATTACCCTGCCACTGAGAGTACACTTTGGAGGGTTCGGTGGAGAACATTCTGTTCTGCTTCTCTCTTTAGGCGACACCTGACGCGGACCTTGTTAACCCGGGCGACGTCCGAGCCGGTGTGGCTCTTGTATTCATATCACTCATTATTATATGAGGTAGGTAGTGTTAAGGGCCCTGCCTAATCGAACCCCCGATCTCCTGTACCAAAGTCAGTGGTGTTACCCACTGAGCTATCCAGCCGCATATATATAATATATATATATATATATATATATATATATATATATATATATATATATATATATATATATATATATATATATATATATATATATATATATATATATATATATATAAATTTTTATTTTTATTTTTTATTATTTTTATTTATTTATTTATGCATGCTAACCTATATACCAAAGCAAATTCCTTGTAAGTGAAAACCTATTTGGCAATAAATCCGATTCTGATTCTTTCAGTTTTAATTTCAAGATTACAGGTCTAAAATATCAGAATCAACAATGAATGGGTAATAGACAGTAGATCGGCTGCTGTAATACTCTTTCATCAATGAATTCTTGAATGGGATTAAGACAAGTTTAAAATAGCATAAACTGAATAAGATTAGTTTTATAACCAAACAACAACAAAATCTTATTGCAAGAGAGAGGTTTAGGACCTTTGAAAAGCAAAATAGTACCAGGTTACATATTATATCTGCCTTCATTCTAATAAACACATAATGTGCACTCACTATTAGTGAAGTGAAAATATCCTACATACTCTAATAGTGACCAAGATCTTTGCTTTCCCCTCGCTGTCTCAGCTTCAGGTGGAAGCTGGTTGTCTTTCTGTCATTTTTATTTCTGTGGCTATACTTATTTTAGTGGTGTTAGTATTTGAAGAATATATCAACATTACTGATAACACTAATCCATATCATAACCACAACAAACTGTAGGCCAAGCAGGGCTAACACTGATGCTGTGTTCATGTCATGTCAGAAGTGAAAAGACAGGATGGGAGACTCGTTAGGACATTCATATTTATTTTTACCAATTCTTATCATTTGTATTACCTTGGACTGCTGCCATCAGCAGATGTGTTGTCACTTTGTCACCTGAGGTGATACATGAGTATCACTATTGGTCACTATTAAACGGGAGATAACTTAATCCTAATTATACTGACCACTAGGAATAGTTTTTCCCATGTTTACACTCTGATTGACATGACATGACACCACAGGGAGCAGTGTGTGTTGAGTTCAGGGTTCTGTGGTCCCAGCTTCAATCGGCTCCACCTGGGGTTCAGTGGGTGGGGTGGAAATATCCTCCACCTGCTCTGAATCTGGTTCAGTCACAACCACAGCCACCTGTTGAGACACAGAGCAGGAAAATGTAAACATGGCCTACAGAAAATATCAACATATTGAATTGTAATTTAAGGCTGTGATCACACTTGTCCTGATTGGTTTGATTGATGTGTGAACACTGCTGGTCAAATCCTCCTGTGGACCAAATACCTCAGATTCCAAACTCTGATGTGGTTCACTGGTGATAAGAACATAACATGGACCAACCCCACTTAATTAAACCGGCTTATGCAATTTGTTCTCTGAGTATACATGACAGCTATTTCTCCGTTATCCAGTAGAGCATTATCAGCATCTCCTTCTGTTTCTAGTGGTTCTTTTTTAGTATGGAAGGTATCAAGACATAACCAGCCGTGAAGTTATCAAAAATTAATAACATGCACGTTTGACTCTGTGGAGTGAGTTTTTTCTTCTTTTTTTCCCCACAACTGCCCAGGTTGGAAAGGATTAAGCCACTAATACAGTAACACTTGGCAGATACCAAAATATAAATACTGTGTATATTATGTCCATATTTTAGTGAAATATGTCACCTTCAATGAGATTCAATATTTACAACTCGTTTCATTTGTAACAAATCAGACTGTAAACCAAATGAACTTTTCCTACCACAGCTATGCAGATGACACTCAAGTAATTCTGTCTTTTCCCTGGTCTGAAACTCAGATGGCAGCATGAATCTATGTATGTCTGTCTGACATCTCTCAGTGGATGTCTACACACCACCTGAAGCTCAACCTCGACAAGACTGAGCTGCTCTTCCTTCTAGGGAAGGCATCTCCCGTCCACGACCTCTCCATTACCATTGAGAACTCTGTGGTGTCCCTGTCTTGGACCGCAAGGAACCTGGGTGTGACACTGGATGTCCTTCACTGCCAACATCGCTGCTACAACCAGATTCATGCTCCACAACATGAGGAGGATACGTCCATTCCTCACTTAGGAGGTGGAGCAGGTTCTGGTCCAGACTCTTCTTACATCTAGATTACTGCAACTCACTCCTGGCTGGTTTGCCTGCATGTGCCATCTGACCTGTGCAGCTGATCCAGAATGCAGCAGCCTAGCTGGTCTTCAAACTATCCAAGTTCTCCCACACTACACCGCTCCTCAGCACCCTACACTGGCTACCAGTGGCTGCTCAAATGCGATTCAACACACTGGTACTTGCCTACCGTGCTGGGAATGGCTCAGGCCTATCCTACATCCAGGACTTGGTCAAACACATCAGTTTCTTGCATTCCTTCACAAGCACTGCCTTTCCCTCCATGATGCACCAACAGTGTGTTACTGCTACAGAGTTCCAGACTGGCGTCTCCTATGAGGAAACTAATATTTCAGGGAGGTGCATAGGCTCAAGACACAAACTATGTACATGGCAGCCCAAATATATGGCACCATAGATATGCCACCAAGGCATTCTTGATCCTCTCACTTTGGCACACAGTGAATCTGCAAAATACCAAATGAAGCAACCATGGAAATAACCTCAGAATGACTGAGTTAGGTCCCACCTAGCTGGTTAGAAGCATCACCCTGCACTATACATCTGCATAAGAATAGGGCCCTAACAAAGACTGTGTTTGTGGTACCTGAGATGGCTCAGTTGCAGCAGCCTGAACAGCCTGCACAGCTGGAGCAGGTGGAGGGCGAGTCTGTGGATAGACAGGTCTCTGGCTGGGAGCCTGCAGGACACACACACACACACACACACACACACACACACACGCACACGCACACGCACACACACACACACGCACACGCACACGCACACGCACACACACACACACACACATTTAACAGTTCTAATGTAAGAAATTTACCTTAGTTACATCCCATAATCTGTGCCAACTAACCACATGATGAACCATCCTCTCATGCCATTTTTCACTACTGTCTATCCTACATGTACTACCTGCTCACTGAACTAAACATTTTACCTGAGGAATTTTATTTTACCATCATGACAACCACCCCCCTGAACCACCATCACTGCCTAATGTAGTCACTTTCCCTCTAATCAGGGCCATCTCAAATAACTATCTTCTCATCACACTTTTCACCTATCCTGTATACACACACTAATCCAGTTTACCATGTACCCAAGCCACTTATCAAATTTACCTGACACCTCATTTACAGTAAGTGAGGAAAACTGGAGGGGTTGGGTTAGGGTTACCAGTCACCCAGTTTGCCAAGCAGTGTTCCTCACCCCCACTTTATTCTACTGCTCTACTATACATCTTACCAACAAGTCACGTAACCATCTACTTATTACACTTACTGACACTTATCTTATCCAGCTACCTATGTACCCAAATCACTTATCAGATGTATCTACATCACTGCCTATCAACTGGTTCACCTAACCATCTGCCAAACAACCCCATTCATCACCACCTAGGCTTATCGAACTATCCTACATGTATTACCCACCTCACCGACCTAACTACTTTACCTGAGGACTTCATTTAACACCTACATCATCAATATATTCCCATCCCTCTCATTCCTTTCTTATCTAATCCAGCTCACCATGTACCCATATCATGTGTTCTATTTACCTTAGTCACATCCCATCTCACTTAATCGCCTGTATAACCTGCCTGATTCCTCTAACCATTTTAAATGAGAACTTCATTTAACTATCACCTCTTATTCAATTTATCGATCCCACTAATCACCTGTTCCCAACCTGTTGCTAAGTTATCATTGTATTTCAATGATGTACCACTTCATTTAACAGAGGAGGTGATTCACCACACCTTACAAACTACTCACCCTCTATCTCACCTAACCACCTACGACTTATTATCACCTGTCTAATCTAGTTTACCATGTATCCAAGCCACTTACTGAATTTACCTCAGTCACTTTACATCAACTAGATCCCCTGAACACCTGCTGAACAACCCCATTCACCATTATGTAATATAATCGCGTTACCCCTGCATTATTTGGGTACTTTTTAAGGTGACAGTATATCAAAACTGTGTCTGTGTGACTTAGTCTTGCTCCCTTGAGGTCAAATATCACTTGATGAAGCTTTAAGGTATCAGAGCTCACCTGGGTTCCACCAGCAGCTAGGACACTGAGTCCGAACAGCATGGCAGTGATACAGATCAACAGCTCCAGCACCAGGAAGATCACCAGCGTCCCCAGGATCCCGTCAATCAACAGCTAGCCAGAGAAATCAGGAACAGTATGTAAGTTGAAACAAAGTGTTTCTTGCTGTGACACTGTTTGATTCCATGAGAACACAGAAATGTAAAAGTCTCAGGACATCTTCTCTATTAGTTAAAGACATATCTGTCTTCTACATACACTCTACAAGACAACACAAAATAACCTATCTGACCAAAAGTATTAGTTGTAACAGTAGTCAATCACTTACTTTACACTTTTGCTCGATCAGCCCGGTGCATTTCCTGAAACAATGTTGCTGCAGTGAACAGTAAAGACAAAGAAACATGGAGTCTGCTTTTTCATAACATGTAATGTAATATGAATTCATGTGATTCTACTAAGGGAAATGTGCAGTCATACATCAGTGAGGGCTCTGTGTATGCTACATAGCCTACCTCCTCCACTGCATGAAAAAATATCTCCATGCATGTGGGACTTCATTGAATCACAGATTAAGGATTGTTAAATCTGTTTTTCATATCCCCTCTGTAGATCTATAATGTAGATGTCAAGAATTTATTAATAGCTCCCTTCATTAACAATTTTGATTTTTTTTTCTAGAAATACTCGTAATGCTACATCTGTGGTCAAATATCTGCTGTATTAAAAACATCTCAAATTGTTCTATTAAGTCCAAATCCTTTCTTTGTATCTACAACATTATGTACATGTATGTATCTATGATTTCAACATGTTGAAATCTGGGGCCATATTCACAAAGTACCATATCTTATCACTAAGAGTCCTCCTGTCACTCAAAGTTCCTAGCTAAGAGTTTAGAGTATGATCTAGTCATAAATGGAAGAAATATCTATATAATAACTATAAACTTTATTTATATAGCACCTTTCCAAAACAAGGTTTACAAGGTGCTTTACAGGGTAAAAGCAACAAACAACAGAATGATGAAAATGTTAATCACAAAAACAATAAGAACAATAGCACCATCAGTAGAACAATAAATAAAATAAAACATAACAATAAAAAATTAAAACAACAAAAAAGTCGTGTGGGGAGGTAAGATAGAAGGATCATAGGAATGCTAGACTATAAAAGTGTGTTTTAAGAAGAGACTTAAAAGAGGAGTTAGCCATCCTAATTTCCTCTTGAAGGTTGTTCCAGAGTCTGGGGGCCCTGACGGAAAACGCTCTGTCACCTCTGTTCTTTAGTGTGGATTTGAGAGCAGCATCTGAGGACCTCAGGGCCTGTGATGGCACATGGGGAGTTAAAAGGTCAGACATAATTCTTGGGGCCAAACCGTTTCAGGTTTTAAAGTGATAAGTAAAATTTTAATATCAATGGGTGTAATATGCTCTCATTTCCAGGTACCTGTTAAAATCCTGTCGTAAAATCTGAGTCGCAATAATCTAGCCACAATGAAATAAAAGCATGTTTTTCAGGTTTTTCATGTTTTTCAGGACAGAAATGGCTTAATTGTAGAAATGTTCCTAAATTTGTTGGTGTTAACATCAATGCCATTACCACAGCTATTGCTTTACATCCCTATGTGGAACTGTATTGTGCTGCTGTATGTTCTCTTTCCTCCTGCTCTCTCTCTCCCGCCCGCCCCCCCCTGCAACCCAACCGGTCGAGGCAGATGACCGCCCACCTAGAGCCTGGTTCTGCTCGAGGTTTCTACCTGTTAAAAGGGAGTTTTTCCTTGCCACTGTCGCATAGTGCTTGCTCATGGTGGGAACTGTTGGGTCTCTGTAAATATAAAGAGTCAGTCTAGACCTGCTCTACTCGAAAAAGTGCCCTGAGATAACTTTGTTATGATATGGCGCTATATAAATAAAACTGAATTGAATTGAAATTGAAAAAAGCATGACTGTATGGTGGATTTGATGTGGCTGTTCAAAGTGAGGTTGATGTCAATCAAAACACCAAGGTTTCTGCACTGTGGAGTAATAAGATGGGAGTATAAACCTAGTATGTTTGGAATTTGAGTGTTGGAGGAGTCAGTGCCAAATAGCAGTATCTCAGTCTTTTTTTGAGTTGAGTTGAAGAAAATTTTGAGCCATCGATTTATGAATGTCCTGGAGACAGTGAACAAATTTCATTGAGGTTATTAGGGTCACAGCTGAGGTCCACCTGAGTATCGTCTGCATTAAAATGGAAACTGATGTTGTGTGATCTTATAATATGTCCCAATGGCAGCATGTAAATGGTGAACAGAATCGGGCCAAGCAACGGACCCTGAGGGACCCTACAATGCAGCCTAGAGGCAGAAGAATATAGACTCATCAATACCAACATAGAAAGTCCTGTCTGTAAGGTGTGACTTAAACCATTTTAAGGCCCTGCCACTGATGCCCACCCACTGCTCTAAAAGGAACTAGAAGATGGTGTGATCAACTCTGTCAAACCCTGCACTGATATCTAAGAGTACTAAAATGGAGGGACGTCCAGCATCAGCAGCTAAAAGCAAGTCATTCATGACCTTAAGGAGGGCGGTTTCTGTACTGTGGTGAGCTCTAAAAGCTGATTGGAAAGATTCAAACACTGAGCTATCATTCATAAAGGCTAAAAGTTGATTTGCAGCAATCTTCTCCAGAACTTTGGCTAAAAAAAGGAAGTTTAGAGATAGGTCTAAAATTGTTAAAATCATCTAAATTTAGTCCGAGTCTCTTTAACAGGGGTTGAAAAAGAGCATTTTTGAAATAGTGGGGCACAGTACCAGAGGAAAGGGAGCTATTTAAAATGTTCAGTATAAAGGGATAAATTGTGTTACAAACAGGAGGAGGGGTTAATTTTGTTGACAGTTTCTAACATTGTAGGTTGAGAGACAAAGTTGAAGGGATCAATGGCCTAGCAGGTAAACAGACTGACTATGGGAGAGGTAATACTGGAGAGAGGTAATACTGGGGGACATCTTTTGAGTAAAAATGTTTAAAAACTCATTGCAGTTTTCAGGAGTAGTGTCTACAGAAGGGACACGGGGAGCATCAGTGGCACGGCTTACAATGTTGTAGGGGATCCCTAATATCACAGATATCACTTCCTCATATGCTTTGTAAATTACCAAAAGACCGAACAGCATTTCTAATGTGGTACATGATACGGCCGTAGCAACTTCTGGATTGTAAATCTGCTGTTCATATTTACACAGTGACTGTTGTAACTGTGGAAAGATTTTTCTAGTTTGATTAAAACAAACTATGACAGTATAACCTGAAAGGGTTTCTTTTGTTCAGGAATATATTTCTGTCTTGCAAACATTGTTTCAGTCTTGCACCAGGCAAGACTAACATCTTACAAAAGCAAACAGAACTAATCACTTTTAGCCCAAAACTGATATATAACTATTCAAGTTCATCTTGAAGATGTAACTGAGTGATGTGCTGTGGATGTCCTAATCAGGCTGCAACATGACCTGCCACAGAGCCAGAGAAACAGACTACACTATTACAGCAGAAAAGCTTTGTTACAGTAGTAGTTACTGATATGGCTATTCTGTTTTGCCACAGAGAGTTTTATGATCATTAAAAGCATCAGTCTAATGAATTTTATATGGTGCTCTGGCTTCTATGCGTAGGTTTTAAAGACAATACCACAGCATGTAGCTCCAGTCTGCGGCAGTGTTCACAGTGGTAAGAGTCCTGGCGGTAGGGGAGGTGTTTGGACATCAGACCCAGGGCAGCCGTGGCAAACGCAGCACTGATGAGATGCAGCACCAGGACACATTTCACCTGCAAATGAGAACAGTAGTACTTATGTACACAGTAACCATACAACACAGCACAGAAAAACAGCACCTGTAAAGCTACTGTTTTACAACGCTGCATCATGCCTACATGCACTCCTCTGACCCGTGAAAAGGCCTTCATTGGCCTTTTGTTTATTATTTGACATTAAGTACCAACATTGATATTTATGTGAAAACAGTATTGCATTGACTTGGAAATGGTAGAGATAAAGGCTGAAAACTGAAAACGTGGCGCAAAGTGAAAATAATAATCTGCGTGGGTTGTCCCTCCACCAGCCATCTCTGCTACTGATAACATCATATACTGTATACAACACTTGCTGCAGCAGCTGAGAATAAGAAAATATGTATCTTAGGCCGTCATATTAGTATTTTGCTTAAGTGACTTTTTTAGTCGATTCCATGTCTGTGTGCAACAAAATAACAATAACATACAAAATAATTAGCCTCAAATGTGAGCTTTGTTATTGACTGTGCCTATTACATTTCTGTGTCATGAAAGCTGCAGGAGATGTGTTATATTTTTCAGCAGGATGGCATGAAAAATGGAAAAATATGAAAACCGTAAGCAGTATGCAAAGTTAAGTGAGCACCAGTTCACCTAGCATATCATTTCAAGCCCTCTATAATATTCCTGCAATATCCCTGTAGTGACTTTGAACATACCTGACAGCGTTTAGTGATTTAAATATAAGCCTAACCTAAGTACCACACCTGAGCCAGCCCCATTTGCTGAAGAAGACTGTGAGATATGGTTGAAAGCTCTGATAAGCTAGTGAGTGGACCTCTGAACTCAGATTATTTTGTTACTATTGTAATGGCAACACTGAACTTCCATACTCAGAGCTTCACATACTTTACATTATTTTATGTCATTTCTAACATCACTGGAATATGTTCAAATATTCCTGCTGTAAATAATAGTGTTTCTCTGTCATGTCTTTACCTTACTGTACCGTATAACTTAATGTAACTTCATCTTAGTTTGAATTGATCATGTCAATAAGTAACATAAGTTTTTTTCTCTTAAACTGTGAATTTATGGTATTTTTATTGTATGGCATAAGTATAATATTTAATACTTTTAAATTTTAGGAACTGTCAGTCTGTGTGTCCTATCCAGAGTCTCTCCAAATAAAGAGGAAGAGTAGGTGGAATATTCATAACACACCCAAGTCAGGATCAAAGGGAGATTCTGTTAGGACCGCAGTGAACACACACCGCTGCAACCAGTTTAGAGACCTACAGTGGCATGCAAAAGTTTGGCCACCCCTGGTCAAAATTTCTGTTACTGTGAATACTTACTGTAAGTGAGCAGAAGATGAACTGATCTCCAAAAGGTATAAAGTTAAAGATGACACATTTCTTTACAATTTTAAGCAAGATTACTTTTTTATTTCCATCTTTTACAGTTTCAAAATAACAAAAAAGGAAAAGGGCCCGAAGCAAAGGTTTGGGCACCCTGCATGTTCAGTACTTAGTAACACCCCCTTTGTCAAGTATCACAGCTTGTAAACGCTTTTTGTAGCCAGCTAAGAGTCTTTCAGTTCTTGTTTGGGGGATTTTCGCCCATTCTTCCTTGCAAAAGGCTTCTAGTTCTGTGAGATTCTTGGGCCATCTTGCATGCACTGCTCTTTTGAGGTCTATCCACAGATTTTCGATGATGTTTAGGTCAGGGGACTGTGAGGGCCATGGCAAAACCTTCAGCTTGCGCCTCTTGAGGTAGTCCATTGTGGATTTTGAGGTGTGTTTAGGATCATTATCCTGTTGTAGAAGCCATCCTCTTTTCATCTTCAGCTTTTTTACAGACGGTGTGATGTTTGCTTCCAGAATTTGCTGGTATTTAACTGAATTCATTCTTCCCTCTACCAGTGAAATGTTCCCTGTGCCACTGGCTGCAACACAAGCCCAAAGCATGATCGATCCATCCCCGTGCTTAACAGTTGGAGAGGTGTTCTTTTCATGAAATTCTGCACCCATTTTTCTCCAAACATACCTTTGCTCATTGCGGCCAAAAAGTTCTATTTTAACTTCATCAGTCCACAGGACTTGTTTCCAAAATGCATCAGGCTTGTTTAGATGTTCCGTTGCAAACTTCTGATGCTGAATTTTGTGGTGAGGACGCAGGAAAGGTTTTCTTCTGCTGACTCTTCCATGAAGGTCATATTTGTGCAGGTGTTGCTGCACGGTAGAACAGTGCACCACCACTCCAGAGTCTGCTAAATCTTCCTGAAGGTCTTTTGCAGTCAAACGTGGGTTTTGATATGCCTTTCTAGCAATCCTACGAGCAGTTCTCTCGGAAAGTTTTCTTGGTCTTCCAGACCTCAACTTGACCTCCACTGTTCCTGTTAACTGCCATTTATTAATTACATTACGAACTGAGGAAACGGCTACCTTAAAACGCTTTGCTATCTTCTTATAGCATTCTCCTGCTTTGTGGGCATCAATTATTTTAATTTTCAGAGTGCTAGGCAGCTGCTTAGTGGAGCCCATGGCTGCTGATTGTTGGGACAAGGTTTGAGGAGTTAGGAAAGGCCAGGTGAAGCAATTTTCAAAGCTTTATAAAAACCCTAACGATGACCTTGAACAAGCCATAGCCCTAACAAGCTAATTAAGGTCTGAGACCTTGGTAAAAGTTATCCAAGAGCTCAAATCTCTTGGGGTGCCCAAACTTTTGCATGGTGCTCATTCCTTTTTTCACTCTAAAATTGTACGGAACAAACATAATACACTAATCTTGCTTGAAATGTTGAAAAGAATGTTTCATCTTTAACATTATGCCTTTTGGAGATCAATTCATCTTCTACTCACTTAAGTATTCACAGTAACAGACATTTTGACCAGGGGTGCCCAAACTTTTGCATGCCACTGTATGTGTTAAAGTGTGCTGTTGCTCCTTTAAATGACTACTGAATGAATCTAGCTAATTGTGTAGTCAACAGTAATCCTTATCATAGAGCACCTGAGATGGTCCAGACTGTAAGACAGAGCTCTGGTTTGATTCAGACTGTAGGAGACAGACTCACCCAAAACAGAGTAGGTTTCCTCCCACTGTGGACCAAC
Source organism: Macquaria australasica (assembly GCA_005408345.1). NCBI lineage: Eukaryota > Metazoa > Chordata > Actinopteri > Centrarchiformes > Percichthyidae > Macquaria > Macquaria australasica. Next base: position 32,941 of record SEMN01001507.1, read on the forward strand.
ACTGAACCAGACAAGGTCACCTGGTGGGTTACAAGACAAATTACTTTTAAGTCCATCAGTTATATCTTAATGAAGCACTGACAAGAAGAAGAAAGCATGCTGTGACCTGACTGAATCTGACTATAGTTTAAAATTCAGTGGCCTCTAACTGACCTGTATGACAACAATCAAGAAGAGGGCCACATCTCCCGTAAAGTGGACCTCATGGATCTGGAGCACAGAGGCACTCAGACAAAGAATCAAAGCCCCAATGATGATCTGGATTGCCTGGGGTTACTTTGGGTGGGATGTATGTATGCATGTATTTGTGACTTTGAATCACTGATTGACAGGGTATTGGTTTACAAAGTCTGAATGCTTCTGCTTACTCCCAGAGTCTTGGGCTCCATCTTGAGGTGGGACTGCAGTTGGCCTGGGGAGAGGTTCCCCACTGCAGGCATCGGGTCTTTGTCATTAAGAGCCATCGTACTGCTGATGGAGAAACGACAGGTTTAACAGAACAGTATGTAGAAAAGGATTCAGTCAAGGAGAAAGAGGAGCTAAATAATGGACATGTTGGTTCAAAGGTTTGGGAAGAAATTAAGATAAATATACTGTAAGATAGACATGGGCCAGGGACGCGTATGGGTGATACAATTGACCTCAGAGGCTGTGCTATGCCTATCTAATGATGTTCCTTGGCAGTCTTTGCAAATATTTGAGGAAAGAAACACATTCAGCGCCTTTGTTAGGCCTCAAGGATACACACAAGCCTGGTAATGCAACATGCATCCAGTGGTGTTTCTGCATTGACAGGAGGCGTAAGTTATGATGACACTATCTTTGGGTTCATGGAGTTATGGGACTCCAAACTTCAATCCACCAGGGACTTTGATAAAAAACCTCAAACGTGGAAGAAAATATTAGAGGATGGGGATAACACAAAATGAATCCTGCGATTGTTTTTCATTCCAGTGTAGTCCTTAGCATCCTGGTCCACTGTCTTGTTTTGACATAAATGAAACAACTACCTGCTAAAGCAATGCATGATAAGAATACAGTTGTTACCCCTGTGCTCACAGTGTACAGTGTGTGTCCTTGTGTGCATGCCGGTAGACCACCAAATAGGGACCAGCTCTTTAAAACACTGCTCTACAGCACCACAGGTGGTCAGAAAATCCACAGGGTAACTTTAACACAGTAGCCTAGTAAGTCAAATGTTATAATTGATCTGGTCTATATAGCAGGAACCCACCTATCAAACATAATAATCCTTAAACAAACAAATAAATAAATAAATACAGCAGTAACGTAAATGAATAAAAAAGAATTCTGACATTCTGACTAATGAAGTGCTGATGTTCAAAATGTCTGTCAATAAACCAGTGTAACTTAACTGTGAGTGAATGAGTTTTTCGACTGAGCACTCTGACAACTCCATTCACTGATAAAGACTGTGACATGCAGTTGAAAGCTCAGTTACTAAGTGGGCCTCGAGTTAAAATGACTGTCAAAATGTACTTGTGTTCCAAAGTACAATGACAATTCACCCCACATATAGTTGCAGCCAATCAATCACAAATGTTTGTCACTCCATATTAAAGTGAAAAGTCGAAATAATATTTTGGGTTCTGGGGTTAACAGTGACAGAAATACTGTTACAAGATACCCCACTGCCCCCTACTCTAGCACTTGTTTTACTCCATGCTTCAGCTCCAGGTGGATGTTAGTGTGCTATGAGTAATGTTACAGTGGTTGTCACTGTGGAACAACAGGACTGTGGCTGTGACTCCAGCTGCTTTCTGTGTATAGTTTGCATGCTGTCCCCATGTCCCCTCACTGGAGGTGTTACACTGGGGCCTGTAGCCACCAGGGGGCCCTTAGAGGCAATCCTCTGATCATTTTGGTATTTATGAAAGTATCATGTGTTGTGTCCTTTTTTTGATAAGAAAGTGAAGGGTGACAAGATGCCCCACTCTCCCTTATTCCTGTGAGTCTGAGATTAGTGAGCCTGTCACATGGTGCTCAACTTTTTCAATATTATTCACTGGTAAATTCTAAATGTCTCTCACATATCTTTGTCCAGGCCAAAGCCTGAAGGCTGACTTTCAATTCCAACATGCAATATCCAAAAAAAAAAAAAAAAAAAAAGAAAAAAAGAAAGAAAAAGAAAACAACCTAAGGATTTAGGAGATTACAATATACAGCGTTGGAACAAAACAATGTTGGCTGTGCATTGTATAAATATGAATGTGTTAATGTGCTGACTTGGAGAATATGCCAGATGTGCAGTCGACATTTTTACTTACTGCTGCAGCCAAAAGCACACATGAACATCCATTTCTTTGAACTCTATACAGAAAGATATAGAGTATAGCATTCAGTGGTTAATGTAGTTAAGAATGAGCACACAGAGCTTTAGCAGGCTACGATAGTGAGAGGACAGTCCGATGTTCCGCAGCAGAGACCGATGCACTGGTGGGACCGCAGTGGGATTTGGCACAGCTCCAGGAGCCGCCACAGACCCGGCCTGTTCCGTGCAGGACTCTTGCAAATTGTTTTGGACATTCTCCCCTAAGTAAAGTCGTCGCTTTCCTCAGAACTGTGTCCATACAAACAATGTTGATGCCAAAAAACCCATGACGTGACGCCTCGCTTCCTCAGCGCTATTTTCAATGACACTTCGTCCTGTCCCAGGTTACCTGTCGTGTTTCTCCTGCGGGACAAAATGCTGTGAACAGAGGATCTTACCTCAGCTGAGTTCCAGCCGATCGCCGCGTCTCTTGTGATCTGTTCAGGGAAGGTTTAGGCTGCAGCTGAGTGTTGTGTCAGTGTTGGGTGGCTGCTCTGCACTGCAGGCTGCAGCAGGGTGTGTTCAGGAGCTGGATTTCACTGCAGCACACTGATGCGGAGACTTGCTGCTGTCTGATGCAGTTGCACGACTGCAGACACGGGAGCCTACAGCAGGCTGAGCTCCCCTTACGTAAGACTGCACCTTTTATAAAAGTGTAAACTAGGTGGACAGAATTTCATCTATTTCTTTTGGTGTACATGATCTGGGGGCAAGTATAAACCAAAATCTAAGGTTTCAAATTGATTGGTGCATGTGGGCACATATTGGCTTATAACTCAAGTTATACTTCAGTTATTTCAGCCACATACACCAACTTTTCTTTACACAGACTTTGGTAAGCAAAGTGGAACTTGGTGATTGGATAAAGCTCCAGAGAGGACTGCTCTTTTCTCGGTTCCTCCATCACTGAGTGAGATTAGACATTTTTTTCTGTTGCAGACATTGTAATCATGAAGTATGTGATTGGTCTCACTCACTCTTTAAATATAATTAAACTAGCCAAAGTGACTTTGCTCAGCTTTGTGAAGCCTGAAACCCACTCACTGCTGCTTGTGGCTTTAATTTTGGGTCATTAGAACTACTTTCTTCTGTTGACCATAAAATGTTTGAACACGGAATCACTGCTTGTGGCTATATTTTGCACATATTTACGCATACATTAGAAATAAAATGGCAAACACTACCATGTTACCTTGTGACTGATGGCATGCACTGCTCTCTCTATCCTATCTGGTCTTCAGCAAGTCAAACACATGCTCAGTTGCAATCTCTCAGTATGGATGTGAGGATCTGAAAGTCACTGAAAGCTCCTTTACCTCACAGTCTGTGTTACATTGGAACTTTTTTTACCTTTCCTTTTTTCAGTGCTGTGCTCCTGTCTCCTACATGTTTCTACAGATGCTGGGGTACAATAAATCTGACATTTTCAAGATGTGTCTATCCTAATTACTGGAAAACTCAAAAAAGTAAATGTACATGTAATGTGTGTTTTTATATTTACTACCACAAGATACACATTTAGTGAATCTATAAAACCTGTGAATTACAATTCTAATATGAATAAGTTAAAGGAAACAGAACTTGCTGTGCAGATGCTGTGGCACTCTTCTGAATCTTTATACTTGAAGGCAGAAAGTTATCTGATACAACCTCACATATAACAAGTTACCTGCACATCACAACCTCAGAAATCTTAATATTATAATCTTCACAAGATGTGTATGTGAGCTGGCATGCTGCTTTGCATGGGTGTTTGTATTATTTTGAGCATCCCCTGACAGTAACAGATTATTATTTTGCCCATCAGGTGGTGCCAAAAGACAACCAGGTAGTGTATGTAGCTACAGCATGGGCAGCACTGCCACATGCAATGGAGACTTAATAAAATACTGCACAATGTTTTCGGTTTCTAACATTGGGTATATGCTGTAAAAAGAGCTAAATTTGCAATTTGCACACAGCCCCACATTGTGATCCTGTGCAACCTGTTTAGTCTCAGTTATCGATAGTGATTTACCTGATTTGTAAGCAGTGTAAGCAATGTTAAATGCAAGCAAATGCACCACTCTCCCTCACTCCTTTTCACATTAAACTTGGAGGGAAACTGCTAGTGCTTACTCACATTTGAACAGAATATTGTTAACATTTCAAATGTTGAGTACTTGTATTTCGCTAAGCTCTATAGAGAAGCATTTGACTCATCCTAACTATTTAGGAGCAGTGGGAAGCCAAAGTGCCTTGGTTAAAGTCAGTGTTACAGGTACTCCTAACTCCTTACATGCATGTGTTGAGCTGGCAAGTGGTTGGAAATCTCAAATCAACAACAGGCCAAAACCAACATAGAGAGCCAGCAGCCAGCTCTCAGCTCTCAGACAGCAGTTCTTTTGTCTTGTTGTGACAGCTGTGTTCAGAGTCATGTTGTGGAACTAAGACATTTTTTCACAGTTCACTACTTTAAGGAGGCAGCAGCTGTTGGGAGTCTGTCCAGGGGGGGAGCAGGAGGAAAGAGAACATACAGCAGCACAATACAGTTCCACAGAGATGTAAAGTAATAGTTGTGGAAATGGTATTGATGTTAATATTAACAGAAATAATACTAAGAGCAATATTATAATAGTAATACTAATAAGAGCAATAACAGTAATAGCAGAAATACCTGCAGAAAGCAACAGAAGGAGAGGAAGAGAGAGAAAGAGGAGAGAAAGCACACAACTATGGGAAGAAGTTGAATTAGTAACAAGCATTGATGGGATATGAGTGCATACAGATGGAGGGGAAGTGGAGGAGAGCATCCAGGCCTGTACAGTGAGAGCGCCTTACAGAGACCTACATGCCTTTACATATCTCACCAGTCACCACCTCCACCAGTTTTCCATTTCAACATGACAACAGCCTGAAAACCTGACATGACATTTCATCAGAGGATGCACATGCCTTAAAAGAACCATATCAGGATTTCTATCTTTTACAAATGTACTACATGACATGGCATTGCAAGGATAAGTAAACTGACAAAAATATGCAAAAAAGAGTCTCTTTTCCTCTTTTCACATTCTTTCAGATTCCATTACTGCAAATGCACAAAGGCACTATATGATTTTGCCCAGGAATAGAATTAAATAAAATTTGGAATTCTTCTGTTTGTTGATATGATAGATGACATTTATTCATTCTAGATTTTCAAAACATCTTAAAATGGAGCTGCTCTTCTGAATGAGCATTGGGATGGATGGCCATCATATTGCCATGCACCCCAATGGCATAGTGACATCATTTTAAAATACAGTATCCAAAACACATTGAAAATATGATACAAAGAACTGATGATAGTGCTGAAAATATTACAAAGGCAAGCATTTTTCAATCAACACGATGACAAACATTAAGCAGGGCCTCTATTTATGAAGCACTGCAGAGTAAAACATCTGTCCTCATTTGAAAACATTCCAACAGTGACGTACATTTGGTCCTGATTTTCCACAGAGAAGTTAAAGTATTTATAGTTTATTTATAGTGAGCTTTCCTAACCAAGGAAAGTCAGCCTCCCCCACTTAACCTGTTCAGACTTCCCAGCAGCTGTTGAATGGCATAACTTGCTGGGATGGAATGTAAAATGTCTTTGAAAACAACTGACCCAATTTTAGTAAGGATGTACATGCACCACAGACAAACTGTGTCCTGCTCTTGCAATGTACGCGTATGTGCAACATGAAGTGCAAATAGAGCAGCAGTGATTTGGGTTGTTCACAGCCAAGTGTCTAGATACTGTTATAAAGCAAGATCTGATGGATCTTAGTGCACCTGAAATCTCCTGTACCACACACGTTCAAGAGTATACCCAATACTAAAAGAGATCTTTTTAAAAAGTGACTCAGACTGGTGTCCCCAGACAAACACTATCTCTGTCAGTACAGATACACACAAAAAAAGTATCTTACTCAAAGTAATCAGATTATGCAGGAAATCAGACACCATGTTTAAATGCACTGTAACCTAGTTACTGTAATATCCATGTAAACACTCAGTAGGTCAGTAACCTGTAGCTGTGATACAAAACAACGCTTCCTGATTTTGTGTGTGTGTGTGTGTGTGTGTGTGTGTGTGTGTGTGTGTGTGTATGCGTATGCGTGTGTGTAGTGGGCTGACAGCGCACTGAGAGGACTGTATTTTCCCAAATAATCAACTGGTTACTAGTGGAAACTGACTTAGTGTTCTAGAGGCTAATTGGTGCAAGTTACAGTTTAAGCCTGACTTTTCATTGTAATTATTAGGAAGATGAGAATCTCTACATGTAGTTGTCCTGCACATGCTCATATATAAAAAAGCTGATGACAAACCCAGTTACATGTATAGATGGCCAACAAACTAGCTGCTAAATCAGGCTTTTCCTTTGTCTTCACTGTCTCCTCAATGTTTCCCTCACTTGCATCTTAGATGCAAGAAAAAGATGCGAGGACAGAAGAATGTAGGAAACATGTAAGAGAAATGAGACGTCATATGACAGTCATCTGAAGCGACGTCAGTTGCTGATGATGACGGCACAGCTGGATTAGCTGTCAGTCTGCAGGTGTTAACAGCTCTATTCCTTGGAGTTTATATTTGCACAGATAACGTGATGTACTGTCCAAATAATAATAAAGGGCACACAGTTGCTAGCGCAGTCCTCCAACATGACAAAAGTGAATGTGAAATATCTAAATATCAAGTAGCTGCACATTAAGAACCTGTATTTTCTATCTATATTGTGAACAGAATCCGTCAAACTACTTTTTGTAAAGTTACTGTTCGAACACATAGCACATAAGCAAGCAATGCTTTATTTCTTATTAGCGTCTGCATTTATTGATATTCTGTTTGTAAATTCATTATGTAATAATCCAGGTTATGACGAGAATGAGAGCGTATATGTTTTAGGAAAAGTGGAAATTATGTAAATAAATCTCACATCAAAATTTACTTTCTACCTGACGCAGAAGAATGTTGAGCCTTATAAAAACTGATTTAATTCAAATGTTTTTACTGCTGAAAGACAGACTCTCCTCTCCCTGACTATATTATCAATGATATAGGTTCAAATAGGAAAATGACCTACGATGAAAAGATAAAAGTTGTTTTATGCTTCCTTTATTAATCACACCTACAGTTACCACATATCCAGTCTTTTGAACCAAATGGTGAATCAGAACAAACACAAACACTAAAACTCTAAAAAATCTAAACTTGGTGGTGATGTTACACCTGAGCTGAGTTGGTTGTTCATCCCAGTATAAAGCTGCAGTGATGTAGATTAAATCAGTCTGATCAGCCTCAGTGTCCGATCACTACCAGATTTCTAATAAAGAGGTGTCTCGGTCTAATGAAGGCTGGTCTCTTTTATCCTCCCTCAAGCCTCCTTTGGACAGCCTCCTCACTCCTCAGAGCAGAAATAAGGGAATTGAGACATCTTTGATGATGGCAGACCAGATCAGTTTCGGGGTCACCCGAGGAGCAAGGAGACATGAAGTAAAGCAAATGAGAAGCACCCTAGGTTTCTGGTTTACATGGCGTTTAAACAAAATCACGTGACTGCAGAAAGACGACTGTAGCCTGTTTAATGAAGTGCATGTAAATACACTAAAATAGCACTGTGTCATCTTTTAAGAGGTTATGGCTGCATGTTTATTCATGTATGTAAAATGACGGATTCTGAGATGTTTGATGAACATGGGCCCAGACTCTTCTCTTTTCAAAATGAGAGAGGAAAGTATAAAATGTGTGTTTTGGATGAACTCTTTAAAAAATGGAATTATCCGATAAAAAGAGATGCATAACTGTAGCGGTCAGTGACTTTGCATCAAACACTGACTATAAAAATAATTTAAAAACTAGCTGTACTGGATCAGCTTATACATTTCCGTCTCAATGTTACCGTCTAGTAACTGAAAACACACAAAGAACATTCACGTCACAGCCAATGTGTTTCAGCGTCAGCCATGTGTCTTCATTTAAGTACCACAGGAAGATTGCCTTTCATCTTTCCATCCATTAGATCCAAATCTTACCCATGAGGATTCCAGGAGTCCACAGTGTTTGTACCTTGTCACTGGCTATGCAAACAGAACCTCCCACTGGGCTGACTGACGGTCACCATGGTGACTCTGGGATGGCCTCCCTTCACCTCTGGTCTCATCTGTAACAGTTTAAATGTCTGGGACTATTCGGATGGGGGTGTTGGGCAAATGCCCATTAGAGCCTGTGAGTGCCCCATTACAAACTAACCCACTGGCCTGTCCACTGTGCAGGGCTTGTCTGTTGCATTTGCTCAGAAACTGGTTCCCCCTTAGAGCTTCCTGCTCCATAGGAGTCCTGTCAGAGTCTCTGGTTGGAGTTCCTGCCTGTGGGGCCGTTCGGCTGCGGCAGCGCTGTCTGATGACATACAGAAGAATGGTGATTAGCAGACTGAGGCAGAGCACCAGCAGAACTGACACAACCACCAGCTCCTTTAGGTAGCAGGGGCCTCGGGCCACCACCTGGGGCTCCCCGTCACGAAACTTGGCCTCTTTCTGCCCAGATTCCTCTGTCCACAAGATCAAGTTTCTGCCCAGCTGTTGGGTGGTGACCTGAGTGTCCCTGCTGGACAGTGTTGGCTCAGTCTCTCCTTGTCTTGTTTCTGTTTTTTCAGGCCAAGTCTCCACAGAGGTTTGCAGTCCAGGCCCAGGTCCAGGCCTGGCCACAGCCTGCGTGGTGGGTACAGGGAGTGCCTGAGGCCACGTGTAGCTGGTTGAAGTTTGAGACATGGGGCTGCTCTTCTGTTTGACATGATAGATGGCCATAGTCTGTTGGTAGCCGTTCTCAGTGGACAGGCAGAGGTAGTGGCCCAGTGTGGTGGGGGTGGCCACAAAGCTCAGACTCCCATCCTCCAGGTGCAGGTACAGGTCTGAGGACAGCCGGCTGTTGGGACGCTCCCACAGCTGCTGGGACAGACGCGACGCTGCGGGACACTGCAGTCGCACTACTTCATTCAGAGACACTGACACCAGCTCACCTGCAGGACATGAGGCTGATATACAGATTACAGCTCACTAAACCCTCCAGTACACCAAGGCCCCCCATACCCCTGCACATAATGCAAATACTATAAAAACTGCCAACAGCAATCTAACCTGCCAAAAAGCCAAAAGATGCAAGCAAACACATTTTATTCACTGGCTTGTTACATACTCCACGCAAAGTGGAGCCTGTATTAGAGTAAACCTGTGTTTACACACAGGTGTGTGGCATATCCTAATTCTGAGCTTACCTAAATAATGAATGCACCAGTTTCCTTGGGCCCAATGTGGTAGAATCCATTCATGAATGCAAGGGAAGTTAAGTTAATGTTATGATGGAGCAGGGTGTTTAAAAATAGCCACTGAGGCAGAATGTGTGTTGTAGTGCAGATTCTCAATCCTTCTCCTGGAGACACCTAGTCCTGCTTTATCAGATGAGTTCAGGTGTTTTAAAGAGCTGGTGAACACAGTGATTTAGCTCATCGGGTGTGGGAAGAGAGATGGGAAATGGGCAGGCAGTCACAACAATCATCAACTAAATGCTCCATAGCTTTTTTAAACTGACGAACAATGCATATTGAAGACTATTCCCTTTTTTTTTTTTTTTAATGTGCCAGTTCATCTGCTTCTTCATTGGTACTTGCTTGTTTGGTACCATTTTTCATTTAGTGCACCCAGCTGAAACTCGTGGACAGAGTTAAGCTTGGGACAAACTTGCGTTTAACTATGCTTTTAGGTACACAGGATGGCTACCCTGCATATCCTGCATTCCTTCACAACATTGGTTGTGCACACTCAAGGAAATTAACACTACATGTCCTCATGATGCAGTTGTAAAATAAAGCTATTAAATAAAGCTTGCCACTGTTGTTGCTTTTTCTGCTGTGAACTCATTAACAATATAGTTAGAGCCGGACTGATAAATTGGCCGATACTGGCTTATTGCAGATATCGTATAAGCGTATATACAGCGGGTAAAATAAGTATTGAACACGTCACCATTTTTCTCAGTAAATATATTTGTAATGGGGCTATTGTAATGAAATTTTCACCAAATGTCAGCAACAACCCATGCAATCCACACATGCAAATAAATCAAACCATAGATGTCCATAAATTAAGTTATGCGTAATAATGTGAAATGACACAGGGAAAAAGTATTGAACACATGAAGAAAGGGAGCAAGACACCAGCTGAAATCTATCAGTAATTAGAAAGCAATCCTGCCCCTTGTCAGCGCAAATTAATATCAGCTGGTTCAGTCCCAACTGATGGCCTATAAAAAGGTGTCTCATTACCAAGGTGTCACACAAGAAACATCTCATGATGGGTAAAAGCAAAGAGCTCTCTCAAGACCTTTGCTACCTTATTGTTGCAAAACATACTGATGGCATTGGTTACAGAAGGATTTCTAAATTTCTGAATGTTCCAGTGAGCACTGTTGGGGCCATAATCCAGAAGTGGAAAGAACATCATTTCACCATAAACCGGTCACGACCAGGTGCTCCTCGCAAGATTTCTGACAGAGGAGTGAAAAGAATTATCAGAGGAGTTGTCCAAGAGCCAAGGACCACTTGTGGAAAGCTTCAGAAAGACCTGGAATTAGCAGGTACAATTGTTTAAAAGAAAACGATAAGTAATGCACTCAACCGCCATGGCCTGTATGCACGCTCACCACGCAAGACTCCATTGAAGAAAAAGCATGTTGAAGCTTGTTTAAAGTTTGCTGCACAACATTTGGATAAGCCTGTGAAATACTGGGAGAATATAGTCTAGTCAGATGAGACCAGAATTGAACTCTTTGGATGCCATAATACACACCATGTTTGGAGGACAAATGGCACTGCACATCACCCCAAAAACACCATACCAACAGTGAAGTTTGGAGGTGGGAACGTCATAGTGTGGGGCTGTTTTTCAGCATACGGTACTGGCATACTTCATATAATTGAAGGAAGGATGAATGGAAAAATGTACAGAGACATTCTTGATAAAAATCTGCTGCCATCTACCAGGATGCTGAAGATGAAACGAGGGTGGACATTTCAGCAAGACAATGATCCCAAACACACAGCCAAAGACACTCTCAATTGGTTCCAGAGAAAGAAAATAAAGCTGCTAGAATGGCCCAGCCAATCACCTGACTTGAATCCAATTGAAAATCTATGGAAAGAACTAAAGATCAGAGTTCATAGAAGAGGCCCACGGAACCTTCAAGATTTGAAGACTGTTTGTGTGGAAGAGTGGGCCAAAATCACACCTGAGCAATGCATGTTTCTCCATATAGGAGGCGTCTTGAAGCTGTCATTACCAACAAATACTTTTCCCCTGTGTCATTCCATTTTATTACACATAACTTAATTTCTGAACTTATTTGTTTTGGTTTCTTTGTATGTATGGATTACTTGGGTTGTTACCAACATCTGGTGTAAATTTCATGTCAATAGCACCTTTAGAAATATATTTACTGAGACAAATGATGACGTGTTAAATACTTATTTTACCCGCTGTATATCTCGGCTGTATATGTCAGAACAGAAATGTTAAAGATGTGTTTAAGGTCATTTAGAAACAGTGTTTCCATTACATAGTTTGTCCACTGACAAGTTTATTTTTACACTTTAAAATGCCACAATTCTATAAAACAACATTTTAATGGATCCTAAATGGAACATAAATGTAAAGATACAAAGTATGCAGGAAAGCTGTTGTGATTGCGAAAAACAGGGGTATCACAAGCCTTAGTGCCATACTGGATAATACATTTTGCTATAAGAACATGTCTACCATTAATCCTATGAATATCGGTGTTTCTTGCATAGAGTATGCAACCAACTTAAGCAAAGCAAAGCAGTTGAGATAAGTGACACTTACCTGCAGGCAGTTTGTTTGGGCCAAATCTGGCTCTGTGTGTTAATGAAACACTGTTGCATGCCTCTTCAACGTTCCCTCTGTCTATGTCCTGGCCTCTGAGGAGGGAAAACTACAGTCAACTGAGAAGGCTGGTACAATTTCCATAGATCTACAGGCACAGATTCTCAAATAGCTCATAATTTAGCCCAAAAATTCTCAACTGGGAGTCTCAGCTCAGGAGAGATATAGGTAAGGGCTCAGTGAGGAGGTTTGGCAGACCTCATGGCGCACGGTATGATAATCACACCTCATGGTATGATAATCTGCTTTACACATGGTCAATGGTCAGTCAACAAATACCCAAACAGATGCACATTAATCACATTATCAAGAGTACACCTAACGTAGTAACGTAATGTAGTGCAATGATACCGTCATGTCATGAAACCCTGGTGAGCTCTACTAGCTATCCACTTCACTCATTCCCCACAGCGGCACCCACTCAGCTGGGTGGTTGAGTCAGCCCTGTCCTCTTCTTTTGTTGCCAACTGTGCACTGAGCTTGGTTGGTTTCAGTTAATTTGGGTTAACAGAAACTAAACTAAAATACTTCAGGGATGAGGGTTATCATTCATTGTCCATCATGGTCTTAACAAAAACAGTTAAGCTCTCAGGAGCACACTACTCTCCTCTCTCCTTCCTCTACTCTCATCCCTTGGGGTCTGTCCTCTGATAGGCTCATATTAGACAAGAACTGCCTTCTTGAACCTTGCAATCAATCGAACATGACAAATTACCACCTGTGACTGTGAAATTCCCTCCCCCTATAAACAAACATTAAAAATTATGACTGACATGACTGGACAGACTCATCACAACTTGTTTTTTTACTTTTAGAAACACACATCTAAAATAAACTACTTTCATGAAGGCAAGACAATTTAGCAAAGAAATCTTCCTAATTAGGGTATTTGAGCAACTTTTACCACAGTCTTACCTATATCGACCTGAACCTGGAAATCTCTCAGCTGCTGAATAGGGAATTGGCTACCACATTATTCTTGCCTGAAACGTGCTTGACCTTAATGTTATATAGCTGCAAGACCAGGCTCCATTTGAACACTAGGGCTTTGGCACGTTGGAACTTGGCCAGGAAAGCTAACGGATTGTGGTCTGAATATCTTGTCACCACTGGCATAAACCTCAAAATACCTACACCGCTCAGCCATAACATTATGACCACCATGCCTTGACGGGTCAGGGCTGTTTTGCAAAAGGGGGACCTACACAATATTAGGCAGGTGGTCATAATGTTATGGCTGATCGGTGTATACACATATACACATAAGCTCGGCTAGCTTTCCACAGTCGCTCCACTCGCTTCTTGCAGCATTGTCATCGCCTCACTCAACTTGGTGGTTGGGCCGGCTTGCTCCTCTTTCATGTTGCCAACCATGCACTGAACTCGGTGTTGGTTTCACTTCATTTACGTTAACAAATAACACAGACAGAAACGAAACCAAAAAACTTCAGGGATGAGGGTTCATTATTCATCACAGTCTTTACTAAAAGATTTACTGGCTATCAGTAGCAAGCAACTCTCCTTCCTCTACTCTCATCCCTTGGTGCCTGCCCTCTGACAGACTCATATTAGACGAGACCTGCCCTCTTGAGGCTTGGCAACCAATCAAAAATGACAACTGACAACCTGTGATGGTGACAGTCAAAAATGAATGTCTGAGGATTCTCAGTCATCCAGGTCATGGAATATCTAGAGGCAACTGGACTTGCTTTAGATTCTTGGTGATTACAGATTTAAGAGTTTAAAGCAAGTTTGGCAAAAATGAAAACGTGTTTTCAAAGGGAAAACAGCCACTTAACATTTTTGCAGTGCCCACAAGTTTCTGAGGACCCAATAATTTAGACCAGTGGTTCTCAACCTTTTTTGGGCCGGCACCCCCCTAACCATTATCCAGGTCCCTAACCACACCCCATCAAATAAAATGTAGGGGGAATTGTCCATCCTGAATATTAATGTTTTTTTCTGTGTTGTATCATTAAAAAAAACATGTCGCTGAATGCCAAATTACAGGTTTGATTTTAACTGGAAAGTTGGAATATCATTATCATTAGCTTTCCAGGGACCAAAAAAGTCATATGAATAGAAATTATATTCATGAGTTTTAAACAAATGCAACGGTTAGAAATTTGACATTCAAACTTTAATTAGGCTAGATAACAGCCAATCAGAAATGCCAAACAAGAGCATTCTTATTAATTGTTCCAATGGAAAACAAGAGCAGCCTACCAAGGAAAAAGTCTGAGGCTACTGGGAAAAAACACAAGGATTTATCTTAACTTTCAAAGGAAATCAGCACTGCAGGTTGCAGAGAAACGATTGTGGTATTTGGACTGCATGTGGAGGACCTGACTAAATCCCTGCTCAACTATATGTTGTTGGGAAAGCAAGAAGCAGTAGCCTAGTCTTCTCCCAGAGAGGCGGGTAATGCTGGGCATATTTGACCCACATGCTGCCCCAGCCAGAGGTGCGGAAAGTAGCCAAGGCCTCGTTGTCGCACTGGATGTCAACAAGATGCACCTGGATAGCGGGATCGCATTTGGTCAGATCCGCCTGAAAGGGCTGCACCACCCATCCATGTCGGCCTTAACCATCCTCAGGTGGTCGGTGTAAATGAGAAGGCAGTAATCGGTAAGAGCCTCAGACACCTGCAATGAGTATAACCACCAAATTGTTCTCAGTGCAGATTTTTTGACTATTCAATTTTTAACTGGTTATTTTACTGCTAATTAGTCTACTAATAAATAGTCTGGAAGAATCACGTTTAGCCTGGCAAGATAGTCTTAAAATTAATAGGAAGGCCCTCCGTAATGCCAGAGCAGCCTACTACTCATCATTAATAGAGGAAAATAAGAACAACCCCAGGGTTCTGTTCAGCACTGTAGCCAGGCTGACAGATAGTTACAGCTCTGTTGAGCCATGTATTCCTATAGACCTCAGTAGTAATGACTTTGAGCTTCTTTAATGATAAAATTCTAACTATTAGAGACAAAATTCAGCACCTCCTGCCCTCAGTTGGTACTGACTTATCTTCAAACACAGGAACCTTAGAAACAACTGTAAAACCTGATGTACATTTAGACTGCTTTTCTCCCATCAACCTTAGTCAACTAACTTCCGTGATTTCCTCATCTAAGCCATCAACGTGTCTCTTAGACCCTGTCCCAACTAGGCTGCTTAAAGAAATTTTACCCTTAGTTAGCATTTATTTACTAGATATGATCAATCTGTCCTTATTAAAAGGCTATGTGCCACAGTCCTTTAAAGTAGCTGTAATTAAACAAGCCCACTCTTGACCCAGGGGTTTTAGTGAACTATAGACCCATGTCTAACCCTCCTTTTCTCTCCAAGATCCTTGAGAAAGCAGTCGCCAATCAGTTGCGTGACTTTCTACACAACAACAAGCTGTTTGAGGATTTTTGGTCAGGATTTAGAGTGCATCATAGCACAGAGACAGCACTGGTGAAAGTTACAAATGACCTTCTAATTGCATCCGACAAAGGACTTGTCTCTGTACTTGTCTTACTAGATCTTAGTGCTGCATTCGATACCATTGACCATCACATTCTATTGCAGAGACTAGAACATTTAATTGGCATTAAAGGCACCACACTAAGCTGGTTTTAATCCTATTTATCAGATCGATATCAGTTTGTACATGTTAACGATGAATCCTCTATGCACGCCAAAGTTAGTCACGGAGTTCCACAAGGTTCTGTGCTTGGACCAATTCTATTCACCTTAAATATGCTTCCTTTAGGCAATATTATTAGGAAGCACTCCATAAATTTTCATTGTTATGCAGATGATACCCAATTATATTTATCGATCAAGCCAGATGAAACCAATCAATTAGTTAAACTTCAAGCATGCCTTAAGGACATAAAAACCTGGATGACCTGCAATTTTCTGATGTTAAACTCAGGTAAAACCGAAGTTATTGTACTTGGCCCCGAACACCTTGAGCATTAT